>DF239135.1:17467-137998 GCA_000507305.1 Breviolum minutum Mf 1.05b.01
TTGTTTGTTTGTTTGTTTGTTTGTTTGTTTGTTTGTTTGTTTGTTTGTTTGTTTGTTTGTTTGTTTGTTGTGGTGGTGGTGGTGGTGGTGGCTGTCGATGTTGATGTTGTTCATCACAATGATACTAAGTACTCAACGATAACAATATCATAATCATTAACATCGTCATCATCATCATGCAAAACAAAAAACCCTCGCTTCCCCATGATATCCGCTTTGGAAATTCCCCTGTCGCCAGCACCGTATTCCTGGCTTCGGCGCGGCCTGCAGTGCTTGCGAGCGAAGCAGTACTTGGCAAATGGCCTTGCACTTGGCGAAAGCATTAAAAGTGGAGGCGTGAAAATCATACACCACTGAAATTGAACAGTTCGCCCCTGAGACTGGTTGGAAAATAAAATTCCTTTACTTTTGGGGGCCGGTAGCTTTTCAGGGGCGAACTGTTAGTTTAATTAAATAACGGCTGTGAAAGTGAAACTTTGAAAAAACAATCTAGAACCTTTAGTTTTTGATGGATGTTTTTCTTCATCCCTGTTGTAAAAACTGACCCCCAACCTGTTTTTTATGGTTGATCTTTTTGTTGGCCTTCATGAAAAATCTGATCCCCAAAAAAAAAGACTCGGGCAAGATTCGGATCCAACACTTTTCGCAAAACGGAGGGCCTTCGCAGCAACGTGGTGATCTTGGGCACCTCTTTGAGTAGCTGGGCACGGGGTTTCGCTTGGCAATCTTGCATCTTTGCCTTGGCAAACGGCGTTGCTTCAGGCTTACAGGCCGGGAGATTGTTGTTTTTTTTTGTTCGGGAGATCGTTGAAAAAGGGAGACCGTCTCAAAATGAATAACGATTTGTTTTTTGCCCATAACTTCAGGGGTGTTTTTTTCCATAGTTGGGGTGGAAATCAGGAAGTGGTGGGTGTAGGTGGTCGTGAAGGAATGTTTTGAGACGAAAACTGTAGAGTTTGAAAGTTAAGATTTCTTAGACACAGTTTTTTTTTTAATGTGTTAAAGACGTTTTGTGCATGTATTTTGTTATGGAATATTTACTATAGCATCATTAGTGTGTTTTCATTATTTACAAGATCTTGATTTACAAATTAACACTTCCACAAATAATTCATGTACCACCTTCCTCCACGGAAAAAAGTGTAGAGGGGGATGTGTTCACGCTTCAGGAACTCCATTAGTTATGTGCTTGTGACTCGGAAATTATCATGGCTAGTCTTTGTTAAACCGGCGGTATCGGTTCATGCAGCATATATGCAAAATTTTGCCGAGTGTGGAGTAGAATGGGACTGACAACTGACAACTCTTTGTTTGTAAAAAAATCGAGCCACTGGAGAGCATGCAGATGGTATTGTTTGATCATTTTCACGACCTGTAGATAAGTAGTAGCCTCGCCTCTACTTGCAAGACAGAATTTGTTTGGTGGTAACGAGTGATGAATCATCATTTAGCATTCAGCAAGCTGCAGTGAAGCAGTACACACACTCCCAAGTTGCTTGGATCAACTTGGTGTTCTTTTAGATATGGATTTGACACTCGTTTATTGTGTTTCACGGTTACCAGAAAGTGATTCTGATGCTACCCAAGCAAATGTTCAACATGTGGTGGTTGACCATGCTAGTTCTTTCAGGCAGGTTGGCAGATTGTTTTTGGCATCACGCGTTTTTTTCTGACTCTGCTGGTGTCGTCGATTCCCCAGATGAACATCATCACGTACACGGCAGCCAGTTCAGCCGCAGAGAAGGTTGAAAGCGGAATTTGTGGTTTGTGTCATTTTCCACCCATCACCGTTTTTACACCATTGCGGACGATATGCCAAACAGTACTACAAGTAGGCAGAAGTATGAATGGATTGTATATGAAGTTCTAGAAGATGACATTTGGATAGTGAGATTGCCACGACACTTTTGATTTGCTTGTTTTTTGAAAAGCTTATACACCAGATGGTTGCGGGCATGTATCGGTTGAAGTTGATTTGTAGCGGTCCAATGCCATTATGGTGCTGTGGCATTGTGGCCTTCTGTTCCATTCGAACGTTGGCCCTTGTTTAATATACATGTTTTTTTTGCAGGATCCGTTTGGTAGAAAGGAAAGGATGCCTCATTAAAAAAAAACAAAGTTGGATCATGTTGGCTCTGTACATCGAAGCCGCCATAATATGGTCAAAGCCCAGTGCTTATGTTTTTCATTTTGGGCTTCGCATCACATGAAAGCCAGCCCTAGTGGCAACTTACCGAGTTCGGGAAAATCATCGGATTGCATTTTTTTTCAAATAGGATGCAGAGGAAGTCATGGAGCATCTTTTCGCCTGCAATACATGCACAAGTTGGCACGCCATATAATGAAGATCTAGGAGGTGGTTTCAAATATTTTTATTTTTCATCCCTACCTGGGGAAATGATCCAATTTGACTAATATTTTTCAATTGGGTTGAAACCACCAACTAGAGATATCCTTTAAAAAAGCTGTTGATGGAAGAAATCTTGCACCACCTGGGATGTTTGAAACCCTACAGATAATGGGATAAACTACCAACCTCAACTGGTTCGCCGGATTCTTCCATCAACAGTAACATCCCCAAGTAATATCCATGAACGTCGATGTTGATATGTGCTCGGGTCGATCAACTAACATTGTTTCCATAAAATAGGGGATAAACTCATCAACGCAATAGTAGGGGTTCATGTACCCATTAAAAGGATTTCGGATTCCCTGATAAAGGTGGGATGACCATCCCCTTGAGTTGATCGACCCTGGTAAATATGTCTCATGTTTGAGTTGGCAAGCTACCTCAAACTGAGGATTTTTTGCGGCACGTGATCCACCCAAACATGGAGGGAGAAATCCACACTAGCCACCAAGAAAACCCTTTGTTTTGCTTGGTGGGAAATCTTCAAATACACCCCGGAAAATTCAACATGGGAACCTAACATCACCAAAATGATTCAAGGAAAATCATCTTCCAAACCTCCCTTTTTTGGGTTCCATATTGATTTTCCATTGAAATCTCCCCCGTTTCAAGGCTGTATGGGTTTTCCGGCAGGTTCAACGTTGGCGCTGGGCCATGCAGCTCTATGCGAAAGCAGGACGGGCCGACTTTTTGACGGTAAAAACGAAAAAACAAAAAAAAACACGTTGAAAAAAGGTACCGGTTCCCCTCCCTGGAACTAACATAGCACCTGAAAAGGGACTATTTCAATAGGAAATATAGACATCTTCCAACCACCTTTCTTGAGGGGCTATGTTAGTTTTGGGAAGGGTACTTGGAGGATCATCCCAATTAGTACGTAGTTAGGATCACCCGTATGCATAAGCCATGAAGTTCAGCCATTTGGAAGGGGAGTAACCCCAGTTGCGGGACTTACTATCACCATGCTTATAAAATCTTATTAATCACGTAATAGATGGGATGATCCTCCGAGTAGGGGGTGGGGGGAATGTTTTTGTTTAGGACTACAGTATTATTTGACAAAATTAGAATAAATTAGATGTGTTTGTTCCCTGGGTCCCTGATTTCTGTAGAGAGATAATTTGTGGACATGTTATGGTACGTGTTTTGAATGATGATGTGCTTGGATTGGATGTTAACACCGTGGCGATGTTAGAAGGTCAAGGCCTCAGATTTATGAAAGTTTTACAAGGTTAACCGTCGACGTATACGATATGGATACATTGGGGGTTGCCAAAACCCTCTAAGAGTGGATAAATCATCCATTCATCTGTTCATTTGATTGAAGGGAATCCTCTTAACCTTCATGATTTCCACTGGATTTACAATGCTTCGGCAGGGACCAATATAATCTGTATCTGTATATATGTTTGTTTGATGCATGGATTTCATGGTTTTCTAGCTTGGTGAAAAGTTCTGTTGAACTAGATACAGAGTACTGTTTCAGTGAAGAATTGAGTGGAACACATATTTACACATGCAGTAATTTTAACATATACATGTACATGCACATAGGTGGTGGGTGGCCTGAAACCCTGTAACGGTGTGAAAACCATCATCATCATTTTTATTAAGGGACCATAAACAGATTTCACTATCCTTTGTTGCAGTGACGGCCCTCGCACCGTCAGGATTGTTGGCATTAGAAACCAATGTTTTGAGTATGAGCGCAGTGACCAGCGCCTGTGCCGAATTGGGACAGTGGCAAATAGCCAGCTTGCTCGTGAATGAGGCGGACATGAAAGGCTGTTGATGGGGTTTCTTTTCAGGCTAGTGAAACAAGATGCACCCAAGATTCTGATTATTGCATGATTAAGATGTTTTTTTCAAGTTTGTTGGTTTGGCGCAGATTCTTCATAAACCCTTATTCACAAGATATGGAGAAAAGCTGGGGTTTCGGAGCTTTTTTCCCATCAACGGTATGCGAAAAAATGTTCTTGAAAGTGGTTCACTACATCTCTGCAGTTTGAAAGAAAGAGGTGCATCCCTGTACTAGGTGGTGGTTTGAAATATTTTTTGATTTTCACCCCTACCTGGGGAAGCTTCCCATTTTGACTAATATTTTTCAAGTGGGCTGGAACCACCAACTGGTGTATTTTTTTTCTACTTCAAGTCAAAGAAATGAGAATACTTTCTGCCCAGTAGACCTCAGTTGGCTCTACTAAAGCAGAGTATTCTCGTCTACTTTTGCCCTCGGAAGTTCAAGGTAATCTGCCCTGAATCTTCCAGTTCTCTATATATTTTGGAAGCTTGGTTCCATTTACCGGATATGGGTGTTTCCAAAAAATAGGGGTACTCCAAAATGGATGGTTTATAATGGAAAACCCTATTAAAATGGATGATTTGGGGGGAAAACCCACTATTTTTGGAAACATCCATATATTCCCTGAAAGTCCAAGGGAGACCAAAGAATTCGTGGCTGGTTTTTTGCATAGGATGTATCCATGGAATCCGCCGGGTCGCTTCCCCATTACTACCAATGGGCACACGTTGGGTCGACTTGGACTTCTTAGGTATTGCCTTGCATTGTTTTTTCTTTACACCCCCCGAAATTTCACATTAATAGCCCCCCGAAAAAAAAGATGCTTGGTTGGAAGACAAGCATTTCCTTTGGGGAAGGCAAACAAGCTTATTTTCAGGGGCGTTGGCTGGTAAGTTTCCGGGGTGTGTTTAAAAACACCATCCTGATGGGTCTTTTTTGACAAAATACATCAAGCAGCAGATACGGAATGCAGCTACAGGAGGGCCCCTAGCTGTTTAACCTTCCAGGGAGCCCTTTAAAAGGGGATAAGGTGTATTAACAGGGTTGATTATTAAGGGGCTCCCATCCCAGGGGGTTTTTTCCCACCATTTTCCCTATGACTCTAGCATTTCACCTGCATGTGCCAGATGCTTGATGCGGGTGTCACCGGCAACGATTACACCTTTAACGCTCAGCTACGAGCGCGACAGCGTGGTAATGCATGGCGCAGTGCTTGGGAGCTCTTTGATATGGAGGTGCGGTGGTTTGCGTTTGGATGCATTTGGGGAGGGGTGCTTGGATGTCCCAGAAAGTTAGTAACAGGTTAGGATCAGCGGGTTATAACCCCAAGGAATATCCCATTTCTAAGTAGGTTATAACTTATTTACTAACCATTGATCCTAACTTCGTGGGACATCCAAGTGCATTGGAAGATCATGAAGGGTTATGTGCGCTAGGGTTTTTCAACTCCAAATATTTCCATATAGGGGATGTTTATCAACCCCATGGCAGGGGTTTATATACCTATGATAAGGATTGCTATTAAAGCTGGGATGAGTTTATCCCCCAACATAGGGAGTTGAAAACTCCCCTAGGTAATGTTCCCGGCATCTGTCACCACATTTCAAGGCCACATCATGTTGTTTTTTGTTTGAATCTACAGGGATCAAATGGGCCATAGTGGTTGGTTTTGTTGGTTCTCCCTTCCCGAAAAAATCATTGAAAGTGATGGTTCAAAGAGTTTACTCACCCACAAGAAATCCGCAAGAAACTGGTGATCAATATCATCTTGAAAACAGCCTGACATCCCAAGAAATTTGCACAGATTTTGTCACTTGAAGTCTTGGTTTCGAATCAAATATATTTTTCTAGGTGGTGGTTTCAAATATTTTTAATTTTCACTACTTGGGGAAGATTCCCATTTTGACTAATATTTTTCAGATGGGTTGAAACCACCAACCAGTTTTGTTATCCCTTGTGGAAAATGATCCAATTTGACTACCCTGTTTTCCAGGGTTGAAACCCACCGCCAAATACGGCGCCAAATATCAACACCTTTAATGGCTAGATTTCAACGTCCCCTACCCTCCCCTAGAAATGAGGCCTTATCAAAAGGCCTGAAGAAACCATTGGTTTCCCTCAAGGCCCTAGGTGGTGGCAACTCAAATATTTCTTATTTTCATCCCTACTTTGGGAAGATTCCCATTTTGACTAGTATTTTTCAAAGGGGTTGAAACCACCAACTAGATTGGTGTCCCTCAAGGCCTTATTAAACCCCTTTGCTTCTGAGTGGGGTGCGTTTGGGGGGTAGCTGGGGTAGCTGGACTGTCGCCATTGGCATGGCACCCTCTTAGGAGCATCGTGATGTGGTGACATGGACTGTCGCAAGTGAGGTGCCAAGGGGTCGAGTGGACCCAAGTCGTAGAAGTATTATTTTTGATGGGAAAAACAGGTGTGTTTTTGTTTGTAATGTTGACCCCGGATTAATAAACCCCATGGTTGTGAAAATTGCGGGGGTTCCCATTTTAAAGCGGATTTATCACTGTTTGGGGGTACCCCCCTTAATAATCACTATAGAAGTTTATTAATCCGGGGTTGACATTACTGTTGATGCAAAAATCATCCCAACATGTTTGACAGAAAAACTTGACGACTTTGACCTCTGGAAAAGGTCTGTGAGATGGGCAAAATACATCTTGCGGCACCATTGATTTCTGCACAGTTGCGAAGTGCTCCTTGTGTGGATGGAAACCAGGAGCCTTGGGGGATAGCGATGGGGAGATGTTGCGTAGATGATGATGTACGATTTTTTCTCCTAGTAACTAACAGGTCTAACATATCCCCTAATTACCAAGGCACTTGTGAAGATGATCTTCCTTTTCTCAAGGGTGGGATATGTGATCCTTCCCTGGAGGGTACTTTGAGTTACTCTGATCTTGACTGCTCAGGGTTTTTTTCCTTGAAATTTGAGAGTCGCAACATCATGGGACACTGACATGGGTGATTCGTGCCTTCTGGTGGCATCATTAAACGACGTGGTTTGAAAAAATGTTGGTGTGACCGAAGATCTGATTTTTGCTTCACTTTTGCAAAATCAATTTCTAGTGGATGGGGTGCGAACCTCTCAACTGCCGTGATGTTAGAAAACCCCCCTTGCATCAAGTGCAACAAGTTAGCAAATTTCCAAAGTCTCCCTTGCAATGATCAACTGGGTAAAGTGGGATGCATCCACGGGAGGGAACACTGACCAGGCCTTAAACGTTCAGATACCTGCGTCATCATAGAAAATATGTGCAAATACAATACATCCACACTACTTTTTATCTAAATGTTCTATATATGTTTCCTCCTCCATTTTTTTGTTTGTCAAAAACATCATGTTTGACAAAATAAAAATCTCAGCAACCTTTTTGTTTGGAAGATCCAGGTTGTCACACCTCATCGGGGTTTTCCAGGAGGTGGCAGTCCTTGAGCTTCTGAATGCTTGGGATCTCATGGACACAAATACCTCTCAACGCTTCTTTCGTCGAAGGGTACTGCCAGTCACAGCTGAGTTGGGAAAGGGTACTGCCGTGTCTTCAGGCCAGGGATTTCTCCGGCAAAAGTGATGGCAGAGAGAGAGAGATGTTTGTGAATTTACAAGAGCAATAACCCAAAGGTGTTTAGGGTATATAGGGGATTATACCATATAGCTATATGAGGATTAAAATAAACCATAAAAAAACATGAAATAAGGATCCCGGAACCTTAAAGAACCAGGATTTCAATGGAAAGTAAGTTACGGTGTTTTTCGTGGAGCCCGAGGCCTTCCAACAGTCACCTTGAAAATGGTTCCACCAAACATTTTAGTAAAACCTAAAGATGGAGGGTTTCCTGGTTTCCTTATTTTCGCTTATTTTGGGGGGAGGGGTGGATGTTCCCGTATCCAGAAGCCGAACTAATACTAAATACAGCTTATAATATACCTGGAACCCAAATGACCTCTATTTTTGAAGGTCAACCCCCGCAAAACAAGGTCTTTTCCAATCAAAACAAGGGTCATTTGGGTTCCAGGTAGATGAGGATTCCTCCATTTTAGGTACCTGAAATGTTAGGTGATTGTTGCCGTCGTCCCAACTTCATTCACTGTAATCCTTCAATGACTTGAAAAAAAAAGTCTCCCTGCGATAAACCAAAACATGTGAAAACCCGAACGATTCTGGGAACAAAAAAACGGAAACCCGGAAAACTAACAGCAAAAGCCGTGAAAAATGAAGGAAGGTCGCTTTTTAGAGTCAAAAAAATTTGTTCCATTTTTCCCGGGGAGGTGGTCGTTTTTCAAAAGAAAACCCCACAACTTTGGGGAGTTTCACGTTGCAACAGCGGGTTTCCTCATCAACCCTTTCCAGCTCTGCCGAAACCGCCATGTTTCGCTACCGGTGGAGGCGGTCGACACTTGACCTTACAATTCTCTTTGGGTGCCATGTTCACTGCTCAGGCTCTGGTGGGGAAGGATGTGTGCGGTTTTTTGGTTTTTACCATGGAGTGTAGATTGTTGTGCATGTGTACATATGTATATAGATACAATACATATGTATATAATAATATATATATATACCTGGAACCCAAATGACCCTTGTTTTGATTGGAAAAGACCTTGTTTTTGGGGGGTTGACCTTCAAAAAATAGAGGTCATTTGGGTTCCAGGTGTGTATATATATATATATATATGTATAGATGTATACAACATATGTATGTAACATGTATTTACAATGTATATATGTATTTTTTGGTATATATATATATATGTTTACAACATATTTGTACGTTGTAGGGATAAGTAGATTTCCTAGTACGTGGTACATTAACTTGAACGCATACTTATTGTTTACTAGAGGATTGTCTCAACGGCAATGATGGGTGGAAAGGATTTCGGGAATTGCCCAACTTGGATGTTTGAGCACCGATAGGTGGTGGTTTGACATGAGACCATGCCGCGATTTTTATGCTGAAAGTCTTCTGTTTTTTTCCCTGGGATTACTTTTTTGCATAGTTTTTATGCATCTTCCTTCTTCATCCTATAGTGGTCATTTCTTCTCTTTGCATCATACTTAGTCACCTGTTTCTCAGGAGTGATGGTCTATAAACACAAGCATCCATACCGTTTCTATTGAACAACCCTTACTTGGACAATCATCCCACGTAGTAAGTGCTTAGTAACCCCCATGGATAAGCGATTTGGAAGGCGGGAACAACCCCCAGGAATTGGGGACTTGCAATCACCATGGTTATTAACCACTTAAGTAAACTGGGATGATTCTCCAAGTAGATCCAACTTATGATATTCATCACCCTTGAAGATACCGCTTCATAACCCCCATGGATAAGCCATTTAGGACATTTGGAAGGGGAACAACCATGGTTATTAACCACTTACGTCCGTCCGGGGATGATTCTCCACGTAGGGGGTAATGTCATCGTCATCATTCGGATCCTCGATCGAGTCGCAGGTGCTACAACATTCTCCAGCTGCAGCACATTGGGTGCCAAGATGTGAGTGATGAACGACATGTTTTTTTTGGGGTCGTTAAAAAAGGGATCCCCAGTTTTATGGGGGAAGTCAAACTTCATGCAAATATATGGATGTTTCCCGAAAATAGTGGATTTTCCCCAAATCATCCATTTTTTCATAAAGGTTTTTCCATTATTTTCACCATCCATTTTGGGGGAAACTCCCCTATTTTTGGAAACCCCAAAAATGGTAGTTTTGAGGCATTTCCCTTATGAGGAAATAGCCGGCCTTTTTTGGGGGAAAAATGGGACAATGATGGAGAATGACCCGGCCTAAGTTTCGGCCTTATTTCCAAACTGGGGGAAATGTGGCATTGAGGGGTGGTTACCCTTAAATTCCCATGATATGTTTGGGGGATTCGTGGATGTGTTTTGTTTTTTTTGGCCATCGACATGTGGATGGCATCCATGTTTCTTCGGGTTTCCCCTCTCTTTTAAGAGCCAATGCTATGAAACCAAGCAAATCATGATCATGTAAAATCAATGATGATTCAAAATGGACACATTTTGAATGCCATGGATTTGAATGGCATGGTTTAAATGGTAGAAAATTGCGTAGGTTTAAATGACCACGTATTACTGCCATGGAATGAACGTTAGTCCAATTTGGAGAATTGGTTTGGTTCACTTGGCTCGAACAAAACCATCGATACAAAAGCAGCAAATTTTCCAAGAAAAAAACACATAAAAACCACAGGTGTCCACTTCCATGATTGGTGGAAAAGGAATAGATATCATTATGAGTAGGATTACGTTCAGAAAATAAAAGCATGTGGATTTGATTGGCCCCTAGCAACTAGTGAAAAGTTGTCTAAACCCCTACCAATATTATCCACGTGTAAGATGTAGAGGATTCAAATCAACTTGTTTGGCGAAGTTCGTCTTTAATAAGCACAACGACCTGAAACTTGCCCCTAAGCTTAACCTTGGTTGATACCAGCATAGATGATGAATTTTGTTTAGACAAACGGTGGATGGACCACATCTTTCAGCGTTTTTTTCAGATGCTGGGATTAACCCACTTTCAGATCCGCCAATCCACGAAGTCAGATAGCACTCCCATGCGGAGTGGACATGTTTTTTTTGTTGCCAAAGGCTGTCAAGGTTTGACATTCATGTGTGGCAGGGTGAACAAATGGAGTCTTTATAGTGGGTATATAAACCCCAGCACATGTTGTTCATAGAAGTTTTGTACCATCTATTATGGTTTTGCACTTGTAAGAGTATCCTTACCCCTGATCGTACTTGTTGCCCTGAAATCTAACATATCCCCTGAAAATTGACGGTTGGAAGTTGGAAGATGACATTTCTCTTAAAATGATCCCTCTTTTAGGGGACATAGTAGTTTTGGGGGGTGTGGTCAAGTTGCTAGTTTCACATTTCAGTGGGCAATCCCAAGAAAGCTGCATCAAGAATCCCCTTCACTACAAAAATCAACAAGAAATCTACCCTCCCTGAAACTAACAGCTCGCACCCAAAAATATATGGTTGGAAGACGATCCTTTCCTTTTGCAGATGCTATCTTAGTTTCAAGGAGGGTACTTGCTCTAAGAGAATCTATCATGTTTGCATGCACCTGTCTTGGCGCTTGACACGCTAGCTGATGCTTAAAGGGATCCCAAGTAGCTTCCCCAATGCAACTTCATTCATTCCCCAAGATCTGGGTTTAAATACTGTTGATTCTACTACGTCCATGCTGAATGTGCTAATTAGTTGCTGGAACAAAACATCAAACACTCAATTGAAGTGTTTTAAATGGGGATGGCAGATTGAGTACCAGATGATTTCAGCCACCAACGAACGTACCAAAAGACACTCCTTCCGTTACTGTTGGTGGTTCAGAAATCCATTCCCAACCAACCGTTTGGATGGTGCTAAAACCTGGGATTTCAACGATTTCAACCTCAACTGGTGACTTCATCAGACCCCAAAATGTGTCACCTGAAGGTGCCTTCAGTTCGTTATGCCTCACGACGTGGCTTTGCCAACCTTGCGCGCCCGGAGGAGCCAAAGGGAACGGTGCGGTGACCCAGTGGTTGGGATCACCCTCCATTTTTCTGCCATGAAGTTAGGCCATTTGGAAAGGAAAACATCCCCAGTTGGCTTACAATCACCATGGTTATTAACCACTTACTAAATGGGATGATCCTCCAAGTATGGAATGCCGTAGGTAGAAATTTGTAGATACAATGATCTATAGTTGTGATTTTACCTTCGTGTCTTGTTTTGTTGGATCAGATGTTGAAAGACTGGAATGATTTCCACACCTCTTGGAGCTTTGGAGATACCTTTGCTAAAATTACTGGGTACCTCCAAGACGACTTTTCTCTACATTGGAATCATTTTACACTTCCAGGATTGTCTTAGGAAGGGTGACTTCTAGATGCGCGAGTGGGTTCATAGCAGGGTTATGGTTTATTAATAGCGTAATTGTTCTCCTACTAGCGTATTGAAGCGTTGATTACGTAAGAGATGCTTTTATCACGTGTAGGAATTTATATTTGACGGATATGGAACAGAAATACAAGGGAAAACCTACTTGTTGATATTGCCTCTTTATGTTGTTGTGTTTGAGTATAATATGTTTGCCAACCTCCGCAAGAAAGGCTCCCCAAAGCCAAGAAATGTGGGTAGTAAAGAGCATTTTGGTGATGACCGCTACTTTGCCCCAGTGCAACAATGGTGCATACAGTGCTTTCACATTCTCTGCTGCGGATGTCGCATGTGTGGCCCTATCCCAAGTTTGCCCAATATTTGGCACACAGGTACCTGAGTCACATGGATGTAGATGTAGATGTTGGCACGGACTCCACAAACCGCTGCCAGTACATGCTGCCACTTAACAGCAGCCAATGTATCAGGCTGTAGTATCTGTAGTGCTCTCCACCGAAAGATGAAGAAAAATCCTACACCCTCAATGAGTATCGCCTCTAACCGACCCATGGCTGATCATGGCTGATCAACCCATCAACCCCAACCCCCCCCAAAAAAAACGTACCCTCGATAAGATAAATAAGGCTTTTAATAGCCGGCCTTCTTTTTTGGAAACCAATGGTTAAGAAGCCGTTGATAAGGCCTTCTTTCCGGGAAAGGTACGGTACGGCGGGGGTAGGTTGAGAATCGCCATGAAGACAAATCGAAGTCCACTTCCACCTCCAAGCCAAGGTCCTACCTACTTGCATCGCCGTTTGCCTGGCTGGCGCTAGACATGTCTGGGGCATAGGGACATCGTTGTTGGTCTTTGAAAAAATGGGCTGAGTCAGAAATTCCAAGAGAATATATGAGAGTTGTTGTTGAGTTTTTGAAGTTTGACCAGGGTTTTTTTCCAGTTTTGATGTGTTTGGAGTTCTGTTTGTATATTTGTTTTTTATTCCAAACAAATACATATAAATCTACATGTATATGTTTTATAAGTATCCATGTATTTATTTTTTTGGTTTATATATGTACAAATACACGTCATATATACATGTATTTGTTTTTGAAGCTCAGTTTGATTTGGGAGGGCTGAATGCCGTGCACTCTCAATGATTAGTCCACTTTTTTAAAGGTCTTGAAATTAGGGATAGCCCTGATTCAAGACACGAGAAAAAATGAATCCAAAAAACCTGAAACACGTGTCGTGAACCAAATCATTTCAATGCCCATGGGAATCCGAAGTAGCTGACTGAAAGGCAAACTCCTACCCCCAAAAAAATGTTGATAAAATGGATTGTTAGCCACCTGTTTGTCCCTTCATCAAGGCCTTATCAAAACTGCCAAAATTGATGCGAGGTGTCCTATTCTCGAAGTGTAGGGCATGGTGGTCCACCAGTAGTTGGCCGGTGGTTGAAACCTGTGTTGGTAGGGATGCCCAAAAGGGAAGTGGCCATGGAAAAAAGCGTGATTCAACAACCTAAAAAGCAAGCTTGTGGGCTCTGATGGTAGCCACCAAATAAATATGGATGTTTCCAAAAAATAGGGGTACCCCAAAATGGATGGTTTATAATGGAATCCCCCCTATCAAAATGGATAATTGGGGGGAACCATCATTTTCGGAAACATATACATACAGTTGTTCGAGTTCCTGCATCATGTTTGTTTTTTCAGGGAGGGTTGGTGTTTCAGGTCCTTTTTTTTTACCAGAGGTGTTTGCATGTGTTCCATAGTTTCCGTTTCACCTGGGCTGTGCTGAGTGATGAGCATTCATGAGCAGCCTGGATGACCGTTTTTCCCGATCCTAAATGACGGTGGCTTTCAAAGGGTCGCAACTTGAAAACGCCGGGGTGGTTCGCACCAACCAGTTAGTTGTACCAAACTACAGAAGTGGGAGTTATATAAATGCGTAGAACAGACTTTTTTTCTGGTTGTGGATTGTTGTCTGGGCATATCTTAGATTAGCGTTATTCCCTTAGCTCGTTTGAGTTTTGAGTTTAGTGGGATTTTATATGTAACCCACTAAGAGTTTAACTTTTAGCAAGGGACCTAAGGGTTGCCATGTTGTTTTTAAATTGAAAAAATGGTGATGTTGGAGAGTCCGATTCGGTTGGAGAGTCCCATGAAGTCCATTGGTTTTTTTTTAAACGTGACCGATCTGATGTGAAAAATCCCCTCATCCAAAAAAGGTTGAAACAGATGTGTTCTGGTGAAAGGTGAGCCAGGTTGTTGAACCTGGCAAGTTTATAGGTGGGCCAACCCCCTCACCTTAATCCGGAATTTCTCAGGAAACTTACACTCACTCCCTGAAAACGTAGAATCACCGACTCACTGGGGGTTGGAAGATGTAGGCCCTCCATGTGCGAACTGTACTAGGTGGTGGTTTCACATATTTTTTATTTTCACCCGTATTTGGGAAAATGATCCAATTTGACTCATATTGTTCAAAGGGGTTGAAACCACCAACTAGGGAATCTGTCCGTGACTTTCGATTCAGATCAAGGCATTGAACAAAAACCTGCTCATGGGCACTGAAAAATGTTATCGTAACATGTCATAGGGAAAATGGTACCCTTGGGATGGTACCATTCATAATCAACCCCACAAATCTGTTAGGGGGGTTGGTACCATCGTAAGGGTACGTTAAGCCATTTCCCCCTATGACTTCAAGTGACCCGGATTGATCCAAATCAACTTGGATCATTTTTCTCACTTCCGGACAAGCTTCTGTTTCTTCAAGCTTCTGTTTTATTGTCATCTACATGGATTATATTCCAAATTCATGTTGTGTAGACATGTGAAAGAAAAAAACATACCTACCATGATCTACTGTATTTACTTTGTAACATCCCTAGTTTAATCCACTCCAAAACCAACCACGACTGCAGAAGGGAGGATTGTAATCATAATGGCCTATACCAACCCTCCTGGGAAATCCCTCACATCAGATCCCATCCCAAACTAAAGGCACAAACTTGAGTCTCCAATGATTTTCCGTTTCCTTCCCGTGAACGGTGGGATAGGTTTCCTCATTCCCTGGGAGGGCAACCCTGGAAGGTGGAACATGAACGCTTGTGGCATGCCGAGCGGCATGCCTTGCTCCTGCTGCTGGAAAAAAAAAGCTTGGAAGAAACATGCAAGTGGAAAATGCTTCTAATTCAAGTTGCAACTACTATTGGAGGATACATCCAGTATATGAATTGCTGCCTACATGAAGATTGCCTCTTCTCAAATATGGCGGAAAATTGCCTCAGAAGGAAAGCAGAAATTTCCCAAGCACCATTTTTCGGGGGCTTTGCTGTTAGTTTTCCTAGGACTCAGGGGTTGGAGCTGATTGATGTCTATCACCAGCTGATGAAATTCGAATGATTTCATTATGATATATGCCCAATGGATACAGAAAAGAGAGGGGGAAAAAAATGGGCAAAAGTCCGTCTTGGGGAATTTGGACTTCTGGAACATCTATGATTCCACTGGCGAAAGGTGGAGTCTCGCCGGTTGATTCCTTCGGTGTATCCTGGGGGAAATCCGGAATGTAAAGAATGGGATCATCACTCTAAAGGGTGTTTTTTTTAATGGTGGTACCCCAAACCTCCCAAAATNGTGAACACAACCCCACCCCACCCCACCCCATGAGTGCCGTAGCAGTAACATTCCTGGCGTGTACATCACCAGCGTGTGCAAGTTGAAGGTTGAAGGAACGTGAACACAACCCCACCCCACCCCATGGATACCGTAGCAGTAACATTCCTGGTGTGTACATCACCAGCGTGTGCAAGTTGAAGGAACGTGAACACAACCCCACCCCATGTGTACTCAGAAAACGTATGACAGCGTGGCGTTCCTCGAGGCGCTCACACCTAAAACATGGCCACCTTTATATGACTCTAGGGATAGATGGGAGTGAAACGAATGTTGATTGGGGTGGTTCACTACAGCTACTTCCCATCGCCCGACATTCTCCAACAGGCACGCGAACAGAGAAGGATTTGCTTGGTGTCAAGGAGCATGACGTGGGATGAAAGCTCTGAAATGGCACCAAGAAAGGGTGTGTGATATATGCCAAGTTATTACTGACTTACACCCTGGAAGATTATAACGGCTGGAACCTACAGCCATCAGCCATGAAATTGAAAGGAAAAAATGATCTGAACCAAAGCTCCAGGGAATTATGTTCCATATTAATCTTCAGGGGTGTATTTGTACCATGAAACATGTTTTTATTTGGATGCTGCCTTCAAAGATGTTTGCATTCTTTACCCCTACTATATGGGGGAAATGATATCAACAAATTGACCTCTTCCAACCTGTCAGAGTTTTTCAGACACCACAACAGCTAGGATTTTTCATTGGAAAACAAAGGATCTACACTCTGGTACTAGGTGGTGGTTCCAAAGATTTTTTATGTTCAGCCCTATTTGGGGAAATGATCCAATTTGACTATCATTTTTCAGATGGGTTGAAACCACCAACCAACTAGTGGTAAATTAACATAGCTGGCTGGAAAATGGACCCGGATTGAGTCGATGTATTGAACCTATTGAAAATGGATGATATTGAAAATTGCTATGTTACAAAAACCCGAGGGTAATAGGAACTGATATTGCTTAATTTCAGAATTTATGTTCTTCATCACTTTGCTTGTGTTTTTTGGTCATCTCTTGAAATGTTAAGTCAACCAATTCTTTTCTAAATGTGCAAGTGTCGTGAAGTTGCTTTGCAGGCTACCAACCAACCACCTAGCCGCCTAGCCAATATCGTCATACACAACAGGGGTCACTAAATGATCCATATTGGAGGGATAAAACAATGCAAACCTATGGTACTTTTCGGTGAATTTGCTCTCAAAATGCATGAAGTGTTTGTTTGGTACTATTTCATGACCCCTGTTTCCAACACCTCCCAGTTACTATGTAGGGACCGGATTATAATAAGCCATGAAATAAAGACCCCTACAATACCAATCAGTAGGAATCGTAGGCCCATTTTGTTGTTGTTCAAAGGGATCCAACGGGCTTGACTTTGGCACTACCCCAGGAGGTGCCAAAGAATGCCTATTATGGACAGGGCGGGAGTTGGTTGGTGGGAGTGTTTCGAAGAACACTCCAGACTCCTTAGATGTGTTTCTGTTGGTGAGTTTTGTTTGGCGGATTCAAAATCATCATTTAATGAAAAACCACCATTTGGGAGAATATGTTTGGAACTTCGTCTTCTAAGTATCGAAGTATCGCTAATCTGAGTAACGGGGTGTTGGGTTTTCAAAAAAAACATTGGTAAAGAGTTGGGCATCAATATGGGTCTTTTTGCTACAATGGTGGTACCCCCAAAAAAGCCCAAAATGATCATTTTTAGTAGGAAAACCCATGGTTGTTGGGGAAACCCACCATTTTAGGAGTTGCCCCCATATGATTACTACAACACTCATGTTGAGAATTGAATTTAGAAGTAAATTGGCCCCTAACGGTGTTTTTTGGCTACTCCAGGAAGAATAAGTTGCCCGGTTGCAAATACCACAGCTATGGCAATACATAGCTATACCAAGAAAATTCCAATCCAACATCCAATACTTGGTCTTGGGTATTGAATTTATAAATTTATAAGTATGTTTTTCATGTTTTTCATGACTGCTGAGCCAAAAGAAAGATCCTGCTGAAAGATTTTTTGTTCATCATTCGGAAGAACTGTTGGGGTGCAAAAACATGGAGATGGATGAAGTTTGGCAAAAATCAAACTTGGAGTTGAGATCAACTTTTACATGTAGAATTCTGACCTTAGACGATTTCCCCCAGCTTGTGGTTTAGCAAGGAAATGTTTCCCAAAAGACTTTCGGAGTTTCAGTAGATTGACGAGATAGATATGCATATATATATATATACACATATATTTCTTGTTTCTAAAGATATATTTATAGACACATAAATATGTAATTTGATGCTTTAATATAGATATAAACGTATTGTTTACAAGTTGCAAGGTGTTGGTTTTTGGTTTGCCAAGTGTTTGGTTTGTCCGGTCCGTGTCTCTTCTTTGGTTTGTCTGATCTCTTTCTATCAATGAATTGGAGGCCGACCGGGGCAAATAGGATCTTGACAATTTTGTTTTGGATACCCTCCCTGAAACTAACATAGCAATGGAAAATCCACCATTTTGATGGTATTTACCAGGAAAGATGGTGATTTTTCATGGGCTATGTTAGTTTCGGGGAGGGTAGCTCCAAATGATTTTGTGATGATACCCTCCCCAAAAACCTAATTTTTTACCCCTGAAAATGGAAGACCCCTTTTCCAAAGGAAAATCCTATTGGAAGCCACCTAATTTTTGGGGGGTGATGTTTTTGGGTTTCAGGGACTGACTGTACAGCAGGGAGCCACGTTTTTGGGGCCCAAACATCAACAGTTGCTTGGTGGCTGTTTGCAGGATGTAGGGAATTAAAAATCAAACACCTTGCATATATTTTAGGGACTTGTAGGAATGATTAGGGAAGTCTTATGTATAAAGTTGCATTCCATGATTTTCCAAGCAGTATTTCAATTTCAAGATGCGATGATTCTTGAATTTGTTGGCAGTGTTTTGTTGTTCATTGGCTAGGAATCCAAACCTTAAGGGCTTTGGAATGCTACAACATCACCGGAAGCTCGGCAATCACCGGAACTGAAATCACAAGAAAAAAAAAGCCACGAACAAAAAAGGAACTGGTCGTTCAGGTTCTACAGTCCCTAGATCTAACATCAATTCACCAAACATTTCAGGTACATCAAATGGAGGTACTCGCCTATATACATAAGCTGTATGTAAGGCTTAATCTAACGGGGAAACCCACCCCCAAAAAATAGCCGCAAAATAAGGTTCAACCAGGAAACCCTCCCATTTTAGGCACCTCATAGACACCCCCTGCGGCCCATTTTCAGGGGCGATTTTCCCATAGGATCCGCTAGATTTGGTATGTTTTTTCCCAACATGAAACTCCCTACAAAATCGACAAATCGGCCATTCATCTTAGGTAAATATGAAGCGTTTGTTTCATGGGATCATTCAGAAATCTTACTAACGAGGGGGTAAAGATGTTCATGGCAGCCATGGATTTTTTGGGGAAGAAATGGAGCACGGTTTGTTTAGGGATTCAATGATGCGAATTCAGATGAAAAAAACGGTCGGAAGGGGATGGGATACGACCCAGTTATGTATGTGGTCTGGGTGGTGGCAACGCAAATATTTTGTGTTTTCATCCCTATTTGGGAAGATTCCCATTTTGACTAATATTTTTCAAATGGGTTTAAACCACCAACTAGTGGTGATTAATTCCATAAACTATTATAAGGATGCCTATTCAACAACCAGGATTCAATGGAAAGTATCCGAAGCAGAAAGGCAATAACACCTGGGGATGTTGCAGCAACTTCAATGATCATGTCCGACCTGCTGACCTGCCACTTTCTACCTTTCTAGCCTATCACCAATCAATTGTCATGATTGACTGCATGGTGGCATCTCAAAGTATTCACCACTTGCAAAAATACCCTCCCTGAAACTAACAGTTCACACCTGAAAATTGATGGTTGGAAGATGAGTTTCCTTTTGGGTCTCGGCCCCTTTTCAGGGGCAACATGGCTGTTCGTTTCAGGAAGTGGAAATTCAATTTTTGATGGTTTTTCTTTTTACAGAGAATAGGTCCAGTGTGAAATAAAGGATGAACTCACAAATCCGATGATATCATGACTGGCATGTTAGCAGGGGTCAACTTGCATCCCCCCAACGTTGGTTCATCACGTTCCATCCTGGGAGAAAATTGGGTTCACATGGGAAAAAAACCAACCATTTCCCGTATGATTCCGGTTGTAAAAGCAAAAATGACCTGGTGTCCTTTCATTTTGCGAGATTTGCCCTCGAATACTCAGGTATTCGTTTGCGCAACTTCCCTGAATTCATCGTGGCCTTTGCCATGGTGAAGTGCCTTGTCAAACCAGCGAACCGGCAGAAGACATCCTTTAAAAGGTACGAAGAAAGCTAGGTGGTGGCATCTCAAATGTTGTTTTATTTTTACCCCTATCGGGTTTCATGATCCAATTTGACGACATGCGCATATCTTTTCAAATGGGTTGGTTGGTGAAAAACCACCACCGCCTGGAAAGTCAAAAAGGATCAAAACTCTACCAGGTACTCGGACACAAACCAACCTGCCGGCTGAACCCACAAGGTAAGCTGAGAAAAGGTTGCTTGCTCCAACCTTTGGTGCCCTTTTTTTTCGTAACACTCAATGTTTGGGTGAGGAGTGAAATGCTATGGATTTGTGAAAAAATCGCCAGGAAAAGTCCCAACTTGACTCTCCTGGCCTTGAAACAAGCAAGTTTAACAACAATTGCTTGTTGCAATGCGAGAAGGGGGCCCAAGGACCCGGCCAAGATTCAAAGGCTGATGTTTTTGGTTGCGCGAAGGGACCCATGGTTTTGAACATCGAAAGAGAGCCCAAAAGGATCTTGAATGTGCGAATGTGTTTTCGTTTGATAGGCAGTAGGAACAGTTCGAGGAAGAGATGGCACATGTTGCTTTGATTTTGTATATTGGAAACGTTGATCAAACGTCAAATGTGTTGTATTTTTCATTTATAAAATATTTGCTTCTATATATATATATATATAGACACATGTTATCTTATCTGCGAGTCTAAATGGCGCAGATCCCAAGGTAAGTAAAGGGACCGTCAAACCTAATTTCTATAAAATTAGACAACAAAAAACTGATTGTTTAGGGTATATGGGTGTTTCCAAAGATAGGGGTACCCCAAAATGTATGGTTTATAATGGAAAACCCTATTAAAGTGGATGATTTGGGGGTACCACTATTTTCGGAAACATCTATATAGGGGAATATACTACTCAGTCATATGGGGAAAAAACTAGACAATTCTAAGGATCCCTAGGAAAAACAACCCGGAAAGTAAGGCCATGTTTTTCTTGGTTCAATAGGACATGACTCAAATTGGGTTCCCACGAAATAAAGACCCACAGAATTCAGACCACAAATTGGGTTGTACAGACTGTTGATGGTTCAGAAATCCGAAGGTCACCAGTTGAGGTTGGTAGTCTATCCCATTATTTGGAGGATTTTATAAATCCCAGGTTGGTTTTCTCGCCGGATTTCTGAACCATCAACGGTATTTTCCCCAAGGAAATCATTGGGATGTCAGTGTCATTTGTGCGACCCAAGGAAGGCTTGTGCCAATGCCAACTACAAACTGGGCTTGCTGGAAGTCAAAAAGAAAGAGGTCAGCAGAGTAAACTACGGATATGCCAGGGATGAAAAGGCAACCTATTTAGGGGGCATCAAACAGTGCAAATATATGGTAAGTTTGAGGGGATTTCCCTTATCATAGTGCATGAAGTTCGGGGTTGGTCATTAAAATGACCCCCTGAGGCGCGGAATTCCAAGAAACTGCCTAAAGTCATCCATGATGTCGGATACTTGTATAGTAAGTCTGTTGGAAGATTTGTATGGAGTATCGAAAAAAATTGGTTCTTCAATGTGTATCTCATGTGTCTCAATTTGATGTAAGATTTGTCAGACGATTCATGGGGAGACGAAAAACCACCACTGGCCAACAAACTGGCAGACATCCAATGGTGTCCAGGGCATGAAAACCACATTTACCATCAAACCTTGAGAAGTATATGGCATGTACACTTTTTTTGTTGCTGTGAAATCAGATTCCCTGACTTCTCGATGTGATTGCTTTGGTTTTTGGACATCAGAACATGAAACTTGCATGATGATGATGGGAGGATCGGTAAGCAACATGTTGGTCTAACCTTACATTTTCCAATAGCGCTGTCATGTTCCATTTAGGGATATCATTCATCAGATCTCCACAAAAGGGATGAAATCTGAAATCTGTGCATGGTCTATTGTTCATGGGAGTTTGGATTGATGACATGTTTCAAAAAAAAGAAGAATGGATGTTGTAGTCAAGTGTATTATGCAGTTATGCCATTACAGATGATGCATATACATATGGGTGTTTCCGAAAATAGTGGTACCTCCAAATCATCCATTTTAGTAGGGTTTTCCATTACAACCATCCATTTTGGGGTACCCCTATTTTCGGAAACACCCATATATTTGTTTTGGGTAGGTTGATTTATTACGAGCTCAGCCGAACAAAAAAGGAATATGAGAAGCCAGCCCCCAAACTGGCGCAACACTTCCGGTTATGGAAGTATTTAACATAGCCAGAAATGAAATGTACAGTACCAAATGAACCTCCATTTGTTTTCAGCTCTATTCCATTTATATCGATATTTACTCTTTGAACCATCTTTCTATATAATGATTACTACTATGAATATACCATATTATGATATTATGTATACGTATTACGTTTGCCCAATAGCAGTGATTGAAAAAACCTATTATAAGGATTCCTATTAAAGGATTCCTTTTGAAACCACCAACCAGTTATGTAAATTAGGTGAAACCAAGAAATCTTCAACAGGACCCACTGAATGGACCCCTAAACCTGAGTATCTAATAGCTCGACCGCAACTTACCCTGTTGATGGAAGAAATCCTGCACCACCTGGGATGTATAAAACCTTTTTTTCTTATGGGATGTTATCCATATCAACTGGTGCAGGATTTCTTCCACCAACAGTAGGGGTCCATTGATAAGGTCCAATTTTTGATGGATTGAATATATTTCTGGCTTCGTATTTCAACCGACAGTTCAACCCTCACCAACCTCGGTGGGTGCCAGGCCATTTGTCGTGCTTGTGATGAGTTGATCGATCCACGGGTGGACGGCAACAGTAAAGGTGTGGAGAGCCTTGGGTTTTTCACAAAAAAACGTGAAAACCTTGGATTTCTTTGTGAAAATGGTGGTGTTTTCATGTTTTACATTACATGGGATTGTTTATTTTACATAAAGAAATGGTGATTTTGAAAATATGAAATATTGGATTCGTCAGTGCTCATTAAATTACTGTACCCATTTGGGGGGGAATCAAACTTGATGCATATGTTGCTGGTAATTTTGGGGGATTTCCCTTGTAACAATGCATTGTTTGGGTTGGTAATATAATGACCCCTGTTCGTTGAAAGTGGGTTTTCATGTTTTACGTTTTCGTGGAAAATATATGAAGATGGTGGTTCTTTACTTTCTAGCCGCGGATGTGACCGGTGATGGAGAAAGATCACTGATGAATTGGATCTTGCATTCAAGAGATCAACCCGGTTGACAAACAAAAAATATGGGCAGAATAGTTGGAAGATGGGGGTCTTATTTGCGTTGTTTACCTGCTCAAAAATGCCCCCCTGCTTTCATATAAAAAAATTCTTGGAAAATGAGGGTTAAGTTGAGTTTCGGTTCTATCCACCGAATTCCCCAAGCTCGATTTTTTGGGAGCATCCTCCTAAAGGTGACTTTGATGAGACAAAAAAACACCTCCAAGTCGTGAACCACGATTTAACATGAAGAACCTCTCAAGCTCGGATTTGTTTTCGTTGCTGATTTGTTTTCATGGATCATACCATTGGGATTGGGATTCATCACCATTTTGTTCACCATCATTTTTTGGGAATATCTATAAGTCAAGTATAACCTTATAGATGGTATAAATTTACTTCGATTTGCCTGATGTGCGGAATATGTTTTTTTTACCAAGCAAATTTTCGCAAATCTAAGTCAAGTTTTTACCTAGCAGCAATTGGTGAGTTATCAAATTCGGCATGCATGCACCTGGTTGATTGACAGCGACTTCAACCAACCCTGAAACAAATCCTTTCAGATGTTCCCGTCCCAAAAATGCCCAAGATTTTCTAAGTTGACCATATATTTCCAGCCAAGTCGCAACTTGACTGCCATGGGTTTTTGGATGTTGTTCAAGTAGGGTCGGAAAAATCATTTTTTTTAGAAACCCGCCAAGGGCTCAATGCTTTCTGCAAAACCCACAAACTGGCAATTCTGCTTGCGACCTTTTTGGGGTTCCCAGTGACCCTTTCAATGAGCGGACCATCCAACGAACGGCTTTAGCGGATTGAATCGGGGTCAGTTGTGAATTTTATCTCGTTGTTGTCTCAGGATGCGTGAGAACTTCTTGGTGGATATGATTCAAGGCCGATGGAAACTTTCATCCGAAAACTTCCCATTCGAAGTTTTGTTGGCTTTCACAATGATTATCTAGGTGGTGGTTTCAAATATTTTTGATTTTCAACCATACCTGGGGAAATGATCTAATTTGACTAATCTTTTCAGATGGGTTGGTTCAACCACCAACTAGTTATTCTCCTGGGACCGATCACATATCCCCTCCCAGCAGGTACTTTTGAGTCGATGATGAAATCCGGCATTTTGAACCGCGTGAACGGTGGGATATTTGTTTCCTCGTTTCCATCCCAGTGACATGTTCATTTTCTCAAAGATGGCATGCTGAACCAATGAATCTTTGGTTGAGCCGTGACAAGACAACACAATTCAAATAAAGATCTTATATAGGCCAAACAATATTTAACGAACATGTCCGATCATGGAGTACATATCGCAGCAAGTAAAATGCATATATAATCACATTTGGAATACAGATGTCTAATTTATATATATATATATTTACGTCTTTGAATATATATCTTTGTTTCCATCTTGTTTCCAATTAGGTTTGATTCCCGTAGTATCTACAAACATGTTTAAGTATTTCTGTTTGCTATTCGATTAAGGTTTACACCATTTCTTTGGATGCCGCATCGGCAAATCATGGAGAAAACATCATGGGAATCTAAGGGGATTCCCCCCAATTCACCATTGATTTCCCTTAATAAGGCCTTATTAGGGCCTTATTCCTTGGGGGGTGGGTGGCATTGGGCTGGGGTTTTTTTAGGTTCCCATGATAACATTTAACAAAGTGTGTGTTGGAAACAGATAGGTGGAGCCGGTACCTCTACCAACATGAACGCCAATGAGGTGCGATTGAGGGGTGCGAAACGGGAGGATGGGACCCCAGGACGGACGTAAAGTGGTGATCGGATCACCCACATTTATAAGCCATGAAGTTCGGCCAGTTAGAAAGGGAACAACCCGAATTTTTAGGGGACTTATTAAGCTTGGTTACCAACCACTTACCAGTCATGGGATGATCCTCCACTGGGTCCTTTGGGTTCCCTGCAAGACTGTTTTGCTCCTTTTCTTCTGAAAGGTGGTGTTGTTTTTTGGGTTGGCATTTTGATTGGCTGTTAAGTACTGATTGTTTTGGGGGGATGTGGATAGCGAAAACAGCAAATCCTTTTTGTTGTGTGAGAAATGCTTTGTGTTTTTCTGTTGCGATCATAACTACCTGTTGCCCAAGTGGATCCTGTAATTTGCAGTCCATTTCAGAAAGGTCACTCTTTCCCCAAGCGGCACGTTTTTTTCACACTCCACTTCGGATACACCCTGGAAAATTAACATGGAACCTAACCATAGAAGTTTGATTCAGATGATTTTCCTTTTGAATTGGGTGATTTTTAGGTGAACCAGCCATTTTCGGAGGGCGTATGATGCAACTAGTTGGTGGCAACTCAAATAGTTTTGTATTTTCATCATTTACCTAGGAAAATGATCCCAATTGATTTGCGCATATATTTTTCTGATGGGTTGGTGAAAAAACACCAACTAGGTAAGTTCCTATCCCCACAAAATCTCCCTGAAAAAATGGCAAAAATGGCATCGTCCCAGGTGATTGCGAACCGAGCTTTAGAACTTTTGGGTCATGAAAAAGGACAATATGAGCCTGGAACCCCGGCCTGCCCACCAGTTTAAGATGGATGTTTGGCTGGGTAGTGGTTTCAAATATTTTTTATGTTCACCCCGAACCTTGGGAAAATGGATCCGATTTGACTTATATTTTTCCGATGGGTTGAAACCACCAACTAGACCAGTTTAAGATGGATGGAAATGGCGATTTCACGACCATTTCCTATATGTAAAGATTTGGTATCCAATTGAAACTGCCATTTTATAATTTGTTGTTTCAGCTTCCAGGAGTATCTTGCTTGGTGATGGATTTTTTTGGGGGGTGGGGGGGGGGGGGTGCGAACCGAGCGGGGGAGAAAGAATGGAGTGATGTTTTTGTTGTGATGTTGTTTTTGTTTTTGAAAATAATCCCTGGCTTGGATTTGATTGTTTTATATGACATATGGGCCATATGGGTATGGAAGTATCAGAGTGATCTAAGATTTTGAGTGTGTGTTATTTTGTAGTTTTTATTCCTTGGTTTGTTTGATGATGTGGGTTATTTACAAAATTGAGTTCAATTAGGGTATCAGTGTTTAGCACCACTGATCCATTTCTTCACACCCATGTGTGTAGGTCCGCCATGTATAATATCAAAAATGTCAAGATGTAGATGACATTCATTGTGAGTTGCGTTTGTCTTCTGAAATCATGCCATGACATCATGAACTCACATCCTCATGTTCAACGCATCAATTCCTCGTCGGGCCCCTTGTGACTGGGTGGGTTTCATGGACCAACCCTTGGGACCCATGGGTCCACCTGCAGAGGTTCTGCAGTCCCAACGACGATGTGAACAAAGGCCAACTGCTGTCGTCGTCGTTGGCGTTTTGCAGTTGGGGGTGCTTGCCATTGTTCACGCTGGGAGTTTGTCCAACCTGGATTTTGGTGGGATGTGGTCATGCAACAAAAAACGAATGAACATTTAAAAGCTCAAGTTTCTGGTGCTCTTTTCGGATATGTCCGACCCAAAAAAACAGTATCAATTGCAAGCTAGCTGAAAGAATCTGGGAAAATCATGAACTTGTGCGATATATAGTCTGTGTTACCTCTTCTTATTACACCATCATTGTAAGCCTATTGAAAGATCCATGGTGTTTTTTCCGAAAAATCTGTGGTTCCCAACAAAAAAAAAATTCTGTTTTGGTCCTCATTTTTTCGGTGATGAAACAACCCGGAAATTGATGCCCTGGATCTCTATCGATTTGATTTGGAGTGATATCTGGAAAGATCGGATGGGGATGTAATTTGAGGATGTCACAGCTTGGGGAGTTCACAATATGGGTGTTTTCAAAAATAGGGGTGGGTACCCAAAAATTAAAATGGATGGTGAAAATAATGGAAAACCCTATTAGAATGGATGATTTGGGGGTAGCGCTATTTTTGGAAACATCCATATATATAATATATACATATACATAATCTTTATCTAAGTTTTTTTTCACCACAAGATGGTCACCATGTTTCCAGGGACTCTAAGCACGTTAAAAACCCCACTAAGGATTGCTGGGAAAAAAACATGATACGAGGAATGATACGACGTATACCACCTGTGCAGCAGAAAATCTCCTGACCGACAGGACAATCCACAAACGATTCCTATCCGACTTCAGCCAAACTGGCGTGCATTTTGATGCACTCAGAACTGTTGCTTGGTTTTCCACGTCAATGTGTGCATGCTTTGTTGCTTTCAGACTCAATCACTCAACAAAGCCACAAAAACGAAGTCTTCAAAACCCGAAAAGTGGAGATAATGTTAAGTTGAGATCTGAAAGAAGGCATTTTGCACAGATCATTTAATCTTTTTCCAAAGAAAATCATCCAGGTGATCAGAAGTTGAGAAACACACAACAACCAACTACCATGACTATATATTTGACCATTGTTTGTAAGCGCCCAAAAAAAATTCCAGAAATCCACCATCCACCATCAACCAACTGGGAATTCTCCAGCCGTTCCGGGGCTTCGTTTTGGTCCTAAGGTTGAATGCCATCAAGAGCCTCAGCCTCTCGGGGTGTTGGTTTAACGGAGGGGGAAGCGGCGAGAAGCCAAGACGTCACAACGGCAACGGGAACACCACTTGAGTTTCAAGGAGTGAAACTTTGGATATGGGTGTTTCCAAAAATAGGGGTACCCCAAAATGGATGGTTTATAATGGAAAACCCTATTAAAATGGATGATTTGGGGGTACCATTATTTTTGGAAACACCCATATGTAGAAATAAAACACAAATATAGAATGAAGGTCAACAAAATAGAGATTCCAAAAATATGTCGATATACCCTCCAGGGAAATTGATCACATATCGGGACCCTACCGTTTTGGCACTTTTGAGTCGATGATTTTCTTGATTTTCCTTTTTCCCGTGGTGAGATATGTTAGTTCTTGTAGGTGGGTATCTAAAAAAAACAGGAGTTTTGCTGACATATTCCTAACGCATGAAATCCAGAAAAGCTGGGGGAACTTCACCTCGAAAAGCTGGGTATTGTTTGACTATGGAGGATGATTTTCGGGCAAGTTATCTCAGATGGTTCCCACCATACTGTCGTGCTCGATGGTAGGTTGGCCACCCCTTCCGAAAATTCATATTGGAAAAGCTGAAAAAATCCACCATGACATCAAGATTCGATGTACGTATATTTTTTACGTGTAAAAAAATGGTGATGTTTTCCAGCCAAATCATGTTATTGTTCAAACCTGGACGTGAAAAAAACTGGAGGTGTTAATCAAACTTGAAATCTTACAGTTCTTCCCTGACAAGTTTGCCTCACCATACGACGTTGATGGCTGAAATCAGGCCTGCACCAGTGGAGATTGGTAGTTGAAGTCCCATAGAAAAAACAGGGTTTCAAAACATCCAAACGGTGGTGCAAGATTTCTTCTACAAAATATAGGCAATAAAGATAATCAAATGATCATATTGATTGGGAGTCGCGACCGTCATATCTATTCAGTCATAACATCTGGACCGGTTGGATGTTCTCAGGTAAGAGTTTCTTTAAGAAGGCGGAGGAATTTGTTCCTTGGCGGCAAACTTTGATTTTGGAAGATGTTCGATGTTCTTCTTTAAAAAGTTGTTTATGAAAGAAACCCATGAAGCAGGCCAGAAGTTATCTCACTACCTTCATTGTGTCCCAAATTTAGGTTTTGTGGCTGTTGGGCAATTCATGAGGCAAACCAATTGGAACGGCGAAAACACTGCAAATATTGAGTACTTTGATGAATCAGCAAGAAGATCCTGAAAAAAATGGGCTAGTCCCCCTGAAAACTAACAAGAATATCCCCTTGAAACAATGATTGGAAGACGAATTGTTTCCTTTTGAAATGGCCTCTTTTTAGAGGACACTTTTGTTAGTTTCTGGGGGTGTTTTATGTGTTAAGATCCAAGAAGCTGAAGCAGCCTCATCAAAACAGAGTCAAATGGAGACTTCCAACAGTTGGGTTCAACACCAATGATTCTTAGGTTTTTTTCCCAGGATTTTTTTCATATCCAAGTCCTATCCCAGACAGTGAAAAAAAGCCCTGGTGTTTGAACTATACGAAATGACATCCATGACCTGCATAAATTTTCCCCGAAAAACGAGTTGTGTGTGGTATTTTATGGGGGTTTCCTGAAGTCATCAAGTCGTGTTCATCCAAATAAGATCCCTACCTACCTGTCGATGGAAGAAACCCGTGGCACCAGTTGAGGTTGGTAGTGTTTGTCCCATTATTTACCAGGTTTTCGCACCATCCCAGATGTTTGTTTTGGATATCTGAACCATCAACAGATCCTCCAACCTTTGCATTCGTGGATTCCCAACTGGGGAAGCTAAAAATCGACGAAAACCAACGGAGCTACCCTCAGGTGGATGTGGTGAAGATGGGCCGAACCCAACTCCAAGATGCAGTTCCTATGCCACTTGGCATCACTTGAAACGACTCGTGAGTGGAAGATGCAAAAAGCAGGTGGTGGTGGAAGATAGATATCCCATTCCCAAGGCCCACCGGCCCGGCCGTTTGGATGGTGGTGCTAAAGCCGAAGGTAGATGTATTTCATGGGATGGAAAAAAACGACCAACCTCAGGTTAGTTGGATTTTTTAAAAGTCATCAACGTCGTATCTGCTGAAAATGTGCTGAAATGGGAATACAGTATCCAGGTGATGCTTGGAAGGGAGCCAAGGTGACGAGGTATCTAAACCCGCTTCAAAGACCTGTTTCTTGCTGGAATTACAAAGTGCTTCCTTCTAAACACCATGGATGTTTGATTCATTCGAAGCAAAATCATATGGATAAATAGTGCTTCCCCAAAAAAGGGAGGCCCAACTTCTTTTTTGCTGAACTTTTACGGTGCTCCCACACCATACCAAACCAAACACCCTCGAGGCACTTGATGGGCCAACCTTACTATAAGACTCTGGTACTGCTGCGCAGCAACTCCACAAAAAAAACTAACGGATGGAAGCTGAAAAAATCCACCACCCCGCTAATTCAAATTCGGAAAAAATCATCCGTTCACCAAAAACCTAGGTGGTGGCAACTCAAATATTTTTTATTTTCACCCCTACCTGGCGAAAAAAAATCCCATTTTGACTCATATTTTTCAAGTGGGCTGAAACCACCAATCAGAAACCTTCAGGACTTTTGGGCTTCAACCGTTAGCTATACCACAAGATGGTTTCTCACCACAAGATGGTTGTCATACCCCGTCTTGAACTTATCTACTACGTTANACCGCTACTACTGCTACTAATTGCTTTACTAACACGCTTTCATGGAACCTACCAGATCTACCTTGACCGTGCAGTTTGGGCCGGCTGGCAGCTCTGCTACTACTGCTACTAATTGCTTTACTACCACGCTTTCATGGAACCTACCAGATCTACCGACCCTTTTTGTTCCTCCCAGTGCCCAAAACGGTCAAAAAGGGTCACCAAAGGGTCTGTCAGCAGTACCTACTACTACCGCTCTGCTACTAATTGCCCCGTGTGGTGACCCTTCTTTACCGTCTCGAGCCCCTCAGCACCGGAAAAGGGTCGCAGTGCCTGCCCTGGCAAGTTTTTTATTTCAACTAACATGCACTGGTACAGGTACTGCTAGCGGACCCCTTTGTGGTGACCCTTTTTGGCCGTTTTGGGTCGCTGGAGACCGGAAAAGAGTCACCGCACTTGCTTCTCCTCTGGGGATTGAACTCAGGACCTATGAATTAGAGGTCCGATGGTCTAACCACTGAGCTACTGGCACCCTGTCAGGTTGTAGGCCTCGCCAGAAATAACCCTGGCTGGGGACCTCGCTGCGGACTACTACGGGTTGCTGTGTCCCGCCTAGAAAAAGTAGCGTCGCCATCCCGCAGCATGTCCTGCCGCCTGCTGATGTCCCCAAGGGTATCAGTGCATAGCGCCGATTGTTTTTCCAACTAACATGCACGGCTACACGTATACTGCTAGCGGACCTCTTGTGGTGACCCTTCTTTACCGTTTGGAGCCCCTCAGCACCGGAAAAGGGTCGCAGTGCCTCCCCTGGCAAGTTTTTTTATTTCAACTAACATGCACTGGTACAGGTACTGCTAGCGGACCCCTTGTGGTGACCCTTTTTGGCCGTTTTGGGCCGCTGGAGACCGGAAAAGGGTTGCCATAGACCATGACGGGTTTGTTTTTTTTTATGCCGGGGTTGGTTTTTTTCATGCCGGGGTATGATTTTGCTATGACGGGGCTTGGTCCTTTCTTTTAAAGCGCGGTTTGACCCTCGTCTCGCTATACCACCCTGAAAACAATCACATGTCCTTCCGGGTCCAAGGAGGATGGGTTGGGTTCGATTCAATTCATTTCCTTGTCAAAAAAAAATGAAAGGTCCCTGGAACCAGGGGGGACCGTTCAAAAACCATTCATTCTTTCGGGGAAAAACGGGGGGATTTCGTTTCGGGTTTTCTTTTTGTATCTTTCCATGGCATCTTCCGCGGCTTCGTTTGACGAGGACTTTGGGCCAAGAATTCCATGCTTATGGCAACTCCGTGGCCAGTGATATCGATGCCTTAAGTAGTGCCACCAACAGGTGCTCGGGTGATCCGCTGCCAGGGATGACAGGTCGGATGAAGCCCAGAAATCCTCAAAAATCACCAGGGTAGGTGGTGGGATGGGATGGGTGATTTTTTTGAAAGGTCTGTAACGTAAAGACCCCCTGAAAAAATCCTGAAAACTCTAACCTGGACTGGGAAAATCATGGAAATTTTCCCGAAAAATAGGAGGAGATACATCTTCGAATGATCGGATTTTTTCCATTGTCATGGTGCTTTTCCATCCCTTTTCCCCGTTACTTTTGGGCGCTGAAGCCTGGCGTTCTGGTTTTTTTGGGGCTGTTGAGGATAAATAGCCCCATGGATGTTTGGAAGCCGGAGATCTAGGTGGTGGCAACTCAAATATTTTTGGAAGTTTCACCCCGAAATTTGGGGAAGATGAGATACATTTTCGGAAAAAACATCATGTTTAGGATATATTAAATTTCGGCCTGTACATCCATGTAAAACAGGTTTTCTCCCTAAAACGAGTTCCAGCGGTGAACTCACCGCTGAAATTTCTTTCTCGTCGGTTCCGACGAAAAAATACTTTCCTTCTGGGGAGTTCGCCCTATTCTTAAGAGGCAAACTGTGAAACTTCCAGGGAGTATTAAAGAATGACATGATGTGACATAGACTCAAACTAGCAAGCGGAGAGTTTCTAGGGGAAGTAGCCGAGTAGCCTGCAACATGTTGAGTTGAACTTGCAGTAAAAGTAACTAAGTTGAGCTTTGTTCTTTTCTCAGTTTTGGGATTTTGTGGCAGTTATGGTAGTTTAAGGAAAAGACCCATGTGCATTCGAATGGCTCTTCACATCACCATACCTCATTGGAATTTCATAGAAATCACCCAATAACGAAGTCTTGGATTCCCTTGTGACCAATAGGATACCAATCCTTTCATGCTGGAAATCGTGCTGGATTTACAGAGCCAATGGTGGCCCATAGAGGGGGTTGGATAGCAACAAAGGGTTTGAGCACTAGGCAAAGGAATCTGAACGTTTGTAATACATTTTACATAGTATGTATATATATATATATATATATATATTTATGTATATACATGCATACACATACATCATACACTCAGATTCACGTGTTGTTGTTCTTCTTATTACTATTATTGTTGGTGGTGTTCTTGTTTTTTGTTCTTTGGGTGTGGCCCCTTCCCAGTAACAGTGGCAAATAAAGGTTTATAGGGATTCCCGAGCCTAAAAATGTAATAAAAAGAAGAAAAAGGTCACTGTTACTGGGAAGGGGCCATACCCAATTTATTCTGATGTTTCTTCTCCCATAACTTTTTTCCATTGACAGGTTTTGCACCTCCAATTTGGGTGGCACAGCCATCGGCACGGGCATTGCAGCAGATCCACACTTTTCACAAGTGGCTGTTCAGGAGAGTTCGGGATGGTGTTTTTGGTGCAAGGTTGCATTTGATGTCATCAGTGTGTGTGTGTGTTGTTTTTTGTGTTGTGAAATGTGGTTTGTTGTCATTTTGTTAATGTATATCACATGTAAATATAAAATTGATATAATTGTGTCATTGTCATACATAAATTACATCTATATCCGTAGTACATATTTCGTTGCTGCTATTGTTGATGATGGTGCTGTTGATGTTGATCCAACCCGCCAGTTTTCCTGCCGGTGTTTTTGCTTCACGTTTTAAAAGGGAATGGATGGAAATGGTGCGAAAGTTAGTTGTATAACTTTCGAGTGGTATTACTAAAGGAAATCTAAAAGATACTAAAAGAAGGAGATAGTCTTCTCACTTAAAACTGCCATCTGTATTATGTTTCTCACTCACAAAAATCACAAGTTTGTTTCAATTGATGTTTCCTATTCCCTGCAGCCGCTTCTCTGTCAGAGGAGTTGCGTTCGGTGACGGGTTTTCCGATGATTTTGGCCGATGATTTGATCGAAGCTTCCAGTAGTGTTGGAGCCACTTGGGTTTGGCAATCGGCTGGTCGTTGGCTGATCAACCGAATGGAAGTTTGAAGGGGTGAACTTAAAGAATATATAATTCTTGAAACGCTGGTCCGATGGGATGGTGGAATCCCAATAGATTCTTAATGAATTGAAAGTTGAAAGAAAATTGGTACCTGGTGATTCAAAGTGACCTTTTTGGGATGGTTAAGTGACCCTTTCAAAGGCTAAGTGACCTCCAACTAGGGGATCAAAAGGTCACTTTGAATCACCTGGTAGTGTTGTTATTTATTTGTTGTGTGATAACACTTCAAGTGACTGTTAGCCATGTTCGCCGCTTCTCGGGTTGATGGTGCAAAACTCCTGCATTTAGTCAATGGGTATACTCCATCGATTTTGTTTACATAGCTTCCTCGCTAGAAACCGAAAACCACCTATTCCAGTGTCGTTTTCTTGAAATATACACTGCATGTATCCATATAGCATATTTGGTGTGCAAAGACTGCTCACATAACATCTCAAGTAGACGCAATGAAATGGTGAACCGGTGAGCCTGCTCAAAGTTAGGGTCAACTTTCGAAAGTGCAAAATTGGTCACATTGCCTGTTGTCATTAAATTACCCATTTGGGGGGTCAAACATTGCAAACGTTTGGTAATTTTGAGGGTTTTCCAATAGAATAGTGCATTGTTCGGGTTGCTAATACAATGACCCTGCTTCCAAGCATCAATTTTAGATCAATCATTTTGAACCACAGCCGGCATGTTGTTGTTTTGTTTGCCCGAAGAGATTTGCACCGTCCAACTAGGGGAATTGGTTGTTGCTGCTCTACTACGGACACAAAAGTTTAAAAGTATGTGTGAAAAACCACACATCATAGAAATCGGGTCGTTGGGCCCCCAACATGTAACCCAAAAAAAGCCATATTTAGGGATTGAGCCAAAAGTTAACACAAGGATGCCGTCACAAGTCGTAGTGCCCCCCTTGGAGGTGGAGAACCCCGATTGGAGGTAAAGAGAGTCTTTGTGGAAGTAAAGGTTTCATCAACGTTCGTTCACTATGTGGTGGCAACTCAAGTATTTTCTAAAAATGTTCACCTCCACTTTGGGAAATGATCCAATTTGACTTGCGCATATTTTTCAAATGGGTTGGTTCAACCACCACCTAGTTCAACGTGTTTTTGCAATTTACAAATGTCGACTCAACGCGACTGTTTGGCGAACCATTGGGAGCTTACTGCTCAAAACCAGATAAATTCCCTGCTGGTTATTTCTATCCACCATGGAAAAAATATTAATATATATATATATACAGTACATATATACATGAAGCAGGCACTAAGACTCCAGACTCAAGCACAGGTTGACTGGTTGATTGGAGTTTAAGGAATATTCTTTTTAAAGACCATGTGTTTTATCCTAAGTTGATGGTGGTAGTGTTTGCTTTTCAAGGGATACACATAGATCACATAGATGATACACTCCAAGTACATTCACCTAAATATTAACCTTTTCAGGTGGGATTTGACTTGACTGATCACCCCAAAAAAATGCCTAAAGCCTTTAAATAAATAACATGCATGATTGTGATTTGTTCCCTTCATTTAAAAAAGCAACTATTTTTTAGGGTGGTTTTTTAAGTTAAGTGTGGCACAAAGGGGTGGCGTTTTCATCATGGGAATTTAGGGGCACCTTTTCAACGCAACACCCTCCCAAAAAGAGGGCCTTATTAATCATTAATATAACCTCCGAAACAAGGCCTCATTTCATTAGGGAAAATGCTGGTACCCTTAAAATGGAGGGCCCCTAGCTGTTTAACCCCCCTGTTGGAGCCCTTTTTTCAAGGGGATTGGGACCCAATAAATACCCACATGATATAAGGTGTATATGGGGTTGATTATTAAGGGGTACCATCCCAAAGGTACCAGCATTTTCCCTATGATCATTGGGTGTCCCCTTAGGTTCCCATGATAACAACACCCTTTCCCCCATGGACGAAGCCGCTGAAGGATATGATTTACTTCTCGGGCATGTTGCGGCGCATTGCTGCCAAGGCGCCGGTGATGGCGGGGTCGACAAAAAGGTCGGATACGGACAGACATTGTTCGTGGAAAATCCTTGGGATTGTTTTTTTACGGACAAAAGTAGAAGAACAAATCCAAGAAATGGATGAACATGATTTTTTGTTGCCACAAGATGGGGCAAAAAAATAATCCCTTTATAAATGGCCCTGATGAATGGGAAACCGCGGTTATAACCCTTATAAGTAGATACATTTTGCAGGGTTAAGAACCCCAGGTTTTGTTGAATTTGCGAGAAAGGCCTCCTAAACTCTGAGCACATCAAGCATCAAAAACACAAAAACACGACCGATTCTTCCCCCCCCCCCATTTCGGTATGGAATTCCACTTATGTCAGGGAAATCTAGGTTGGTGAAATATTATGATCTGACCAAATATATGTTGCTGGTATTTGTTTGTGCTGTATCTAGCATCTACAAACATACCAGTCATATTCCCCACTAGCCTGCGGGACATAAAATGTCAGAAAAAACGGACACTGATGCCAATGTAATTGGTTGTGTGTCACCAATTTTTAGCAAAAGAAACCCTCCCCAAATAGTAAAAACAAAAAAAAACTGTTCAAAAATGCTGGGCAGCTTTTTGGGAAGATGTTTTTTTCCCCGGCTTCCGTAACGAGGGTTTGTTTTTAAAGGCCGTTTTTTTTTCCCACATCGGGGGGTACCGATGTCCGACGGTTAAAATTTCTGGGAGGTGTCGAAGATTTGCAACGAAGCTTGGACCGGCCGGGTGAAACATGGGGAAAAAAACAGAAGATCGGGATAAATTCACCTTGTTGTTACCTAGTTGGTGGTTTCAAATATGTTTCATTTTCACCCCTATTTGGGGAAATGATCCAATTTGAATAATATTTTCAAATGGGTTGAAACCACCGACTAGTTCACCTTGTTGTTACATATTGGACATATTCTTATATCCTATGATTGATTTATACATATATAGTGCATGTAAAGGTGTTTTTGTTAGTATATATTTTAGTGATATCATTTCATGGTACAATTAGATTCTGTTGATTTCGTTTGATCATAAACATGCTCTGGCGTGATGGGCAATATGAACAGCATGGCCCATTTTCCCGATAGGAAATATAGGAAGGTCACGAGCCTCCCGGGTCGCTTTCATTGGTTGGGAGGGGCCAGCACCAGCCAGTTCCAAAGATCATCTGCTCTGCATGGAACTAACATATCCCATCCCAAGGCACTTTTGAAGATGATTTTCCTTTTCCGAAGGTGGGATATGTCAGTTCCCTGGAAGGTAGGTGGTGGTTTTGAAACAAATGTTATTTTCAGACCCAAAAACTTGGGGAGATGATCCAATTTGACTATATAGATTTCAAACGGGTTGGTGAAAAACCACCAACGAGTCATTCTCTGATCATTTTGGGATGTCAGGAACTTGTCCACAATGGTGACCTCCATAATCCTCCAACCGATTTGGTGTATATTGTTTTCCAAAAAATAGGTGACAGCCAATCGTGTACATGCAATATGTTTACATCGCATTCTAGTGTTGGGTCAACACACCCATATCATTTGCTTTTTTTGGGTGATGAGGTGTTAGAAAACCTATTAGTTGCTTTGGAAATGAGTGACATGAAAAGACACAAAACGCGGGAGTAATTAGTTTTTATTGAGGCCTCAGGTTCCCAACGAAACCACGAAAGAAAAACCAAAACAAGTCGTCGTTGCGTTATCAGAATGATTCCAAAGATGTCTTGATTCTTTTTTCGAGAAAAACATGTTCTTTCATTCAAACATCCTGGTGTAATTCAAGTGTCAGGTTGGCTTCACCAATGATGCTTCAACTTAGACAGAGGCAATCAAATGCATAGAAACTGTTCAAGGTGTTCGCAGAAGTTGGACATGTTTGGAGTCCGTTTTGGATTCCGTCCGACTTGACTTCACGACAATCAAAGCAGTAATCAGCTGTATATACCCTCCCTGAAACTAACATAGCCCATGAAAATCCCCATATTTCCTGGTAAATACCATCAAAATGGTGGATGTTCATGTGCCATGTTAGTTTCAGGGAGGGTAGTAGATATACCTTTTTTGGGTGGTCTTTCCAAAGGGCAAATTTGTACAGGTACCACGGATACGCTCCATGTTGAGTGCTGCACATTGTATTGACTGGAACCACATATTTGCATACATTTTTGCGGCCAAGGTTCAATCCCTATTTTGCTGAACCACATGAGCAATGAGAAAAAACTTGGTTGTTTAGGGTATATAGGGGATTGTACTACCCAGATATGTGGGGGTTATAATTGACAATTATAAGGATCCATCTCAAACAACCAGTATAATGGAAAGGAAGAGGGTTTTTTTTCGTGGCTCACGTGTCAGCAGAACCAAATCGACATGGAAGTGTTGTATTTACAGTTCGACAGATAATGATAGATGATCAATCTATGATTCAAAAGTCTATAGGTGATTTTTTCCATTCGGGTGTGTGCGTTCAACACTTTAAAGGTTCTCCCCCTTCATCGGGAAAAATGTTCAAAAACATTCGAAACGCCAAGCTGAAACCAGCTTTGTATTGATTTCATGCATATCTAAGGCTGCCACCCCCACGGCAGGAAATACATAAATCCGGCGTCACTTAAAGTGATTATTAAAAGAACAACCAGTGGCCTTCATAACCCCATAATACTGTTGATGGTTCAAAAATCCAACGATCACCAGTTGACGGAGGTTGGTAGTGTTCATCCCACTAGAAAAACGTTTTTTTTTCATTCTTTACATCCAAACGGTGGTTGGGAATGGGATTTCTGAACCTTCCATCCAACAGTAAGGCCTTGAATTTCTTGGGGTAAAATGGCCCCGTCCTTGGGGGGTGGTACTCTTCGGTTGTTCCAGCCGCCCGAGGATCTTCGATTGCTGAGTTCAGGTCCCCGTTGCGGCTTGAGCGAGATCAACTTGCCGCCCAAGGAGCGATGGGTAGTGATGATGGATGGATAGATATGGATGTTTCCTCAAATGGTGGTACCCCCAAAACACCCCAAAATGATCATTTTTGGTAGGAAAACCCATGGTTGTTGGGTACCACCATTTTAGGAAACCCCCATATGAATGTTTCCGAAAATAGTGGTACTCTTGATGGCTGAAATCCTGCACCACCAAGGATGATGATTATCCCTCTATTTTATAGGGTTTCACACATCCCAGGTGGTTGTTTGGGATTTCTTCCATCAACAATATCCCCAAATCATCCATTTTGGGGGTACCCCTATTTTGGGAAACACCCATATGTGCAAACGGCGCCTGGTTTTGTTTGAGATGTCTGAGAAGGAAAATGGTAATCACTAGGTGGTGGCAACTCAAATGATTTTTACTCTCAGCTGGCCCGGAAACGAGGAAATACTGTATTTTTTATGTTCACCCCGAACCTTGGGGAAATGACCTAATTTGACGAACATATTTTTCAAATGGGTTGGTTCAACCACCAACTAGGTGATATGTGCTCTGTGTCTAAAGTCCAATTATTTCCATATAGTAGGGGATGGTCCGGTACAAATCCAAGGGGTGATGAAAAAGTCGGAGCTCATTGACAGTCCGAACTTCGCGTCATAGTCATCCACCATATAGTCCTGGTTGATATACCCATTAAAAGGATTCCTTATTCAAGGTGGGATGGCCATTGCTAGTACAAGGAGTTGATCGACCCTGGCACATATGTACAGTAAAGGTATTTTCCTGAAAATAAAACAGTTCGCCCCTGAACATCAATGGTTGGTTCAGATGAAGTTTCTTTTTGGGATGGTCTATTTTCAGGGGCCCAGCTGTTCGTTTCATGGAGTGTAGTTTTCATAGGGTAGATAGAAAAAGTGGATATAGGTAAGCCATGTGACATGTGATATTTTTTTACCTCTTTTTACTGGCAAGATGCATGTACAGCCACATCGTGCATCATATCACCAGGATGAGTCCTTAGATGACCCAAGTCTAATTCAACTCGCAGATTTAGGAATAAGAGAAATTACAGGTAGTAAAGGACCTGAATACCCTCCTGGGAACTAACATATCCCCCAAAAATGACATTTTGAAGATGATTTTCCTTTTCCCAAGGTGGGATATGTTAATCCCCTGGAGGGTACCCTCCCTAAAACTAACATGTTCGCCCCTAAAAATGGGTGGGTTTTCCGATAAGAATCTCCAAACTGCGAAGGGGTCGAAAAGTTTCAGGGGCAAACTGTTAGTTCCCAGGTGTGTAGGAAAACCAATTCATGGGGGTTTTGGATTGGCCAGTCGCCATCTACTTTCCCTCAAGGGTTCTTCAATGACTAGCCTTGTATCGTGACTAATATAGGCCCCTTGTGTAACCTGGTATATATATACATATAGAGGTATTAGAGGTTGTGGAATGTGTTACACTTCAGCAATCTACCATAGGAATCGACATGTTCCTATTCCAATAGGAATCCACGTGATACCAAATTGTGGATGTTCCCGTTATTCCTATTGCTGTCGTAGAAAACTGAGTTGAGTCATAGAACAGCCACTGGGTTGAGTCATAGAAATGGCCCCCAGCTGGTATTTCCTGGTATTTTTTTCTGCGGCTCAAAATGTGTCCACGAAATCCGGGGCTATGTTGGGATGCTTAGTTGGAGGAAAAAGTTACCAACATACTGTTTATGTACTGTTGATGGAAGAAATCCTGCACCAGTTGATATGTAGTTTATCCCACTATTTACAAGGTTTTATACTTCCCAGGTGGTGCAGGATTTCTTCCATCAACAGTATGTCTGGAATAGTAAGTTACATTCCAAACCTTACAGTAATCTATACCTTAAATGACAATGTTCACATGTTGTTTTCTGCTTTCAAGGTGTGTCTATTGACTAGTTTCTGCCAACCTTGGCAAACATGTGTGAAACATCACACCATTTTAGTTGTTTTTTTTAGAGATCTCCTATCTTCACCTTGGGAGATTGGGGTATAGATGACCTTCCCTACCCCGTACCGCAACGGCAGGCACCAGGTTCGTCGATTATGCCTGGCAAGGTTCGGTGCGGAGAAGAGTTGTGTTCATGGCCGGTCAACCGGGAACCCCTACCGGGCCACGTAGCTCCCCCCCTTCAGAAATAAGGGGTTTAATAGCCGGCCTTATTGAGGGAAATTTATGGTTAAGAAGCCCTGATCATAAGGCCTTTTTTTGTGGGGGGGTGGGGTTAAGTTAGGGCGGAGTAGGTCGACCGGCCGTGAAGTGTGGAGTTCCATGAATTAACCAATGCTGATCTGTTTCGTCCCCTAATGATCGGGTTGTGGGACCCCTTCCAAATGGCGTATAAATGGAAGTTACTACCCGTTATACTAACTGGGATGATCCTCCAAGTAGGTGTACTGTATAGATTTAGCGTTTCTTTTTTCGCGCTGACACATCATGACATCCAACGCATTCACCACATGTATCTACAAATAGCTCCTAAGCACCGGGGTGATTACAAAGATCCTCATCCTTGACAGACAAATTAGTATAAAGCTGGCGGCATTGAATGCTGTGGCTAATTGATGAATAAGTCACGTTGATGAAGTAGTTAAGGAAAGAAGGGAGAACATGCATAGACAAGCAAATTTGGCACATAGAGAAGCGCAGAACTAGACGTATGAAGAATATAGATAGAGATATAACATGTAGAGTAAGATGGATCTGGTTTGAATTTATGTTTGTTTATGTGTATGTGTATATGTATATAGATCTATCTATTTATGTTTTCTTTCATAGAAGTATATCTATTCATACAATATCGATGAATCTATCCATCCATCCATCCCTTCATCCCTTCAACAAAATCCCTTCATCCGACGACACAAAAAGGTGAATCCGGTGATTCCAGAAGTGATGAACATGTGTGCCTTTGAAGCCATTGGTCTCTCGGTGGAGAAACTCAGGAGTGGGAGAGAGTTGGATGGCCACATGGACAAAGGGGAAGCGTAGGTAAATATTGAATACATGGAGCATCTGGGATATGTGCGATCGGGTCGATCCACTCCCATTCTTTCCATATAATAGGAGATAAACTCATCAACCCAATTTCGTAAGGCTTAAAAAACCCCATTAGAAGGATTCCCTATTCAAAGTGTGGATTGAGATTTGTATCCCACCAAAGTGATTTATCAACGTTGCATTTTTTCGGGTGATGTGTTTGCACTCCCTGAAACCACAGAAGGCCATTTGCCCCAAAATCTGTTAGTTTCAGGGTCCCGGGTAACTCAACTGGCGGCCAACCGTTCGGCCAACCCTAAAAAATAGATTTTTCTGGGGGGTGATGACAGTGACGCATGTGTTTCATAGGCAGCTGAGTGAGTTAACCTGGAACAAAAAAACATATCCCTGACTGGTCGTCCACACTGAAATGAGTCGAGTCGATGTTCCGGCGAGTCACCGTATTGGGACCAAGGGTATCTTGGTGACTCATGGATTTTTATAGGACCTAGGAACCAGCAAAGATAAACATTGATTGAAGATCATGTTTTTCTGGATAGATTTTGTTTTTTGGGGGTTCAAGAAACAACATCAAAAGCCTATAAACATCAAAAAACAGCATGGATTTTGAGGTTCAGAAACCACCCAATATATCTATACATGACAAGAACCGACAATATGAATCCCGAATTCGATAAGATCTTGGTAAAAATCAGAAGGGGTTCCATTCCCATGGTCATTTCAGAATATCTATTTAAAAAGGGAGGAATTTTCATGTCCTCACATCAATCTTCACCCAAGTGGTTCCAATACTTGGTGTTTTTCCTGAAATAAGTTCACTTTTGATACACCAAGCCAAGAAAGAAACACTAAAAATACTTTTGTTTTAAAGCCGTTCTCCATCAATAAAAAACATGTTTTTAGAGCAATCCACCAACCTTCAGTACCTATTGTTTCTTTTTGTTTGGTTTTTGTTTCTTTTTGTTTGGAAAACAAAAAACGAACAAAACGACTCCATTTCTATAGGTTTCCCATATTCAACCCATGGGCCTTTTCGACCCATGGGCTCGTTTTGGGCATCCCAGGCAATGATGTCACTGTAGCATTTGGTGCTGAAGCGGGACAATTGGAACTGAATGTCATGGAGCCGGTGATCATCTACAAACTCTTCAGTGACTTGGAGCCGAAAAAAAATACATTGGCAAAGTAAGTCATATATGAGTGGAGAAAGAGATTTTGCAATGGTGTGTTTAAAAAAGTGTGTGTTTTGTTGATATGGAAGAATTGCTTGGCATGTGTAGATTGTAGATATGATGTAGATAGATATATCTCAATATGTTGTATATATATATATATGATATATGTGTATATATATATATCAAATCTCACATTTGGTCAGTTGACTTGCAGATGGGAGGGAGCTTAAAGGCTGATGTTTCCAATTGATTCTATATCCTTTGGTGCACTAGATATATAGGTGGTGGTTTGACCGAAGATGAGTCGCGACCATTTTTCACCCATCTCTGGTGAAGAGAAGGTAGATACTCATGGAATCCGACTACAACAAATGACAAACCACATTTTCAGGTTGGTTGAAATCTGAAAATGCAGATCTGGGTGGTGGCAACTCAAATATTTTTTATGTTCACCCCTATTTGGGGAAGATTCCCAATTTGACAGATATTTTTCAGATGGGTTGAAACCACCAACTGGAGATGTCTTTTTCCTTAGAAAATGCCACTGTAAGAAGTTGTTTTTTGGGGGACTTCACAACAATTTCTTGGTGAGGTTCGTGACCTGACTTGTAGTACGAAGTGATTCCCAGGGGATGAAAAATTCATGGGCAATTCATTCATGCATGGACGGAACCTCGCTTTTTTTCATATTTCCCAAAAAAGTGAAGTTGAAGGCTGGATGATCCATACTGTTGATGGCTGAAATCCTGCACCACCTGGGATGTATGAAACCCTATAAATAATGGGATATTTACCATATCAACTGGTGCAGGATTTCTTTTATCAACAGTACCAACCGTTGGATCGGAATCGGATCATTTTGCTGAAACTTGACAGTTGATTGAAACTTGACAGTTCCTTTCAGCTAGCACTCCATTGTGGATGTTGTGGAGTTGTTGCGCGGCTGTTGGTAATGAGCAATTCTCAAAGGATCTGGTCAAATTTCATCGCGACCTCACACGGGTCCCGATTCCCCCCGAATGGTGGTTTAGTAAGGGAAATCCCCGGCAATTTCAGGGAAATCTAGGTTGGAGAAATATTATAATTTGGCCAGAAGGATGCAATCTGAATATTTTCATGTGAAGCTAGACAGCACATCCAAGGATACAAGTCTTCAGGCTTTTTTCATGGCTGCTCCAATCAACAAGTGCTAAACTGCTAAAAGCCGCAGAGTGCCGATTCGCACTGGTTCCGAAGATACCGTTTGGCAAACATATTTCCACATATACCATGTGATACTTCAATCTACAAAAAACATAATTTGACACAACAAGCAGCTTTCGGCTACCTCCAATCTATCTCATCTTCCATGGCTTTGAGGTTCCTTACGTGTACTCTCCCGTGGTATCAACACCTTACGAGAACATTGCATCGATGGAATCACAGCTAATAAAGAACACTGCAAGGACGCTGCCAGGGGTGAGGGGATTTTTGGGGAAACATGGAACCTTGAGATAGTGAGGGGAGTGGGTATTTCCAGTTGTTTGTTGCTTGGTTTTGGTTTTGTTTTGGTTTGGTTTGGTTCTTGTTTTGTTGTGTTCCTGTTGGTGTGCAGGTGTTGATGTGTGTGTGAGTGTTCTTGTTCTTCTTCTTCTTTTTCTTTTTCTTCTTCTTCTTCTTCTTCTTCTTCTTCTTATTCTTCTTCTTCTTCTTATTCTTCTTCTTCTTATTATTATTATTCTTCTTCTTCTTGTTCTTGTTCTTGTACAAGTCTTTGTTTGACACATGTTCACGCCTACACTTCGTGGAAAGCTAACCGAAGGCAGGCTCCAAAATGGACAAAAACCTCAAAAAGCTCAAAATGTTCAGCTGCTAAGCCCGTTAGTTTCAGAGAAGGTATAGTTGGGAACACCTTCCCATTTGACACAGACATTTGAGGGTCCAGCCACGAGCTTGAGAGTTTGTGTTCTACAGGGCTTCTTGCTGGACATTGCTTCGTGTTCATTCCTGGTAGGAATGCTTTCAGTTTTCATTCCTGTTTTTCTGAAATTCCGGGATGTCATTCCAATGCCAGTACCCCCAAGTCTAAGATGTCGTAAGTAAACTATACAGAGTATTGGTTATTTTCCGAGATGTAAAAAACCACTGAAAAAAAGAAAACAGATAGCTGCAGCTTGTCTCAACAACCATACGTATAAATGGGGATTTCCTAAAATGGTGGTACCCAACAACCATGGGTTTTCCTACTAAAATGATCATTTTGGGGTGTTTTGGGGGTATCACCATTTAACGAAACACCCAAATAGTCCTCAACTTTTGTTGCATCTCTGTGGACCTGTGTGATCCACTCTTCACCAGAGGAGATGGTGCACAACAGCATCGGCGTGGTCACGGTATTGTTACCTCACATTGGATATAAGAAGTGCCTTTGCTGATGTTCCGAAAACTTCACGGTGATGATTTTTACTACCCAGGTTGTGTGGGGATTTCAAAAAAAAAACAATATCAGGATTCCTATTGAACAACCAGGATTTCATGGAAAGTCGCCGGCCGGGTTTTTTGTCGTGGCTGCGGGTGCATGGTCAGGGGCTTTTTTCACATCACTGAAAGGCGTCGCTGAAATTGATGTTTTCACCCACTTGTGGCCATGTGAGTCGATTGGCAAAGGGGGGAAATAATTATCGCAAATCCTGATGGTGGACTTATAGGTGTAGAACCTTTCCTCTGTACAACTTGTATGGCATGCATGTGTTTTTGTAGCCGAAGGTATACGGTGTAGAGCTTCCTACTGTTCATAGATGTTGCCGAAGCAAAAGGTAAAGACCAAACGCTTGAAAAAAGAATTTGGTATGTTGGATACTAGATGAACGACTCCAGTTAGTTGTTTCACCTGCCATTGTGGAACGGAAGTTTATATACATCATTGCGTGCAACTGGGGATTGAAGTAGGTGATTTTTTTCTCTGGAAAAAAAGGATGTCCCGTTGGATGTCCTGTTGGATGCCCTGGAAAAGGACTTGAAGATTGCTGGTCAGCAGCTGGTTTATCAAAACTTGAGTGATAACTGGGATTAAATATATTGTCTCGGAGTTGTATAGAATGTACATAATGTTTACGTATAGAATATATATTATATATAGTATACAAAATTTCATTTCTATACACATATGTAACTTATATATACAGTAACTCAACTCACTTTCTTTTCGCACTTCCGAAAAAGTTCCAACCGCGGCATCAACCCTTCCTTCCCCTTCTCAAACCCACAACGATCGCAGGTGTACCGAAGCGGCGGATCGTGCCACGCGAGACAAACGTCCAGTGGCGGATATCATCGTGGAGTTGGGCTTCCTGAAGCGGGAGGAGCGAAAAGAGAAGTTTGTGGATGTTTTTTTGGAACGGTGGCCAATACACACCTGAAAGGTTTTCTAGGTGGTGGCAACTCAAATATTTTTTATTTTCACCCCTATTTGGGGAAGATGAACCCATTTTGACTATTATTTTTCAGATGGGTTGAAACCACCGACAAGATTAAGATGGTTCACCGAAAGATCACCCCATTTTTTAAAGGAAACTCATCTCAACCAACTTCCATTTTGGGGTTCAAAATCTTAAGTTTCAGGGTCTAAATAATGTGGTAACCTGCTCATCGTTGAACTTGTACAGTTGGCTCTGGCGGTATTTACATATTCCTCATGACTGCAACGTGAACGACTGCTTGACCAAACTTGGACACTTGGCTGCCAACAATTAAAAAGTTCTTCGAAAGCGACGTGTTGCTCCTCCCCCCCTAAAGTCTAAAAAGTGATAACAGCGACGAGCCCTTCAAAAACCCGGAACCATGTTTTTCTATGGACAGGTTGCGCGAATCCACTTTCAACTTACAATCTCCTCCAAAACTAAGTGGTGCTTTCAAATTAAATCTGGAATTTCCAGCACAAAAAACCTGGAAAAAACGATTCTCTCCATTGTTTGACATTTTTTTCCGTGGTTTTTGTCGGGCTGAAAATTTTCAACTGTTCCAACTGCCGAGTTTAGGAGTCCAACTGGTATCCAAAAGAGTCCAACTTTTTGGGGGATGCAAAAATCACCATTTTTTACTCATCACCATTAAACCGAGGTACTAAAAAAAAAAGCATCCCAACAAACCCGGACCCGGACCGTTGTTTCGGATTTTTTTGGGGGGATTTTTGGATGTTTTCGGGCCCCAGTTATTTGGGGAAATTATGAAACATAGGACCATTTCTAAGGGATTTCCGTCATTTTCAACAACCAGGATGACTCATGTTACGCCAGGAGGTGGATCAATTACTTCAACCTGAATCGATGTGTGGTCCAACGGCCAAAAAGGCCAAGTTTGAGGCTTAAGAACCAGACGGATGAATGCTGTTTTTTTTTCATGGTTCATACCACTCAGTTTTATGTAGGGATTATTTCTTTAGCCATGAAATCAGGATCCCTATGATGAACCAATGTGAAAAACTTACCTGGGTGGTGGCAACTCAAATATTTTTGGAATGTTCACCCCGATCCCTGGGGAAATGATTCCCAATTTGACTTGCGCATATTTTTCAAAGGGGGTTGGTTCAACCACCAATCAGGATGGCTTTGGGAAACTACTCATAAACCTGTTTGGGTTCATAATTGGTGATCTTGGATGTGGTTTTTTTGGGTGGCTGTTTTTTTACGGATTGAATCCATGGGATTCATCCCAAATGTGGTTCACCAACATTTTGAGAGAATAGTTTTGGTTCTCTTGTTCATACTGTTGACTTGGATTTGTTTTTTGGGGGTGATTTGTTACTTTGTACCATGGTAAATCAGTATTTTTCACCACCATTTGGGTACACCATGGGATTCATCACCATCAAACCACCGATTTGGGTCTAACCAAACAAACGGATGGGTTTGGAAACCCTTACCCCCAACCTGCGGTTCATGGTTGAACTTGAAAATCTTTTGGGGGGTGGGATGGAAAGAAATCCTTTCATAAAAATGAAAAAAATGCGGGCAAGTTAGAATTTTTACCGATCAGTATGGTTTAATGGAATATTTGCCAAAGTTAGGGAATATTTACCCACCATGGGTATTAGGGAATCTCTAACATGGGTAAAAATGAAACCCTCCATGGTTTTTGCTGGAATATTTACCCACCGATCCATGAATGCCGGAAATTGTGTCTGGCATTCATGGCATCTGTAGATATTTCAGGTGTCAAAATGGCGCATTATGGGACTGTTGATACCTACAGAAATCCAGTAAAACCGCCGTTTAAAAAAAGAAAAACTGTAAAGAATGGGGATACCGGATAAACTACCAACCTCAACTGGTGCAAAAATTTCTGAAGCATCAACATTAGTTTATGAGTTCATGCGCCCTTAAATGGACAGCAGAGTTGACTTAGTCTTGCTGTATATCTCTGGTCAAATGATAGCGACTTCACACGTAGTTCACCTCAAAATGTAGTTTTTTGGAAGGGAAATCTCCTTATTTCAGGGAATCTAGGTTGGTGAAATACAATACTTCGGCCAGATATATCAATGTTTTTGTTTTCAGTAAAATATTGGACCTATTCACCCATTTTTCATCCAAAATCTCATCACCCATGGAAACTGAATTGACGTTATAGTGTTGTATTCCCCTAAAGGGTTTCAGTACCGATTTCCAGGGTTTGGCTTTGATTCAGGGCCAAATCTACAACCCTGTTCTTGTAGCAGATCTAATTTGCATAGTCAATAGGCAAGCCTTTATTTAAAAAAAAACTGGGTAAGTCAAAACACGGCCTGGCCTTTGTTTCCTTGGCAAACACCCAGCCATTTGAGTGACGGGCAAGTGCGTTCAGGTTGATGAACAAGTTCTTATGACTCCATGACTTGAAGAATACCCTCCCAGAAACTAACAGCGAGTTTGCGCCTGAAAATGGATGGTTGGAAGATGAGTTTCCTTTTGAAATTGCTTCCTGACAGGTGCGAACTGTGCTGTTAGTTTCAGGGCGTGTACTATTTGCTGAAATGTAAGTTCAAATGCTGGTACCCTTTGACCCCATTTGTTTGAGAGATGGGGAAAATGCTCACCAAGCATTTTTTTAATATATTCCCTCTTAGAAGGCAGTGTTTATCACCTGTCCTTTTTTCGCATCGCTAACTCTGATCAAAGCTATATATTCGTTGCCTGCGTTGTTTTGAATGGAAATGAAGGTTGGTTAGTGGAATCATGTGCTTTGTGTTGTTCTTGGTGGTGGTGATGATTGTGGTGGTGCTCGCAATAAGCATCCTGGAGGTTTTATGGTTCACCCACGAAGGTTTTGTCGAAGCTGTGCGGTCTTGATATGTGACGCCCCCCGGTTATGCATGCTGTATTTTTTTCGGGGATGAAATACTACCCAGTTATGTGAGGATTATTTCCATAAACCATTATAACTTAGATAAGGATCCCGATTAACCAATCAGGATTTAATGGAATGTCACTGGTGGGTTTTGATCGTTTCTATTATATGGACAACATGTTTTCAACCGCTGTGATCGTTGCTCACGATGGTTCATCAACCTGTCTTTCGGGAGGATACCATCCGAAACGGCTTCGGATCTGCCGGATCCCGGGGTTGTTTTCCGCGTCATGAAATGCTGTGATTTTGTGTTTCGAGAGATGCTGGAAAAAAGCCAAACACACATCACTAAAATCATCTATGATACTGTTGATGCTTCAGAAATCCTGCAGCACTTGGAGTGGTTTTTGTCTAAACCTTTACCAAAAATTGACGACGGCCCAAGATTTCTGAACCATCAACAGGGCAGTAGGGCTTGGGAATACACCTTGGGTGGTTGGGTCCCAAAAAATGCCAGGACCCAAATTGAAGATTGATCCATGTCAGAGCTGGATATCCCACCAAAACTAGGAAAACTCTATTGATAATCCCAAAACTCGATGGGGCTGGCTGAATTGCACCTGGAAATTTCCCACCTTAAAATATCCAAATGTAGGTCGACCGGGTGGGTGATTTCAAAGATGTTTTGTGAAAACACCCCGAAAATTGTGGTTTCATGATTCCCAATTTGACGACCTGCGCATATTTTTTCAAATGGGTTGGTTCAATCTAAGAGAACCCCAACATACCCCTGGAGCATACCCCAGGCCTCCTGAAAACCCCAAATCAAAGGAATTCCTTCATAACCTGTTGGTTCTGGGTCTGGGGTATGTTCCAGGGGTATGTTGGAAATTCTTAGACTCAACCACCAGCTAGAGTTTCTTTGTTACCTTCTTTGGGTCCGACATCCTTCGGTCCCATGTCTTATTTAATTCTTTTGGGGATTGTGGGTCCAGCCACCAATTCGGAGTGTCCTTCTCCCGCAACGTTGGCCTTGCCAGTCTTGGGTCAACATCAGATCGAACCACGAAGGTGGTTCGCACCAACATGGCCTTGCAAAGAGTCCTTTCGATTCAGTCGAAGGGGGCATACATCAAACATTTTTGGACAACTTTCACCCCGAAAAATTGGGAGAAGATGATTTTTCCAATTTGACGACTGCGCATTTTTTCAGATTCGTTGGTTCAAACCACCAACCATCGCAGATTACTTGTAAAAAATAGGCGAAGCTTGCTAGGTTTTCCCCAACTCCTCCATTTCAATAGGGTTTTCCATTGTAAACCACTCCATTTTGGGGTATCCCTATTTTTGGAAACACCCATATATATATATATATATATGAAGGGAACCCTATAATTAATCTTCATTATCCACTGATTTCGTAGTGTTTGAGCAGGGCCCAAGATGGGTTTTTTGCAGATACAATCGTGTGAATATTTTGGGTTGTTGTTTTTCTAGGGTGAGATTTCGATGATGCGATAGATGAGAATAAGACAAGTAATGAGAAACCAAATATCATAAGGTTTACCCCTCTGAAAACTGACATATTCCCTGAAACAAGATCGTTGGAAGATGATTCATGTCCCTTTAAAATGGTCCCTTTTCAGGTGACACTCATGAATTTTCGGTGAGGGTTTGAGATCCGATCATTCCAATGGTTCCCAATGTTGCTGCTCGATTCCGCCAATCAAAGTATTCAAGGGTGAAACTTTGAACTATCGACTAAGGGGCAAGCTTACGGTAGTCAGCGTGGCTTTTCCGCAGTTCGGAAAATTTGTCAAATTATATACCCCTCTAAGTGGACCCGCAATTCATTGTTTTAAGGATGCGATACATTTGCCATCAGACAATAGGAATGATACCCTCCAGGGAATTAACATATCCCACCTTGGGAAAAGGAAAATCATCTTCAAAATGCCATTTTTGGGGGATATGTTAATTCCCTGGAGGGTACTCTTACAGTGTTAGAAAATTGTTTTTGTAGATGTTTGGAGACAAAGGCAACAATGATACCTGTGGAGCTTAGACATTGCTTTAACTAGCCTGTGAGGTTGTTGTAGCTGCTACTTAGATAATGTTGCATGATATATTCCCGGTAGTTGCTTGTTTCCAATATACATGAATTACATATTGGATTATTGTGCAACAACATATTTATTGTCGGCAGATTTTGTTATATAGGACTTTGCAATGCCTTTTCATACAGTAGTTGATGATTTGATAAAAGTATGCATTGCACCGGACTCACTATCTTTGCAAGTCCTGTATGGTCGCCCCACCATGGCGTCCGACAATGCGTTGGGTCACAGAGGGCGTTTCGTTTAATGGACGGATGTGTTGAACAGCTGAGCAATGAAAAGTACGGGCCCCTGGCTGTTTAGGGTATATAGGGGATGAAATGCTATCCACTTATTTGGGTATAATTTCATAAACCAGTATTTTATGATCCCTCTTACTCCCCCCAAAAAAGAAAACTAACATATCACATATTAATCCCCTGAAAATCAATGCTTGGAAGATGATTTTTGTTTTCCTTATGAAGAAAGGGGTACATGGGTTGTTCATATTGTCGGGGAGGGAAATAACCAAGGTCTCCGGGAGTCAATTTCAGGCTTGAGGTCAGACCTGAAAATCTGCTTTAAGTACTTACGGAATGGATTTCCCGGGATGGGTTGGAAGTTAGGATTCCAATGGTTAGAATCCATGGGTTAACACTCACCTACAAGTTAAACGGGAATTTTTTTGTTGGGGAGTTTTTCCCCCACTGATATCCTAACCATTGGAATCCTAACTTCCAACCCTGGACCCGGGACATCCAAGTAGGCTTGGGAAGACGTACCATTTCTACCCCTTAAGTTGCTCCAGTGAATAAGATTCATCTACCAGGTGATTCAAAGTGACCTTTTCATCCCTTAGTTGGAGGTCACTCAACCCCTTAAAAGGGTCACTTAACCATCACATAAAGGTCACTTTGAATCACCTGGTAGATACTGTATCATTTCAGGTTTTTTAAAGATGTACTGCTAGATGAATTTCATCCCTTTCTGGATTGGTTTTGTTCAATATCACCTGAATGTCATCTTTTTCAGGAGCGGCAAAAAATGATAAAATCATCCCAATCATCCACGTGTTTTTTGTTGATGTTTTTCATGGTGACAATATATATAGCAAACCCTGGTTTAAAGGGATGACATTTTTCGGGGAGTTGGGAGGATGCCTTTCAAAATGGTTGTTTGTTCCACCTGACACAGACTGTTAACCATGTTGTTGGTTTAAGAAGACGTCTTGGATTTTTGGTGAATGTTTCCTTGGCAAAATCAAGGACATACGGGGTGCCAAATACATACTATGTATACAAAGACATATGGATGTTTCCTAAAATGGTGGTACCCCCAAATCATCCATTTTAATAGGGTTTTCCATTATAAACCATCCATTTTGGGGTACCACTATTTTTGGAAACACCCATATTATACATAGACACATGTATACCGAATTTGATATAGATATAGTTTGATGTGTTATACATATCATTTACAGTATCCTCTGTTTACAGCTAGTTTCGCATGCAATCATTCAATCTCAAGAGGTCAGCAGTTTGTGGATTTCGATCCTTCGGTTTGGCGGCGAAAACTGGCTACAGCTGAGATTGATTTACCAAGAAAAAGATAGTTCAACAACAATTCCAAGACCATGAAATCTAGGATGAAACAACACAAACAACGATTTAAAAGGGTGTATACAAATACGTACATAGAATCTATGATGATATTTCTGTGTATCTGTACATGTATATCATGATGTATATTTATATACATATATATATTATATATATGCATGTCTTTATTTCTGGAACTTTCAGTCAATATGGATCTCCACTTTCTGTGGGATTTGCTCGCATTGGCATATATCGACCGGCGTTTGAACATACACGTCATTGTTTTTTTCTACACGATGACATCACTGGACTAAGCTTAATTGAGCAGAAAAGGAAACATCTTTTCCTAAGTGTTCATGAACTCAATCACACTAGAATCAATCAAATGACTAGGTGGTGGTTTCAAATATTTTTTATGTTCACCCCTATTTGGGGAAGATGAACCCATTTTGACGAGCATATTTTTCAACTGGGTTACGGGTTGGTTGAAACCACCAACTAGTCAACCTCAACTGATTTCAAAAAACTTCGTGACAAATACGTCGTTTTCCTATCGCTGATATTTTGGAAACCGAATCCTCGCTGTTGAAACGCCATGGCACCTCCAAGCCGGTCTCTCTCACCCTTACCGGCCCTAGAGTCTTGGATGGATGAACACCCAATTGAGCAATGAAAAAAAACCTGGTTGGTTGGGTTATATAGGGGATGAAATACTACCCAATTAATATAATAGGGATTATAATAAGCCATTAGAAGGATCCCTATAAACCAACCAGCCAGATGGACCTCCACTCACCAGTTTAGATTGAGAGTATTCATACCACTAAGACTCAGATTCCAAAAGCCTGACAGAATCTATGTTTTCAGGTTTTTTGTATGAGTCGAATCGTGCGGTGAAACACCGCCACCTTTGCGGCAAAACTAGGAAAACTGTACCCTTCTGGGAAATAACATATCCCGTGAAAAAGGCAATCTTGAGATGGCTCATTTTCCTTTTCCAAAGGTGGGATATGTTAGTTCCCCACAGGTACTCCAAAAGCGCCATGGAACATATTGAACTAGCTGATGATTTCAAACATTTTTTATTTTCACCCCGATCCCTGGGGAAGATGAACCCATGTTGACGAGCATATATTTTTCAGATGGGTTGGTTCAACCACCAACCAGTGTTTCTTTCTCGCAGAATTGCAGATCTCAGAATCGCGAATCAATGGGGTTCTGTTGAATGTTGAAAGCTACGAAAGTCTACTTGGATGTCCCAGGAACTCAGTAAATGGTTTGTACATTGGGTTATAATCTACTTATAAATGGGATATATTGGGGTTATAACCCACTGATCCTAACCATTTACTAAGTTCCTGGTACATCCAAGTACCTGAATTATTGGTACCGCCTCTTCATCTTATGCAGCATTGACTTAGACCTATTACTTGCTGAAATAAGTACAACTGTTGGTAATTGATTAGGTATTGAATGGTGTATGTTACTGTGTATATATATATATATTTATATATATATATATTTATATATATTTATGTTTGTTAAGTGTTTCTAGTTTCATGTGAGTTATTCGATAAATTCATCTATCCCTTACACAATGAACTTAGTCATGTAACAAGTGAGTTTGATATTTAGTTGGAGAAAACCATCCTGTTGTTACATCTCAGTTCCCCCCACAGGCGATCAAATGATCCGAATATTTGGCAGAATATATTTTTTATGTGCAAATGTAGGTGGAAAATGTGTTTGAGCTATTGGCTCTTGCTAGTGCATTGTTTAGGTTGGTACTTTTTGTTCGCCTCTATGACCCGCTTTAAAAATCCCAGGATCCAGTGTCCTTGCGCTTGGCTTTTCGAGATTTTGGAGCATCTCGATGCATAGATGGCGAGATGTTCTTCGTGCATGACTTCATCAAGAGGATGTAAAGTTAGTGAAGTTGAAGTTCGTGAAGTTCCCCATATTTTTTTTTTAAAGGAAGCATTCAAGAAACAGACCGGCAGATTTTTCCATTTTTGTTTGTGCTGAAAGTTTTGCCAAAGAATCTAAGTATGATGTGGATCTTGTGATCAACCACCCCTACTGGACTTGCTCTTCATTCAAGGTTTCCTACAACAGAATGAATGCAGTCAAAAAACCTTATCATCAGCAAAAAAAACACAGGACGAGAGAAAAACAAACACTTCCCCCCCACCCCCACCCACAAAAAATACTTCTAATAAATTAAGAGTCGTTTTTCTGTTGTTCTCGGGGATTGCCATATCAAGACCCCATCTTTGGGTTTCAGCCCTTCGGGAAGTTGCGGAAAAATCCAACTCCTCCGGTCATCTTCACATGGGTGTTTCCGAAAATAGGGGTGTTTCCCCCAAAATAGATGGTGAAAGTAAGGGAAAACCCTATTAATCCATGGATGATTTGGGTGGAAAACCCCTATTCTTGGAAACATCGTTCATCGTTCCGTTGGGGTTGTTCGTCAAGGTTAAAGACGTTCACCTCTCCAGTGTTTCTTGGTGTTTCGCTGAAGGGTTCAGCGGGTTGGAACGGCACCTTCCCCCCCCACGGGGGAGTTTGGTCCTTAACCTTGGCTGGTGGAGCTTCGAACGGAAACGGTTTGGGGTGATTGTTTATTGGGGTGGGGTTTTTGGGGATGTTTTTTGGGGCCAAGGTTTTACTTGGGGGGGGATGTTTTTTTTGTTCGTTTTTGGTGTTGTTTTTGTTTGTGATTTGTTTGTAAGATGTGAAGAGAACTTCTGGGTGTGAATAATTCTGGATAGCAAAAAAATGATGTTCATGAATGCTAGTACCGGAGAAACTCCGACTGCTTCTGACTGGCAAGGAAATATGTTGCGTCCTTTGTGATGATAAAGGAATGTGATTATATAGGAATACTTGCCCCACCATTGTAACAAACAACGAGGCTTTAGGGTATACTTTACTATGGACTACGACCGTTTGCCATTTTTGAATTCCGCCATTTCAGCACCACCTAGAAATCTTCATCTAGGAGCTAGTTGGAGGGAGAGGAGAGTTTCGTTAGAGTTGAAGTTCTTTCATTCTAAAGTGTCAGAAATAACAACCATGCTTTTTGGGATATTGTGGTGCTACTACAATGGATATGATATAATTATATATAATTGTAATCCTGGAATAGGTCCAACTACATAGGCTACAACAATGGATGTTGAGTTTTCTCAACATTTCTGGATCTTCCAACCGCTGGGTTTTCCAAAGTTGGGAGTCCCTCCCGAAAAAACCAGGCATTCCAAAAACCAGCCATTTTCCCCCCCGCTTGTGTTTGTTTGAAGGTAATAGGGTAAATCACCATGTTTCACCTTTCAGGGATTATGTGTTTCCAAACACCTTATGTTAAATCTAAGACAGGGTTCGGGTGGGTTCCGTTGACATTTTTCCCACCTTTATGCATCTTTATGCTGAGTTTATCATTCGTTGGCTTTTCTTCGCCAAAAAACAGCTGGAACAGCTCTTGAGCAAAGCCGGAAATAGACCACCAGTTTTTCTGTCACCGTCATTGTGGTGAACATCATCCTCAGAAATAAAGACTGCCTGAAGGGACATCTAATTTGTGTATGTTCATACGTACAGAGTCATGTCGTGGTACCAAAAAACCTCGGTATGTATATACCTCGAACCCAAATGACCTCTATTTTTGAAGGTTAACCCTCCAAAACAAGGCCCTTTTCAATCAAAACAAGGGTCATTTGGGTTCCAGGTATACATATATCTATATTTGTACACCTATGTATCTACAGAATATTTGCATGACCCAAAAGAATACCTTGAACATCGCGCTTTTTTGTACCCAAAAAAAAGGCATGAAACAATTTTCGCTTCAACAATTTTCAGCTCGTGGCGCCGCCATGGAAAGAAGCGATGCCTTCGAAGAATTGCTGGACAGCTCTTGGTGACACGGCGATGCATTGAAAAATTCAGGTTGAAGAAGTTGCCATGGTTGTTTCGACACACCAAAAGGATGGGAAAACCATGAAAACCTGTGAAACAAAATTCCCCTGTAGAACTCAGGGTTTTTTTAAAGGATGGTGAATATGGTGATGTTTTTTCCCCTATGATCTCATCCTTCCTGGGCAGAACTGGTGATATCATGCTTAGTATTTGTTAGTCGCAATCTATTTTGCATTGCATGTGTCATTTTTAGTAAGGTCTCCATCATGGAGTGGGACTAGGAGACAAGGATATCCCCAAAGGTTCTTGTTCACCCAGATCTTTTGCGATTTCATATCCAACCAGGAGGAACAAGCATGACAACAGCCACTTCTCTCCCAAAAAAAGCGCAACTCAAATATTCTTTAGGTTCATCCCGAAAATTGGGGAAGATGAACCCATTTTGACGAAAATATTTTTCAGATGGGTTGGTTCAACCACCAACTAGATGAAGGCCAAGCAACATCATGGCCACAAGCAGCCGGGTCCGACGCCACAACTTTCAGGCAAAGTTTCCGACAGAATTTGCTGCAAGCCTATTCCCTGAGCCAGAAGTGCCGTCGGCTGGTGAGTCGGGAGGAGGGTCGGAATAGAATCCCAACAAAAAGACTCCCCGGTGTTTTCGGGTGGTATGATTGAAGATGATTGAAGATGGAAATCAGTGCATTTTTTTTAAAGGGATCCTATAATTCCAATCAAATGTCTCTACCTCTATCATCCGCAGACCTATCAAAAGGGCAACGGTTGATTTAAGGGATCAAAAAGGCAATCGCCCAAGCTTTTCCTCTGTCCAATAGTGCGTCTTTCACTTTGGAGCTTCCCTTTAACAGGAAAAGGGAATATCTGGTCAAATTATGGCGACCTCACACGACCTCACCCCAAATGGTGGCTTAGTAAGGGAAATCTGGGTTGGTGAAATATTGTAATTTGGCCAGATTATATAAATTACATGGGATGTTTGCGACTGTAAGCCGAAATGGGAATTGGTTGGCGATGTAACAGCCGCCTACCATCGGGGTGGAATCTTGAAAAAAAATCCTCAGAACTTGATTTTTGTGAAAAACTCATCCGAGCTTATCAGAATGTATTGATCCATGAATTTTTGTATCCCTGAGGATCCATGTATGGTATATTTACCTACATTTGGTTGATTTTTATGGGAAATGTAGGTAAATATACCATACATGGATCCTCAGGGTATGTTTGATGTACCCTCCAGTAAACTAACATTGCCATGAAATATCCCCATTTTCATAGGAAATACATCTTCAAACAGGCCATGTTCCATTGCCATGTTAGTTTACCGGAGTGTAGGTGGTGGTTTCAAATATGTTTTTATATTCACCCCGAACCCTGGGGAAATGATTCCCAGTTTGACGAGCATATTTTTCAGATGGGTTGCTTCAACCACCAATTAGTGATGCTTGAATATAAATGTACATTCGTATCTAGAAACACTGATGTTTTCCCATACTGCAAAAAATAAGATGTTTCTTGCAATCCCACCGAACCGAACTCAAGGTTTTTTCCCAGCTTTAGATATTTGACCCCACGACCTGTTCTGTTTCCCTGCCAATGAGGGGAGCCAGAGAAACAGCATCGCGAAAAACAGCACAAAGCGCAACGGTGGAGACAAGCAAATACCTGGAGTCGCTTGAAGATCATGTGGAGTGGATTGGTTCACTATTGTGGGTTTTCCCCCAAGTGGGTTGGGTTGATTCCCGAAGGTTTATGTTTTCCCCCGGAATTCCCGAACATTTTGAAAACAACTGGCAATCGCCAATGTTTACCATCCAAAAACACTCAACACGAAAAGGCGGGGGCTGGTCGATTTTTGCAGGCTTGTAAAAACATGGAGTCCAATTTAACCAATTTTGGCAAAGTTGTGGAGCACCCCAAACGGTGTATCATCCAAGAGGTTTGGTGATTTCAAGTTTGTCAACTTGGAGCTCAAAAAAAAAAAAGTCCGTGGCTCCCTTGCTTGCCGTTCTTCCCGATTTTTTGTAGGGTGAAATTACCCTCCCCTGAAACTAACATTTTGGCACCTGAAAATGGATGCTTGGAATACGAGTTTCCTTTTGGGAAGCCCTATTTTCAGATGCTATGTTAGTTTCAAGGAGTGTAACTTCACTTATGGGGGTTGAAGCGTTAAACCCCGTTTATTTCCGACCATCAAAAAATCGCGAATTTAACTCCCCAATTATAACGATCCTAAGGGCCCAGTTTGGCAGTTCAAAAAGGTAGCAAAGTTTGCATCATTTTTGGGGGCTTTCCTGAGGGGGAAAGGGAGAGAGTTTGACTGACTTGGGAACCCGTATGGGTTTGTTAGGAAACCTTAAGGAACTTTTTCAAGGAATCACAGAAAGAAAAACCATAGGGAAGATGAGGAAGGGATCACTTCCTCGATGGACATGCCACTCCTTTTTTCAGAATCCCACAAGTATTTGGGTGTTTCCAAAAACAGTGGTACCCCAAAATGGACGGTGAAAATAAGGGAAAACCCTATTAGAATTGATGATTTGGGGGTACCCCTATTTTTGGAAACACCCATTTGTTTGTTTACAACTTATTTTTCGTTATTCATAGATCATCGCTTGCAACTAGAGTCTGACAAGTTGAAGTAAGAAGTTCTCAAGGTTCATTTCTTCATAGAGTTCATTCCCTTGGTCGGTGCTTCAGTGCGGATATGCGACGCAGAAATTTGCGTCCCTGGCGCGGTCGCAGCATGGAAGCAAAGCCGCTCCCATAATGGTGAGGAGAACGGCCAGCACCCTGGAGTGATGACGTAACCGGCCTTAGAGCCGGTTGCTGTTCCTACACCGCCAGCAGAACCCTTTTTATTGGGTCTGCACAAGGTGGCGTTTCTGAGTCTACGTCGAAGCCCTCGTGGCCGTAGTTTTTTGTTGGGTTAAAGATGGGTTGCTGCAGGGGACCGCCCGCAGGTGACTGACTGACTCAGCTTCAAAGCAGCTGCTTTGATGTCATTCCCAGATGCACTCACGGATGCACGGCTTGATCATCGTCTTGTTTAAATTCACATTGGTATTCGCCATATTTTCATCACTATCCGCTGGTTGCGGAAATCCAGAAATACATGGAAAATCGCTCGTATAGACTCCCTAGGGTAGGTTACTTGGAGGATCATCCCAGGACTCAAAGTTGTTAGCAACTATGGTGATCGGTTTCGTCTTCAATCCAGCTGTGGGACCACTTCCAAATGGCCGAACTTTATGGCTAAGAAAATGGGGGCCGATCCTAACTACTTGGTCCTGAGTGATTAAACCCTCCAACCATCATTGTCCCGTTTTTTCAGGCCTTAATAATAAGGTCTTGAAATTTCTTGGGACAGGGTGGCATTGCCCCTATCGATTCCCAGGGATAGCTACCAAGACTTATATATACGATCCAAAGTACCATCAGAGCGGCAAAATGATGTCACCATCACCATCCGACCATCCACCTTTATGTCTGGAAGGCTTTCACCGCGGTCGAGAGATCGACAAGCTGTTCTCAGAAGCATAGCACGAAAAAACGTAAGATTCGTTGATACAGGGATTCATCACCATTTAGTCCTTGATCAATCATGATAATATCTTTAATTTGACATGATCAACTAGCTTTATCCTTAATTGGATCTCCACAAGGTTTGCTATTTTTGGGTTAGGCCCAGACAAGGGGTGAGAGTGCATAGTCATAGGGTGTTTTTGGGTGACAGAATCTATTCCCTTCGATCAAGCTCAAGCAATGGTCAATTTACGGTTGATGCTGGTGATTTAGTACCTCATGCAAATCCCATATGAAAGGACTGCCGGGTAATGGTCTTAAATTATTGTTCATTTCCACCCCTATCCTGTGGTAAGCTTCCCATTTTTATGAGCATAGTTTTGAGATGGGGTGGTTTCACCACCAACTAGAAGAGATTACCCCCTGGAAGTTTAACATAGCCCTTGAAAATGGATGGTTGGAAGATGAGTTTCCTTTTGGGATTCCCTATTTTCAGGGGCTATGTTAAACTTCGGGGGGGTAGGATTTCATATTCTTTCAATAGGCGAAACCACCACTGGACATTGGGCATTGCTGCCAATCAACTCAGGCCAGAGGTTCCTGTTGCTGAAGATCTTCCCAGCCCAGTACTTCGTTGGGATTGCCCAGAAACTACCCAACGAAGAGACAAGACAAAGGTTTTCGGCAAGCTGGTGGTTTGTGGCTTGAAAGATGTTTGCTTCTTCTTTTCTTGGAGAAAAATGATGCACATTTGCCGCACATTTGCCGATGTGACCTTTTTTTCGATGTGCAAATGCAGATGTCTTTTTGTGACCCTTAATTTAGGGGGTTGCATTTGCTAAATTGTCGCCACTACTTTTTTCTAAGATATTCCTCACCGAAAGTGTCACACGATTGTTGTGGGGATTTGTTTGCAAATTTGAGTAGTGATCAAAACCCTGTTTGGTTGGGTTGTAAAAGAGATTATGCTACCAGGTTACCTATGGAATTTCAGAAGCCAGTATAAGGATTCCTGGGTGGTGGTTTCAAACATTTTTCATTTTCACCCCTACTTGGGGAAGATTCCCATTTTGACTAATATTTTTCAGATGGGTTGAAACCACCAACCAGATTCCTATTAACCAACCAGGATTTCATGGCATTTTTCCAGCAAAGGGATCGATGACACTACCATTGTTTCCGGCGAAAATTTCTCAGCCGATGCTGACTGTTTCCCAACCACCAAAACCTTGGAGAATTACGACGTTTCACAGTCGTTTTTGCAGAACATGGATTTTTTCGGATGGACAGCACAACTTCGGTATATAGGAATTTAGGATGGTTTTCTAATACATAGAAATAATGAAATACATGCATATATCTGATGTATTTTTATTTTATGTATGTATATAAATATGATATGTATATATATATATATATCAACGCTACGCTTGTATATGTCCAAAGGAAGTGTTTGAAACAACCTAGTTTGTTACTCAATTGCTTGGATGCTCAATTGATCGCAAAAATGTTGGTAACCACCACAGGATAATCCCACGACACATCCTGTACCCAGATGTGAAAAAATCCAACAGAAGCATTCTTGTGCCTTTAGCGAATTCTTCTACGCGCATATGATATCATATGATGTACACCCCCAAAAACTAACATGGAACCTGATGTTTTTCCCTTTTGAAAAGGAAAATCATCTTCCAAAGCTCCATTCTGGTGTTCCATCTTAGTTTTCGGGGGTGTATTTATCACATGCTTGCATACAAATTCGTTCACGAAAACCATGCAAGCAGGGAATCACCTCTAAAAAAACAACTTAGGACGGTTGTACTGATACAGTAGTTTTTTTTGTTGGCGAAGATGTGAACATGGCAGATATATGTAGTGCACCATGGTGCAAGCGGGAAACTTTTCTATGCAATGTATCAAGGGCTCTCAATGGCACTGGGGTGAGTCACTGAAAATTAAGAATCCAAATCTAAAAATAACACAATTATGTGTACAAACTATACATCATATCTAATTACACCCCATAAAATGACATCCAATTTTGTTCTGAAAACAAGCTGAGAACTTAGATGCCTCACTTAAATACGAAGAACTTCTCACAACTTCAGGTCCAGAGTTTTCTGGAAGCAGCAATGAGAGTGGAGCTAGCGGCGCTGATCCACAGCTACATCATGGTAATTCTCAACAGCTCTTGTTCCTTGGGTTTTGGCAATCCCGTTCCTAGATGTTTCATGGGTATATTTACCAGGTAACAACTCCTTGAAGGAACTACCCTCCAGGGAACTAACATATCCCACCTGGAGAAAAGGAAAATCATCGACTCAAAAGTGCCAAAGGGTAGGGGATATGTTCCCATAAGGAATTAAACATATGCATCTCTCAAGGTGGTTGGCAGATCGATGTATTTGTTTACTGCGTGATATGACATGAGATATGTTTGTTTTTTGAAAAACGCTCAGTGGTCCAGTTGTATGGGTGTGAAAAATCAACAGATCCGTTGGAGTTGCCGGGATTTATGGAGTGTGTGTTCTTGGACTTGTTTTTTTCGGTGATCCCTATAAATGGCCGGAAAATACCATGGGCTTCCCTGGGGTGATCATAACCTCTAGTCCCTGTAGTAGTAACGGCCCCCCCCCCATGAAATGCCTCTAGTCTTTTCGAAATGACTAACTTGACCCTGAAATCCGTGGGTAAGACCATTTTATTAGCATTTGGGTTGAATTTGGGAATGTTTTGTACTGACATATTTTGTGATAACATGTCCAACTGTGCATATCCTACAACGGGATTCTCATCAGATATCATAGGATAGGACTGTGGAATGTTGTGTCCCATCAATGATTATGTTATGAGATCTCAAGTTGAATAAACCACAGGGATGATAGGCCAAATGACCAATAAACCAAGCAGCCCCAAAAAAATTGTGAGTATGAAATTCCTGCCTATTGTGTTTTTTTTATCCAGCCATGAAAATCAATGGCTTTCAGGAATCTCCAAATCATCGGAAAATCCATCGTTCAAAGCAAACAACTCCATGACTCTGGAGTTCATCGGCCAGCGGCCAGCCGTTCATTTGAGCAATGAAAAAAACCCTGGTTGGTTACCTTGGGATTATACTACCCTTTGTTATAGGGTTTATTATATCCCATTATAGAAATCCCTGTATAATGGAAAGTAATAAGGGTTTTTTTCGTGGCTCATTTTTCCAGCCTTGTCCCTGGGTTGTCAACCATGAACTCCATACTCCGACCTACGACCAAGGCCATCGGGATTGCAAGGTTTGACGAGCGAAGAGGCACAAACGTTGAGTTTGAGGAGTTGGGGGTCGTTACTAGGTGTATAGGATTGCTTGTTTCCAGTGTGTGTCTCTTTATGTTTATACATGCATGTAGAAAAAGGTTATATAAAACATGTTTTTTAGTATGTATACATATATTGATTATATTGTATATATATATATATGTACATATCTATATATACATCATGTATTTACAAATTATGTATGGTTACACTGTTTATCCAAGATTAAGAATCCAGATGTATCCCTAAAAACCCAGGTGTGCGCTACACTCGCAGGTTTCATGTGGCGAGCACCACTTAAAATTGTAAGTCTATCAACTGGGTTTTGCCTGATTTTTTTATCAACAAGAAAGAGACTACGTCCAGAATCCTATCGAATAAGGAAGAGTTTTTTCGACCCTTTCGCTGACTTCTGAAACGGGGGGAGAACACGGAAACGAGCGCATTGACAGCTCGCGATGTGGATTTGATTGGAAGGCTGGTGTCACAAACACCATCCGCCAAAAAGAAGTAAAACAAATAGGTCTTTGTTGAGACAATGCATCAGATGAACAGGTAAGGTGTTGAAATTTGTACTGTATGTTTTTTCTTAGATGTGTTTCAGTAAATAGTATTACACAAAATGATTGTCAAAAAAATGTTGCTTTCCTTCAGAGTCTACCATGTATATACATATATATATATATATATATATATATATATTGGCCAAAATATAGTGAAGCATGTTGAATTTTTACACACTTACGCATTCTCTCCAGAGTTTGTGCACCAATTTTGTCTGATCGGTTTTGGGAGCTCCATGTGTCTCTGGGGGATGCGGAAAACCAAAGTCGAACTCACGAGTAAAAAAAAAACAGATCCCTAATCTAGGTGGTGGCAGCTCAAATATTTCTTATGTTCATCCCTACTTGGGGAAGATTCACATGTTGACTCATATTTTTCAGATGGGTTGAAACCACCAACCAGTCATATTCGGTGAAGAATCCCCAAGAACCTCGAACACTGATAAAACGCAGAAGTGTTTGGAGGAAGCAACTCCTATAAAAGTATCCAACAATCCAAAAAATGCTTCCCAAAAATCCTTTTGAGGCCAGTACTGTCCGAAATCGCTTGCGTTTGCGGCTGGGTGTGTTGCCTTCCACGAAACTAGTGCCTTTGTGGAAAGCCATAGGATATTATCGGTCATCTGGGTGTTTCCAAAAATAGGGGTACCCCCAGAACACCCCAAAATGATCATTTTTAGTAGGAAATCCCATGGTTGTTGGGTACCACCATTTTTGGAAACATCCATCTAAAGCTTGAGTTGGTTGAGTTTGGGATCTTTATGATGACTACAATTAACGACCACAGGAGGTGAAAAAATCCCCAATTACAAGCCAACTAACCAGGTTTTTCATGTAAAAAACTGCTCGATTGGGAAGGAAAGGTTCGTGACAGTGAGAAACAAACGGGAACTCAAATGCGATGCAAAAAAAAAACCGTTGGTTACTGTACAACAAAACATCCCTGCCTCTTGTTATGGAAAAGGTCTATGTTGGTCCATACAAGTTTCCTTTTCAGCCTGAAACATGACCGACAAAATTTTCCAGAAAAGCAGATTGTCAGATTGTACAGATACAATGAGTCATGTGATTCAACTGAGCAGTGAGGACAATTTTGTTTGTGCTTACGTGGTTTATGTAAGGGGATTCTACTGTCCAGCTATGTGGGGGTTATAGTAAGATATTACAAGGGTCCCTATTAATCCACCAATATAATCAATGCAATGTCACAAGGGGGAACGCTTGGCTGTTTGATCCTTTGCATTTCTACAATGTTTGTACATCTTTGCTTTTTGTCTTTGGGAGCAGAAATGCAATGGCATTTTGTGACGACGAGACACGAGTCATGACAACAGAACATGTGGAGGTCGCAAGAGATGAAGTGATGATAGGATCTACATTATTTCATGGATGGCATCTGTTTTTGTTAATACAGTATGGAATGTAGGCTGTGTCAGAAGACTCGAAGTGCAAGAAACTGAATTATGGAATGTTGAGGTACTGTTCAACTCATGCACAAGTTGATATGCAGTTTCTCCTATTCTCCAGTTTCTCTTCACCCGAGGTGATATGGGATTTTCAGTGATTGACTTGCAAAGATTGCATGATCAAGTATACAACAGAGGTCGCATCACTCCAACCACCCAGCTATATACGGATTATAAGAAGTCACTATCAGGATCCTTATGAACCAGTCAGTATATCACTCTTTGGATCAGCGACAGCATCATCATGGACTATGCCGAAATTCCCCCTCTCAGTAGGTGATCACTTTCCATCTTCCATTTTTGGAGGAGATACTTTGTGTAGTTTTACAGAATTTCCTCACCAACAATGATCAATAGGTCAACTGGGTGTCGTTTTTCTTTACAGATAAATAGCGATGGTTTATGTCATGGATACCTTTAGTTGATTCCAAATCATTTGAAGTTTTTGTTGAATACCAATTCGGCTTCACTTACCCGTCATCAAGTCCATCCACCAAGGTCTCTGGAAAGTCCCTCCATGAAGCTGTTGTTTCACTTGGACTTACTCGTTGCTTGACACGTGAAAAAACGACGAAAGAGATGTTTTTGAGATCTTGTGACGACCCTTTTTTTGGGGCGCGAAGATGTTGCTTGGAGTACAAGCATTCGGAAATGATTTGCATGAAAGTTCTAGGGGATGATGGGTTATTTAACGAAAACTTCCAGTAGTTGCTGTTTCGCAAGAGGGTGTTTGTCAAAGTTTGTCCCTCACTGGTCGAAGCTATTTTGGAATTTTTACGTAAAAGACTGGCATTGTCCCAGAAAAATCTGTGCAATTTCAGTTTTGCTCATGTTCATTAGGATGCTTTTGCCAACAGCAGGACTTCGTGACTGCTGTTTTTTCGAAGAATTTGTAAGTTGGAATAATGTTTTTTTCAGTGACTTCGCGATGAGGATGAGATCCACTCAGATCCCACCCATTTGGAAAACAAACAAACACATCTTCAAAAGTTCACAAAAACTGAAATCTGTCCATGTGGGTATGTTGGGTGTGGCTCCCTTGCACCAAGGGCATTTGAAGGTTCAGGTTGGAATTCCCAAAGTCTAAGCATGTGAAACATGTCATCCTGGTGGCCGCTGGCATCCTGGGAGGGGAACTACATGATCTAGAACCTGGTTGCACATACGTAGATTTAAATGTAACCTCTCAAAGTGAGAAACGACCAACATGAAAAAACATGGAGTTTATGAAGTTTGACAAAAGCAAGGAAACACACCAATATATCCAATATTGATTTTATATGTTTGTATATAGCTATATATAGATTCGTTCAGCATGCCAAAACCTACCAACATGTTGTAGTTGAGGTTCAACATACACAACATGGATACATAACACAAACATGCAGGTAATTGACGTAAGAGAACCAACATGCAAACCTACCAAAATCGATTGTCAGATGTTTAAGATAGGAATCATGTACAGGAGACCTACCAACACAGATGTTTATTGTGGAACCCCAATGACCTCTACTTTTGAAGGTCAACCCCCCAAAACAAGGCCGTTTTCGATCAAAACAAGGGTCATTTGGGTTCCAGGATATATATATATATGTATATATATATATGTATATATATATATGTATGTTTAACATAGCCAACTTGGATGCCTGCTTTTCCATGGATTGTTTCAATGGTTTTACGACCAACAAAAACCATCGGTAGGCAACCTACTGCAACCGTTTTTTGTTGTTTTAGATTTGGTTCATGACTTCCACCATTCCAACAGGTAGGAATCATCACACACCAAACCCACCATAGGAGACCCATGGTTTCAATGGTGAACCAACACACTTAAAGGCCTTGGAAATTATGAGATGAGATGATGCTCTTCCATTGTTTTGATAAAAAAACATATAGCTGAAACCAAAAAAAATGATCCACCCTGCCAGGTCACATTTTTTACATCTTTTGAAAGACCTTAGGTATGACAATCATGACTACAAGCCAGCGTCATAGATTCAAGTGGTGTTGACAACATGTTTGTTTTGGAAATCTCCATGGCAGAAACCAATAGCAGCGAATGTCATTAAATCGATCTGTAAGTCTGTAAGTCTACGGGGGAAAAAGATGGGCAATTGCGGTGTTTTTTTTGTTTCGACGTATCCATGTTGGGCAATTAGTTGACGGAAACATGAAGGTGCGGAAGCAACAAAACACTTGCGCCCCGAGGTTACACGGAGGAGGACATGAATGTAGCTTGTGCTGCATCAACCCATTACATATCGTTGGCTGTGGGAGTTTTTTTCTGGGAGAAAATGGAGACAAATTCGGAGATGGCCTCAAATGCCATAACATCTCTAAGACTACATCAGATTACATCAGTACACTGTATGTTTTGATGGTATTTGTTGAATTCCATATTCATCGACTTAATCCCTGACAAAAACTCGTTGAAGTTGAGTTTTTTAGGAGAGAGATCGATGTGTTTCAAAAGTACTCCTTCATAAAGAAAGGGATCTTAAAAACCAACCCGATCCTTAACGGACTGGATGTAACCATTGGTTGCTGCCAGCACTTACTGTACCAGTCATGGGATGATCCGGCCCCGGCCCCCAAGGACTTGATAAACCATTTAGCGGATTTCATCGGTCTACGTTTCGAGAACGAGAAGGAGGCCAATGGACGTGCGTCGCTTGGTGTTTTTTGTGTGAAAAAAGGACTGAGGTTGCGTTGGTGTGTTTGGTAGGTATATGTTAATTTATTTGATATATCTTAATCAAGAAGATTGTAATTTGTGATCTTGTTTGTGTTATCACTTCTCTGTGTAAACTCGCATGTTTGTTTAGCGCTAGGTCCTATTTTCGCATGCGGCAGATCGAATCAATTTTCCTCAAACCATTCCAGTTAGTCGGTGAGCGATGTCGCAGACATCCTGGGGGTTTGCGGCCTTTCAATTTACAGCAACACACTTGGGCAATCCAAAAATAACCTGGTTGCTTAGATTATATACGGGATTGTTATACTACCCATTTAGATAGGTATTATGATAACCCGTTATAAGAATCCCTATTAACCAACCAGCATTCCATGGAAAGAATCGGAACGTTGTTTTCGCCTTGCGCACTTTTTCAAGACACTGCCAAGGCCAACCTGTGATAAAAATGCACGAAAAACAACTCCTTCACCAGAATTTGTGTTGCGGCAAAAGACTTTTGCACCAGAAACTCTTTACACCCTGGAAGATTAACTTGGAACCTGAAAATGATGGTCTGGAAGATGATTTTCCTTTTCAATTGGGTAATTTTCAGGTTCCATGTTAATTTTTGCGGGGTGTACACCACAAGCCTTTCACATCCTTTTACAACACACGCGCGTAAAAGCCACCAATGCTTTTACATCAGAAGCATGTTACGAAAAAAACACAGCCTGAAAAAATCAGAGCTTTTTAAAACAGCCTTTTACACCAGCAAACCCTTAAAAACAATCTTTTGCACCAGCAGGCCCATTTGTATACCACGAAACTAGGTTTCTTCTACCAAACAGAAGCAGGCTTGAGACCCAACAGCTTTTCGACCATTTGAGACCCAAAGGACTGAAAACACCAGAAATCCCAGCATGCAAAACACAGCAGGGTCATACGCAAGTACAAAGAAACCCTGGAGTGGATGCACGCGTTAAGGATTAGCTGATGCGATCTCAGCTTGATAGCAAAACACCATCCTACTTGGAGGTTACCTGCCAAATATACAAAAACACTCCCAAAGTTTTTCATGTGGAACCTGACAATTGATGGTTTCCCAAGATCGGCATCTCGTGAAACTCCAGGGGTTGATGTTTAGGTGAACCATGTTAAACTTCAGGGGTTTAACCGAAGTTGATGATGTAAACAGACACCCTTAAAAACTGGGTGGTGGCAACTCAAGTTTTTTTTGTTTCACCCCTACTTATGGAAGATTCCCAATTTGACTCATATTTTTCAGATGGGTTGAAACCACCAACTAGTAAAAACTTTTTTTGGTTAGACACTGCTCCTCTGGAAGTGGAAACCATGTGGTTTTCCACGTTTATTTTTAGTTTGAACATGTGGAAACTACCCACAACTGAGAATTTTTTCCCACCCGAATCTTTTTTGACGCCAAGAACGGTTTGCCTAGGACCATCATGGGCATGGGCAATATTTTTGGTCAAGCTTCACAGGACTTGAAGAAACCTATAGGCGCCTTTCGTTGCTGGAGGGTAACAAAAAAAAAACAGCGGTTTCTTTCCTAACACGGGGTTTTCTTGACAAATGAACCACGTCAACAAAAATCTACAACAGAAAAAGACTGTTTGAGCTTGCTGATGACATTTGACAGTCACTATATATATATATATATATTTATATTTATATATTCAGATATATATGTGTTTTTCTTTTGTTGTTGGAAGTGTTTTTCGTGAATTCATGGAAATCTGAAGCTAAATCCCCCCCCCCCAATGCCACCCAAAATCCCCCAGGAAAGAAGGCATTTGTTAAGGGAAAGTCCTAGGCATTGCCTGAAAATTACGGCCTTAGTGGACCCATAGCAGTAGGGCCTTGGATTCTCATGATGAATCGGTCAACCTGGACCTTGGATTTCTTGCTTTCCCTGCTGTTGATGGCAACCAGAAATCCGGTAAAGTCACCAGTTGAGGCAGTTGAGGTTGGTAGTTTATCCCAATAATTCCAGGGTTTTTTTAAATCCAAACGTTGGTTGGGAATGAGATTTCAGCCATCAACAGTACCAATGGGTGTAGAGAACAAAAGTCGTGACCTAGAAACCTGCAAGATTGGCAATGATGATGTTATTGAGACCTTGGTGTCTTGTTTGGATCCCTTTCAAGAGCAGCATGGCATTCCTATATGTTCTAACCAACACTGATGGCATTCTTTGGGGGTGAACCAGAATTATGCAAGTATTGATTACTGGGAGGTGGTTTTAGTCATTCAATCATTGCTTATCTTGATCCATCTTCGTGGGGTAGTCCATAGATTCCAAAATTATACTATACCTATCTCCCTCTATGGCTCTACACATATATGACGTATGTATATATTCATATATGTATATGTTCATATGTTTTTTCTATACGTATCTATTCACATATATATCTATATACATTTTTCCATTTGTGTATATAAACATAGGAATATATATATATATAATATATAATATAATATATATATATCTTGGATGTGTGTGGTTCACTTCTCGCGTCGGTATTTTTTTTTTCGGAAGGCAGTGCTATTTGGGAATGGCCCGCTGCTGATAGGGATGGCGGCCACACTCGACCAAACTTTCAAAGTGGAAGGAGCGGGGCCAAGGCTGAAAGGACAAATAGCTAGCGGCTCCCCAGGTATGTATACAAAAAATACACAATCTTAGTGCTGTTTTTCGATATCTTCATCTATTTATAATATATCTGCGTGTGTATTATATTATATTTACAACTCTTGTTTAAGTATAGTTGTGTTCCGCCAAAAGGAGTGATTGTTTCCAAACATGGTCATCACCTTCACAAAAAGGGCTCAGCACGTTGTTTTCTTTCTGTTCAGTTAGTGACAGATCACATAGCAGCCCTTTTTGGAGAATTCAGGGGGTGAGGAAACCTTTGGAGTATGCGAATTCCCACGGAGCTTGAGACAGGTTCCAACAACAGATGATTTGAGAGTTTTCAGCCTTCCTGTTTTCATTTTGTTTTGTTTTCTTGAAGTTTAGTAAGATTACATTTAAAGAAGTTCATTACTTCCTTTGCTATGTGTTTCTTTCTTAATCATTCTTTTGAGATTTTGGAGACTGGAAACTGGGTAAATTTTCCCATGTCCGACCAATCTGTGTAGTATTGGAAGTGTGAGAAGGCCCCAATTGTTTTATGGCCCCCAAGAGATGCAGAGGTCTGGAACCACACCAACCTTTGCGGGGGTCAAGTCAGGTTGCGACTCCACTGAAAATTCATGGGAATCCCCGGGTCCAGGCATAAATCATGAATACATGTATGGTGATGTTTTTTTCATCCTAACATGAGTTAGAGATTGACTGCAAGTAAACCTACTGGCGTTTTCGCCAGTGGCCAGTGGCTTCAGGTTTGTTTTTTCGGTTGGAATCCCCAAACCATCCAACATGTTTAAACGCCATGTCATCCTGGGGGTGACGATTGCAGCATCCTGTGAGGGGTTCCACACCCAACTGAAAGAGATGATAGATTTCACAAAAACACTGAAACTCAGTGGGCATGGCTTTTTGATAGCTTTTTGTGCTGTATACTAAGTTGCCTCGTTTGGTGCCAGTGGGAAAACACAAGGTTGCAAAAAAACAGTTGCCAGATCGTCCATGTTGAAGGGTTCGGCTTCTATTTACATGAGCCGAAAAAAAGTGGCCCCAGATAGTATATGTATATTTATATGTCTGATGACATATACATCCATGATTGAACAACTATAGAAACAACTGAAAGAACTTAAACTATATCAACCTTCTATTTCATCCTTCCCTACTATTTCAGGGTGTAACTAACCTCCACATCATGAAAAGTCTCAGATTTTTCCTGCAGATGCTTTTCGGTGAAAAGTCAAACCACCTTGGAGGACGACCTTCAAATTGGTGAATCAGCAAGCCACATCCAATTACAATGTGGTGCCACCGCAGGCTCGTTTAACGTTTAGGTCCTCCTTCCTTGATTCTTGTTAAGTGATGGGATGGTGGTAAACGGGGGGGTTGTACCCCAAAACCTTGTAGAAAAACAGTGGGTTTTTAAACGATCTATGCCAATTTGTAAGAAGGGAACCCTATCAACCTCGAAAAATCCACTCCTTGCAGTGTTTGAAAGCAGGACCCAAATGGTGGTAGTAGTAGTGGTGGTGGTACCCAATAAAGATAGGTTCAGTTGTAGCTTTTTTTTGGCCGCTGGGGAGAATGATTCTAACCATCAATTGAAAAATGTTTGAAAAGGAAGATGATTCTGTCTTATGGAGTTCTACTCATACAAACACGTTTTGTTATGTGCACAGTTTCTCGCAGGAAGAAGCTTAAACATGAGAAATGCATCTACTGTAGATACACTTGTTGTTCAGTAAAGAATACGTGTAAAATGTTGAATTTCAATTGCCTTTGTTTATCTCCAATATGTGTTAGGAGTTCCCAGGGTTGATTGGATGTTTTTGTTTAACTTAGGGAAGACTTCTACCTTTGTATCTGTGTCCCTTGTCTCTACCATTGAGCCATGAGGATGTTCGCGGGTGCAATGTTTGAATTGCACCCTGCCGGTAAGAATTACAATGGTCATCTAGGTGGTGGTTTCAAATATTTTTTATTTTCGCCCCTACCTGGGGAAGATTCCCGTTTTGACTAATATTTTTCAAAGGGGTTGAAACCACCAACCAGTCATTCAATTCCACTGAAAATTATTTCGTTGCGAAGATTTGGATGCCGTGACATCCAAAACCCACCTGTTTCTTGAACTCAATCATTATCTAGGTGGTGGTTTCAAATATGTTTTATGTTCACTTGGGGAAATGATCCAATTTGACTGAAATTTTTCAGATGGGTTGGTTCAACCACCAACTAGTTATTAGTTAGGCTCCAAAAAAGGTACGGTTTTTTTCGGCGCATGCCTTTGGCAATCAGAGGCGTTGATTGAACTCTTCTTGGCTCGGGATGGAGAGATTCACAAGAAGATCTTCGGCCAGCGGATTGTCACACAGTTTCTGGGTGGTGAAATCAGATGGATGTTTTCCGAAAATAGTGGGTTTTCCCCCCAAATCATCCCATTTTAATAGGGGTTTTCCATTATAAACGATCCATTTTGGGGTACCCCTATTTTTGGAAACACCCAGATATTTTTTGGGGGGGGATTTTCACTTCTCCGAAAATTGGGGGAAGATTCGATTCCCATTTTGGCGACTATTTTGGCACACTTTGTCGAAAAGGTTGGTGAAAAACCACCTTTTTGGGGAAACTCCATGGCCATCATGGCCATCCATTTTCTGGGTATAGATTTGGAGTGGGGTGGGGTTTTGTGCCAAAGATGGTTGGTTGGTTGCTGTTTTTTGGGGTGGAGCCACGGCGTTGTGTTTTTTTTGGATCCCAGCTGTTCTCTTATGTCACATGCAATAACTCGGTGGTGGCAACTCAAAGATTTTTTATGTTCACCCCGAAAATTGGGGAAGATTCCCATTTTGACGAATATCTTTCAAAGGGGTTGAAACCACCAACCAGTCTACATTAATTTACACAAAACTTTACTCTATGGACATGTGAGAATATTTAGAACTTAGAGGCGGAGAAATGTATTGTATATCTTCAAGGATGAGAGTATTCATGAAAAATATGCCGTTAATTTCCCGTATGTCCCAAAAACATATGTACATCTCACATTTTCTGCTTATCCCTGCAAATGACTTTGGCTGAATTTGATGACAAGGATGGAAATTCTTTACACCAAAACCACGTAAAGAGTGTCCCTACCTCCTGATACTGGGGCCAGTGGGAGCCATAGATGATTCATGAAATTCTCGATCCTAAAATGAAGAGATGAAGAACTTAATGGAATCTCTGAAGTCATACCACACGGGTCATTGAATTACCTGTTTTGGGGGAATCAAACAATACAAATGTACGGTAAATTGGGTTGGTAATATAATGACCCCTGTACCAAGATGTATCCTTCGTTTTGCTTCCTGGACCTTCCAAAGGGTGCCACATTTTTCCCTGAAGGGTGTCAATGACCCCCATGCCTTAGGGTTCTAAATTGCATCCCTTGCAAAGTGCTGGTTTGCACACATGCACTACTTGAAGCAACGAGTTTTTGTGTTGAAGCAAACATGGGGAGCATCAGGAAAGGACTTGCACTGGGATCCATTGTGTATACAACACAATGGTCCAAATACACCCAGAGGAATGAAAATAACCCTTACCAGCAAGGAATTTTAGATTTGGGCTTGTCATCCCAAGGAATTTTCTTTTCAAGTTATGTAATTCATGCAGTGGGAACACTGTTGATGAGTTGTTCGTTCCAAAGACATGTGCTTACTTTGGCGGGAGGAACAAGAGCAACTTGTGTTTAGACTATTCATACATCAATGTGCCCCCCAAAAGAAAATATGATTCCTACGAAACAGCTAGGTGGAAAGCTACTTGCTTGTGGGATCAAGCTATCTTCGTTCTTGGCTGTGTACCTTTTAAATCCATTTAAGCCAATGTTTTTGTTTGGTTCAAAAGGCTCTTTGAGCACATCTATGCCTGAGAATACATAGATATCCGAGACATGTTTTTTGTGGGAGATATTGCAAAAGAAGTTTCTCCACTAGCACTGGTTGATGTCAACAAGAAAAAACCATAGTTGGCAATATATAAGTGGTATATAAGTGGTATATATTGGCAATTGGGTTATTATATATCACCTACCACATAAAGGGAATCAGGAAACTCCATTGATTAATTGTTTGACACCCTGGTGTTATGTTTCATGCCAACCCCTTGGGTTGACAGTCCCGTTGAAGCTGTTGAAGGTTCAAGGCGATGAGAGAAATCTTGATGGCTAGCGACACCAACCGTCCCTTGGAATTCCATGAAATCGTCATCTCCTTGAGGTAGGATAGTCCAATTTGTTGATGGTTCAGAAATCCTGCGGTCACCAGTTGAGGTTGGTACTTCATCCCATGATTTACGGGGGTTTTGTTCTTACCAGGTGGTTGGCCTTGGGATTTCTGAACCATCAACAGTGTCAGAACCCGACAAATGGGAGAAAAACTCTTGTAACCGCTGAAACTTGTTGAGGTGTTGAATCCATGAAGTTGGTATCGTCGATTCAAAGAGGAAAGATATCGAACAGTAGCTGCAGCTGTTGCTACTGTTGTCGTTGTTGTTGTTGTTGTTGTTGTTGTTGTTGTTGTTGTTGTTGTTGTTGTTGTTGTTGTTGTTGTTGTTGCTGTTGCTGTTGCTGTTGCTGTTGCTCTTGTTCTTGTTCTTGTTCTTGTTGTTGTTGTTGTTGTTGTTGTTGTTGTTGTTGTTGGTGGTGGTGGTGGTGGTGGTGGTGGTGTTGTTGGTGGTGGTGGTGGTGGTGGTGGTGGCGGCGGCTTGAGAATTAGCTTTGATGATTTTGACAAATACGACGGTGGTGAGAATGAACATGATGATGGTGATTTCAGTTTTAACCAGTTCTTGACTGTTGACTTAAATTCTGAGCAGGGAGGATGCAATGTTCCAGCCAGGAACTTCCTGGCTGTCTCATCAAATCTTGAAAACCACAAACTAACCGAACCTGAAGGGACACGTTTGATTCGAACAAGTCAAAGGGATTCAGAAATTTTCCGGTCCAAGAAACAGCTTGCCAGAATGCGATATCAATGCCTGACCATCTTAACACCTCCTCAAACAGAAACCTCAGATGAGATGAGCAGCAAAAAAGCCCCTTATGTAACACTTTACGGATTGACGCATACTTATGAATAGACCTAAGTCGGTTTATGTTGGAACCCAAGAAATCCCCCCCAAACAAAAAAGCAAGAGTACAGTATGTATGTAGATGTAAGATATAGCAGTATGTATGTATGTCAATATTTCATCTATGTATATCATTATTTGTACAGGTATATGGGTGTTTCCTTAAATGGTGGTATTCCCAAAATGGATGGCTTATAATGGAAATCCCTATTAAAATGGATGATTTTGGGGTACCACTATTTTTGGAAACCCCCATATAATCTATTCATATTGTTCGCTTGGAGTTTTACTTTGCCAAACCCTGAGTGTACTACGCAGCGGCATGTTTTCACTGAGGACTTGTGGCAGAGTTGCTGGTCGCAGATTTCGGTAAGACTAATTGGAGGGTTGTAAGTACGAAGCGATGGGGAAAAGTTCAGCATCAAAAGTCAGGAAAAGAAGGTAGTACTATAGAAATATGTGTGCTTATACTTACTTTATTTTTTGCTTTTTTTTCTTATATATATATAATGTCTGTATATATATATACATATACATATGACTATATTTCTGTATATAGATATATATACATATATGACTATATATGTGATTATGTATATATATATATATTCTCGAATATGCATAGCATTTACACGACAGGGTGATACGCTTATTTTCCCTGCCACGGTTTTTGCATTCTGTATGTATACCTGCTCTTGGAATCTTGCAGTCGAGCGACTCAGGTCACGATATGACAGATGGAATGATTTCATCTTTCGGGTTGAATCAACATATAGGGGTGGGCCCCCAAAATGGATGGTGGAAATCAGGGAACACCCTATTAGAATTGATGATTTGGGGGTACCCTATTTTTGGAAACACCCATATATACACACACACACACACATCACTCACATTTTGAAAGATTGTGGTGCCACCAAGAAATTCGGGAGAGTTTTGAGGGTCCCGCAACTCCTTGTGTTCATTTTCTCACTAATAGGTGAAGCTGCGTTTAAAAAAAATGAAACTTGCACTTGGCGAAGCAAATATATGGGCTTCTTCCAAATTCTATGATTGCTGGCTGCGGAATATACAATTTCTTTATGAAGCACCATATATTTCAATTGCAGTGCCTGGACGGGTAAAATTGCCTGGATGACATAGATTAAACATGCACAGACTCCATTTGTGCAGTGCCAAAATACATACAAATAATGAAACCCTAGGGCCAAGACTGTTTGTCTAGAGATTTTCAGTCCACAAATGAGCCACAAATTGAGGGGCGATGAACCAATCACTACACACTTTTGAAAGCTCCCATAGAAGGCCCTCAGTAAAGGCCGGGGAGAAAACATCGATGTTTGGGCAGGTCTGGCCTTGCTGGGAACTACCATTGTCCCCTCCCGTTTGGTTGGGGAAGACGATCTGTTTCGAAGTTCAAAGAAACCTTGTTCCCTTTTATTGCACACCTTTGAAATTTCACATGGCTACCCTAGAAGCAGTAGAATTGAAACGCGTTACCTTTTTGGAAACCACCCACTAATTTGTTTCCATCTATTTAACATGGATATACCCCAAAATCTACGAATCAATCTTTCAAAAAGTTCGCAACCACCAATTTTTTCCATCACTCTTAATTCAGAATTGATACATATCTTAAATTTGTTGTGGGGATACCTATCTCTTCTGGCCCCTTGTCGCCCCGGGGATGCCCAACCCCGGAGGGGAAATGACCTCCCATCGCGGCTAAGGTTGACCTTTGTCCGTATCAATGACTTGGCCGCGCCGCCAGAGCCCACACATCCTCTCATGTGCCCGGCCCCTGTGTTTTGTTGGGGGAAAATCGATCTGGAAACCCAACAGGAAAACACCTGACAAATACACCCTGGAAGATTAACATGGAACCTACTAATCAACCATTTAGAAAGGAAAATGATCTGAACCAAACCTCCAGGGAATTATGTTCCATGTTAATCTTCCAGGGTGTAAGCATGGTAAAAAGGAAAGGTAATCTAGACCAACCCTGAAATTTTTTAGAGACTTTTTTGCTGTTATTTTCATGATGCAGATATAATATATATTGGAGCATGCCGTTTAAACCCTGGTGAACGAGGTCGGTAAAGAATCATCCCAAAATGTTGGTAGGGGCCGGGGCCCTCAACTGATCAACCTTCATGGAATTCATTGGGGTTTTTCCCCCATGGCAGGACCCAATTTGGGGCCAAGAAGTTGGATGAATGATGACAAATCTTTGGTTTTTCATTTGAAAGGTAATGTTTATACCCTCCCGAAAACTAACGGTTCGCACCTGAAAATGGATGATTGGAATACGATCGCTTCCTTTTGGGGCCCGGCCCATTTTCGGGTGCTTTTGCTGTTAGTTTGAGGGAGTGTACCTAAAAATGTTTTAATTGGTTTCAAACCGTGGTCGGAGTTTTTTTTGTTTTCAACCACTTTTTTGTGTTTTTTTCTTTCGAACCCAGATTTGCAGAGGTGTAAACCGATCTCAAAAGTGATGAAAGGAAAGGGGAAATTGAGAGTTTTTCGAGATCAGACTTGGTGCGCGATTTTGGAGCCCCAACAGGATGCCAGCGAATGGATTCGAATATGTGAAATCTACGGGTCATGGTCACCAGCATTTACAGCATACCAAAAAACTATGACCGATCACCGGTGTTTCCCAACGGTTCAACCTTTGCACCGGTGTTATTTCTGATGGCAGCAAGTTGTTTTTGGTCAAAAAGTCAAAAAGCTTCAGTGGCCGTGTTTTGTTCGTCAAGTTGTGGCCAGGTATATCGAGCCATTGGTAGCAATTCTGATTGTTGCCAATGGTGTGATGATTGGATTCCAAACGGATCCTTGTTTGTCAACTCCTGAGTCCAACGAGGGAGATTCACGATGGGTCCACGAGGGAGTCGGAAAAAATGGATGGATTCTAACAACGGCACGGGTTTCTTCTTGGAAAGAAAAGGATCTTGTTGGATGGTTGCAAGTTTGAATATATGCTGGCACCTGAATGGACATTAAGTCCCATTATGTGTTCTAATATACACATTGCGTTTCAACACACAATATCATTCAGATTCTGCACGTATCTGGATCATCCAAGTGTGTAAGAAGAACTTGCCTGTTTAATGCTTTGCATTTGAAAGACTACCAAATGGAATTGGGGTTACATATTTTGAGTACTTATTTGGGAGATCCAGGTATACGTACAGATCATGTAATCTATAATTAGTATAATGCATACAGATGTATAGAAAAGTGAGAAATATCGACAAAAAATGCTGACATCGGTTTTCTAGAGGCCCCGTCCGCAGATGAGTTCATGAGTTCAATGGAATTTCTAGCCAAGTCAGTTTATAAGCCAAGGCATCTAAGGTTATACCCAAATCTGTACGTGTTGTTGTTGCATATGTTCCCTTAAGACGGGGGAGGGTGACACAAGTGGGCTAAGAATGCATGGGTAACAGCTGCAATGAAGGATGTCACTGAACCTTGATGCTTCATTTTCACCAATCTAAACTGGAAAATGGAGGAAATAACAAGCCATGCTTATAGGAGGAATATTCATTATGTACTTAACTATTGTCTGGACTTTTGTATTTTGGGGGGGTTCAATCAATGACTCGGATGGTGAGTGGTTTCACACATTCATTTATTTTCAAACTGGGAGATGATCCATCTTGACTCATTGGATATGTTTCAACTTGGGTTGGTGAAAAACCATCAACTAGATGAGTGAGTGATCACCAAAAAAAAACACCATGTTTTCCTACTGTTGATGGTTCAGAAATCCCATTCCCAACCACCTGGCATAAGTTAAAAACCCTATAAAATAAGAAATCCCAAACAACCACCTGGGATGGTTTTTTAAACCCCAAACAAATATATGGGGATATAAATCATCATCCTTTAGTGGTGTGGTTAGCCGGCCGGATTTCAGCCACCCATCCAACCGTAAGTGGCGTTGCCTTAAACTGAGGATCCAGCCTATGAGGGTTGGACGGGCTTCTTCTACATCGAACTCGTTCCTTTGGTTTTTTCCACGGGGTTTTTTTTGTTGGAAGGTTTTGAAAAAAGCATTACAAACCCCTTGTGATTTAAACGTGGGGTGATTATATAGATGGTATGTATTATATATATATAGGGTGCATGTTGAATCATATGATAGGATTTTATGATCGTATTTTTGTGTATATATTTATTTACATATTTACATCGTTGGACTGTGATCCTTCCATGTCATCTGTCATTCATCACATTGATATGCCCAGTTTTTTGTGCCGACGATTGATATTGTTCATTCAACTTGTGCGTGCATGTTCCACGACTGTGTTGAGAATGATGACAGTGCCCGAATTCATAATACATGTAGCAAATAAATGTATATGATTTAGTGATTTACATATACGTATCCACATGTTTTTTTTATAATCACCTGCGATCACATCTGTATGTATTTACAAATACTCAATGTTCCTCAGAAGACTTCATATTGAAAAAATCATATCTTGGAGGGGGCCCTTTAAGGTGTGACGGGACATTGTTGCCCTCCCTGCCACTAACATAGCAGCTGAAAATGGATGGTTGGAAGACTAGTTTCCTTTTGGGATGGCTTCCGCTAGTTGCAGGGAGTGTAGAGTGTAGACATTCCAAAATTGTTCCCAAAGAGGTACTATACACAATTATATTATTTTGGAAATAATTCCAAGGAAGAGTAGGGATTTGCCATTTGGGAGCATCTTCTTCAGGAGTATTCCATTAAGACCGGCACATCCTCGTGACATGGAATTCCAATGGAATCCATGTTGACTCGACTCAGGTGTTGTTCACGAAAAAAACCGGCCGGATACTTTTCATGAGTCATCCTGGTTGGTTTTTTTCCGGGAATCCCTATTCTAATGGTTTATGGCAATAATACCCACATAACTGGATAGGACACCCCCATCCCCGGTATCTCCTATGGACCTCAGGTGTTGTTCATATTTTTGTTGTTGGAAATTGCCTTGCGGATGCACTTGCTGAGACTTGGCTGTGGTGGTGAAGATTCATCATTGGGTGATGTGAGGTCACCCCCAAACTATGGTTGGTCGCACAAAACCCCTGAAGATTCACGGCTGGAACATAACTGGGCGGTGGTTTCAAATGTTTTTTTTATGTTCATCCCTATTTGGGGATGATTCCCATTTTGACTAATATTTTTCAAAGGGGTTGAAACCACCAACTAGATAATCATGGAGGTTTGGTTCAGATCCTGTTCCTTTCTTTTCATGGGTGATGGCTGTAGGTTCCAGCCGTTAATCTTCCAGGGTGATTTGTAAGAGAATCCTCGTAAAACGGGTGTGAAAGTTGTTCTTTTGAATTGAAAGTAAATGACCCAAAATAAATGGAAGAGTTGTTTCCTTAATTTGTTTGGTAATGGTGTTGTTTTTTTGAGGCCACCGGCGGAATCAGCAATAAACTACAAATGCAGACAATAATTTTTGCATTAGGCTCACAGGTCAGCAGGTCACCCATTCATCATCGATGCCTAGAAAAAGCGTGAGCTCAATTTGCTCAATTTTCATGTCGGTCAAGGCTTCCAAGGCTCACTGGGCCCCCCACCGAAAAAAAGCAAATGTCATGAAACCCTCCCTGAAACTAACAGCAAAAGCCCCTGAAGATAGGCCGAAACCCAAAAAAACTCATCTGAACCAACCCTAGTGTTTCAGGTGCGAACTGTTAGTTTCAGGGAGGAAATCATGTCGTTAGATTCAGTTAGATTTGTCAAGCGCTTGAGTGGCAAGGCAACCCTTCCCTCCTGGGACCCCAACAGACAGAAGGCAATTCTCAGACGGCAATGTTTGAAGAGATGACAGATTTATTGCCAGATGTCCCAAAAATATGAGATCAGATGTTATGTCACACAAATTTTCAGATGATAATGTCAACCGAAGTTGTCAGCAGGCTTCAATGCCAGATAATGTCAAAACGAAACGCAGAATAGATGTCAGCAGGTACGTCAGCTGAAATGTCATCTAAGATGTCAGAAGGCGTGTTAGTTGAAATGCCAGGAAGCGTGTCAGACTGAATGACAGAAGTAATGCCAGAATAAATGTCATTTCGGATGCCACCGAACCACCTATAGGATGTATAAAGCCCTGAAAAATAATGGAATATTTGCCATATCAGCTGGTGATCGCCGGCTTTTCTTCCATCAACCGCATGTCAAAAAGAAATGGTGCCCATGGTGCGAATCACCGAAGCAAAGTGATTTTTTCACCCATGGGATCTGATGCCAGAAGAATCAAACCTGATCGGAAAACAACCCGATCCCGTTGGCAAACAAAATCACGATGAAGACCTTGCCTACGCCGATTCCATCCAACCCAGAATGGGAAAGAAACAACTGAAGGACCAGAGACCTTGTCGACAGAATCGGTGGAGTACCATTTCATGGACGTGCCCTATTTGAGACATCACCATGGAACTTTCTGGCTACGATAAGGCACATGGCGCCCGAGGGCAACATGTGGCGCCCGAGCGCAAAGTTGGTCCACCCATTGGTGAAATTCGTGAGGGTCGCAAGAACAACCCAGTGGCCAGTGGAGCTTCCAGCACCTCCATCACCCAACGTGCTTTCCAGAGAGCTAGAATGTTGGCGGAAGACCACAACCATGACTTGCGACACTGTAACACCAATGGCCTCTTTCCATTTTTTTCAAAAAATTTGTTTTTGAGCGAAGTGTGTGTGCCACGGTACTAGTAGCATTATGGTTGAGGTATCATGCAACCCAGGAAGTTCATGGAAGAGGAGAAAAGCCAAATGACCCTGATGTCAGAACAGAATTTTCCACACGAATCCAGAGAAGACATCCGGTGACTCATGGCTCCTTGGCAACAACCAAACAACCAGGAAGCAAACGTCGTTGAATTCGTATGGCAAACCAAGGAGGTGGGGTCCATATTGGTGTGGACAAGACCGATACTGGAACTATTTTGACATGTTCTTGGCCGGGACAGAGGGGGGAGACAAAACATTTGTCAAATTTTGAAACGTCGGAAGCGCCGGCTTCAAGTTTGTGCTTCAACTTGTACATGTTCAGTACAATGGATGATTCGTGTTCCTGTCTTTTGTTGTGTTGAATATTTGAAATATAGATATATATATATTATATTGGAAAATGTCCATTGCCATGGATGTAAGGTTACCAGAAAGCATCACATATCTTTGCGTGTTTCTTGTGTGATGTTTAGTTTATTGTGTTTTGATTTTATACTTGACTGGAGTGTGTATTCCAATTCACCTAAGTTGGATCAATACACTTTACCTTTACAATTATATCATGGGATTTGGCACAAATGTTTCGTAGTTCAGATGGTGTTCTCAACACGCGGTTCTTCTCATTTGGCAGGACAGCCATGGTAGATTTGTCGACCCAAATCCTTTCAGAAGACAGCTTTGACATGTGTCTTGGTGGCGACATTTGAACCTTTTCAACGTTGTGTGGGATGAAGGTATGGTGTCACATTGGCGAGGGAAAATCATGGCTGTCCTAGATATTTCGTATGTTGGGGCCATCCCTCTCCCAGTGACCAATAGATTATGAAGTTGCTTAGTAGAAGATCAATATTACAATCAAGTTCCACTTTCCACTGTTACAACCTAGCTTACATCTAGAATACTCCCAAACAATTTGTTTATTGCCAGCTGGAAAGTCAATGATGTGCGTGTTTGTACTTTCCCACTCGTTATCCACGGTGGAGTGGATGGTACAAACAGCTTCGAACTTGAACCAAATCAGATGTGCTACGTTCACACAGAAGGATGTATGACTGCAAATGATAGGAGTGTGGATCATCAATTCCAATAGAATCACATGAGCAATGAAAAGTACGGGCCCCTGGTTGTTTAGGGTATATGGGGGGGCTATCCTTCACAGCTATTTGGGGATTTAATAAATCCATTTTAAGGATTCCTATTAAACAACCAGGATTTCATGGAAAGTAAGGCTGGCTTATTTTCGTGCCTCACATGGTAGCTGGACATCTCCGGTTTTTGATGTTTGATGTTGTGCCTCGGGTTTTTGGTGTGTTTGATGTGAACCAACTGGTGGTAGGGTGGAATCACTGTGCCTGCAGCAAGTGGTCTCTATTCATGTTGTTCTTCTTTTCTTGACAAGGTGCCAAGAAATACTATCAGTTACCAGCCTCAAATAGTGTTGGGAACTCAGAAAGGATGTACATGGAATTAGTAAGTCTCAGCATACATTTATTTATATGTGTACACATTTGTTTATGTATACATATGTATTTATATATTGACCTTATTTATACACATTTCATTCCTTTCATAACAATCCAATCCTCTTTCACAGATTCAAAAAAAGGCGCCCCAATCCCATCAACTTCCATCACTGACCTGACACCCCTTTCAGGTTTGGAGCATCCTTGTTGAGGTTTTTCCGCTTGATTCGTTCCTATGCTGAAAAACCACGTTGGTGGATCCGGATCCGGTGGTTGGGGTTTACTGGTGGTCCGTTGGTAACCCAGTTTTTGACTATTACGTGTGGTATGGACATGATCCTTTTTTGTAAATCCGTGTAAATGGTGTAAAGCGATAAGAAAGCAATCCCAGTTGTGTGTGTGTGTGTGTTTATTCTTTTTGTGTGTGTGTGTAGCTTGAAGTAGTTGGGTTTTATTTGCACTGTGTGGTTTTTCCTTTTCTATCTTTCAGACCTTCAGATGTTTATATTGATTCACACCCTCAGATACACCTTTTATGTACGATCCAAGCGTGACTAAGTAAACCCTGAAACTGACAGCCTCAGTAGCTGGAAGTGTTCATCTACTATCGTTATAGTATCATAAATTATCTGGGCAAATTATAACCACTTTTCCCCGCCGGTTGATCACTTGATCAATGGTGGTTTAGGAAGAGAAGTCCCGCCAAAATCTCTTAATTCAGGTGTTTAGGAATTATAGTGATTTGTCCGGAATTGTGTGAGACACCTAAACCCCAATCATTGTATTCTAGTGCTATGGAGCTAGGAATGGTTTTCCAAGAACTTCAAGCTTGCCTACCTGCAAGGGATTCACTTGAAACATTTTCACATCTTCTCGGATGGTCACTGGAAAAATCAACGAAATCCATGAAATCCAGTACCCTCCGGGAGAAACTAAGAGTTCACCCCTGAAAATTGGTGTTTCCAAAAATAGGGGTGGGCCCCCAAAATGGATGGTTTATAAGGGAAAAATCCTATTAGAATTGATGATTTGGGGGTACCCCTATTTTTGGAAACACCCAAATCAATGGTTGGAAGATGATTTTTTCCTTTTGGGTCCCGGCCTATTTTCAGGTGCTACAGGCAACCACCCCATCTTTGATGTAGCCTGAAATCTCTCAGGGCTGTAAAGAAAACAAAGATCACGAAACTAGGTGGTGGTTTCAAATATTGTTTGTTTTCATCCCTACCCGGAAATGATCCAATTTGACTAATATTTTTCAAATGGGTTGAAACCACCAACTAGAAAGTATACAAAGAAATCAGTCTGTTTTTTGTTCATCGGATTCAACAAATTGCCCAAGAAATTCACCACAAAACACTCAAGGTATATTATAGGCATAGGTAAGAAACGTTATATACTCATTGCGTTCTTTTCTGTGTGGAAATAAGGGAAAAACAGCCTGCCAGAAAATTGCCTTCCCATGTGAGGCTTGGTACGTATCGTGAAGTTGTTCCGTTTCTTGATTCACAACGAGTCGTTGCCACGACTCACTTGGTGACACCGTGACACTGCATGTATTGGCTGTATTGAATTTGTTTGATCGAATAGTTGAGGTCAGGTGTGACTGTTGTTAGAGGGAGATCTTTTTCAAAACCCTTCGATGGTTTTGCAGGTTTATCAGGTCAATTATTGGTTCATCTAGTGGAGTGTGTATATGGGTGTCTTCCTTAAATGGTGGTACCCTCATTTCACACCCCAAAATGATCATTTTTAGTAGGAAAACCCATGGTTGTTGGGGAAACCCACCATATGGTTCATCAAATAAAAATCACCTGATTTTCACCTGCTTTTGGAAACATCGTGAATTACAGGCTTTCGGGGCCTAGTGAACTTGACTTCCCTTCTTTTTTTTGGAAGTCTGATTGGGATACACCCCTGAAAATGAACATGTTGACATGTTGATGCTTAAAAGTATCCAATTGAAAAGGAAAATCATCTGAACCAAATCTCCATTTTTGGGTTAAATGTTAGTTTTCGGGAGTGTACCAGGATTCTACACCAAATCTTTGTGTTTTTCCGGGTTGGTGGAGTGTAACTTCCAGAATCACGCGAGCAAAGTCGATAGAAGACCTTAGAGTTTCTTGCAAAATTGCCAACCACATTAGTCAATGAAATGTGTTGTTGGACGAAGGCATGCTAAATGAGATAGATGTACTTGTATGTTCATTGATATCTTTATGTTTGAGTCTTACAAGTTCATTTTGTTACACAGTTCAACTTTCATGGTCTCCTTGAGCTTTGGTATTCTGATGGGTATGTTGAGGAAATCGCTTGCTTCCCCCCCCCCACCCCTTTCCACAAACACATAGTAGCTCAAAAGAAGTGGAAAAAAGTGAAGACTAGGAACTTCCGGCCAAGAAAATAAAAGAAGAGCTTGCTGGTCATTAGAAACCCTTCGATGCAAGCTATTTGACTTTGAATGCCTGAGCAAGCATTTCTATCCTGCCAAAATGGCCAAACAATTCTGGTTTTAGGATTGGGAACTCATCACAATATTGTGCATGTATCTGGGCAAATTATATCGTCCAAAAACAGCCAGGTTGGTCACCTTAAAATTGTGGATATAGCAAGGGAATCCCCTCAAAATCCCCGTAATTCAGGTTTAGGAATTACAGTAATTTGCCAACAAATCATGTTTTTAACTCATCAAGGTTTAACATCCCAAAATTGCCAAAGTTGCAGTCCTTTGACTGAGGCGTGAAGTTCATGAAGGACTTACGTTTGATGGTGAAAGGTCTTGTTGCAGGTGCTTGGGGTATGGGAGTCCTATGACCGCTCGGGTTTTCGGGTTTCCCCTTTCCATGTTGTGTGTAACCAAACAGCTGGTGATTAGAGAGATGTTCGAGGGAATTCAACAAAAAGGGGAACCATTAAACGGAGCTGCCAGCAGTTTCACCCGCATCCTAGCGGGCCTAGTATCTACCCAATGATTCTGAGCACTTTGACAACATATAAGCCACGCTTAAATCCGTTCTATGTTCAAGCAGTTTTACTAGTAGCACTTTTTTGGTACAAGAAATGAATTATCAAGATACTTCCAATACCTTCAGAACGTTACCTTCCAGCACTTGGTTGGTTAGTCTTTGGTATTTAAAAACAGATCCCCTAAACCGGTGATGAATTGGATTGGCACCCTGCTGGTCATTTGAAAAGGCGGCAGTTTCACCCAAAAAAAATGGAGGAATTTTTTGAACCCCCAAGTCATGGAGGTGGATGGAAAATTCACCTATGATGGATGATTTTCCGGATTGAAACATTGGGTGGGTGAATTTTTAGCTTCAAAAAAATGTGAATTTTCAGGGGGAAACCCGCAGGGTTTCCGATGAATGTGCCTTTGTTTGGGAGGGTTGGCTAAACATCACGTTGAGAGGCTCAAAAAGATGAGACTTTACCTGTTTTGTGATATCTTCAACCCAGAAATCTAACATAGATACCAACAATTGCCATGGTTTTTCAGGGAGTTATTAACCTTTGAAAAAATCCATCATTTTGGGTATCCAGCCGTTAGTTTTTTGGGGGGCAAAGAGGGACATATAGTAAATGTATAGTTGGTTGGAAGACTAAAAGCCCATTTTATTTCTATTTTTGATTCTCCAGCTTTTTCAGGTGGGCTGTTCTTGGTGTTAGATTTTGGGGGCCCGGCAGGGGTTTCGGGGGAAAAACTCCTCCTCGACTCCAGCCAGTGTGTCCAAACTTGGGATCTGGTCGAACCAATGTTTCGTTGCCTGTTGCTTCATAAGGAAGATTCGTGATACGTCGTTGATGGTTCAGAAATCCGGGATTCACTCACCAGTTGAGGGAAAGGTAGTTGAAATCCCATGAATTTTAGAAGTTTTTTGAAACATCGCAGGTGGTTAGCCGGATTTCTGAACCATCAACAGTAGAATTCCAGTAACCTCAAAACATCACACCAGTTCTATGGAGTTTAAGCATGTAGTCTAGTCCACTTCCAATAGGGGACCTCATTTCTTTAGCTTTAGGGAAAAATTGACCCACCAAAATGACAACATGTCCAGCCCGAAACTGGTATTGTTTGACAAGGAAGGACTCTAGAAATTGTCGTTTCCTTCTCCCTTACAGTATTTCTGCAGTTGCTCCAACCTGGTTATTTCTTGTTGTATCTTGGGTCTTTTTTGTGAGTTTGGGGCCTCTTCTCTGGTGAAAAATTCCTCGAGCCATCCAAGGGTCCATCGAAAAAACAGATCCAACCAACAGAAATATCATGAAACCTCAGACCTTGAGGTTGTAAATCCTCACCCCATTTCAAAGCTGGAATTTTGAATTTTTGATAGTGAATGATTATCATCTGGGTGGTGGCAACTCAAAGATCTTTTAATGTTCACCCCGAAATTTGGGGAAGATTCTCATTTTTCAAAGGGGTTGAAACCACCAACTAGTCATCCAAAAATTTGCCCCGAAACTTCAAAGTCATCAGAAAATTTTCAGCGCCAAAAAAGTCATCCTCTCCATGGGTTTTTCTTCCAACCAACGGAGCCAAAGTTTCCGTCGAACGGCTTCGCGAAAGGTGTAAAGACCTTGACCTTGGCGTTTGCACTACTTTTTGCTGTTCTCTATGACGCTTGGAATGGATGGTTTTTTTTGCCTGTTTTTTTTCCAATAAAAGGCAGAGGGGTTGGTTGGTAGTTTTTTGTCCGTGACTTGTAAGAGTGTTGAAGATAATACAGGATGATGTTTGTCAAGTATATCCTAGACTGAATGAGAGGATGTGATACCATTGTATTTTTTTTCCTGGACGGTGCTAAATGATGAGCAAACGAGCAATGGATGACCATTTTCCCTAGTAATGATGGGCAAATGAGCAACAAGATGGGGGTTGAGCACCAATCAGTTTATTTGATGCTGTTTTGAAGCTTGATATGCATACGTATACTGTATAGGTATATTTCCTTACATTTCCTGGATACATCTATTAACACGATATGCTTCATGTATATGTATACTTACTCGGTGTATATGTATACGTATACACTTGCAAGTATGTACTAGATGTACACGTGCATGTTTTTGCAATCAAGACAGAACAAATGACAGGCCTTTGCTGCTGAATGCAACTCTTGACTTTTGTGGTCGATGACTTCCGTTCCCCGTCAACCCCACATGTTCACATGGGCTGCCCACTTGAGCTTCCTGGCCCCCCAACACCTCCCCTTGCGTAAGTCAGGGATCCGGCCAAGGGTGCCTCTTCAACGCGATGAGTAAGGTGAAGTCAAAGAATAGCTGCCCCTCATGGATTAATCCTATTCCCGGGCTGTCAAGCAGCCGAGGTTCCGTGCAATCTAAGGTTCCAGAGTCCTCTGTCACAGATTGGATTGCACCGCCTGCCATTGAAACCACACACGTACACCTGCAACCGCAGTTTTCTGCGGACAAGTCCAGTCTGCCAGAAAAAGTTGATTGCGCTACGTATCGGAGAGGAAAAAGACAAACCCGGGCCTCGGCATATCTCAACTTTAACAGAAACTGTGGAGGTGCCGCTGGCGCGTGGAGAGTGCATCGTGAAACATCGTTCCATGCTGACACTACTTGCCTTCAAGAAGTTTGTATGTGTGAAAAGGAACGGGCCTGGTTTAAACGGCATTGCAACATGAAAACCTACGCTTGTCATGGCATCTTAGGTTGTTCGGTGCCCGCGGAGATCAATGGCACCGGACAGGGAGAGCGACCGACAGGGAAGTTTGGACGGTCTATTTTGGAGGACACCCGCCCTTCAATGGGGCCATACGGCCCTGAAGTGAAGGCCCCAAGAGCGACCCAGTCAATGCCACGCGGATTTGAATCCACCAGTCCGGTGAAGCCGCGCAGCCTGCGTGTGGCCCGTTTCATTGGAGGGCGCTCCATTGTTGCCTCCATCATTGCACGAGACATGGGGGAACAGAGGTTGCCTAAAAGCAACAAATGCCATGCTCGCGTTGCGCAATGTTCTAGCGGCTCTTTGAAAAAATGTGATGCTGTAGGCTTCCTGCGCGTTTCAGGTGTCACTTTTCCAGTTGTGTCCACCCCGCACATTTCAGATACCACACCTTCATGTTTCAGTTTTCGTGGAAAAAGATTTCAACCAGAAACTTGAAAATGGATTTTGAATGCAGAGACTAAGCAAATGTTTCGGTGACATATCAGGAAGTTCCCGTCGTGGAAAGTTTTCAAACAAAAACTTCAAAACGGATGGAGACTAAGCAAATAGTTCTGTCACATATCAGGCGTCTCTTGTTTGTGACAGCATTACTGCTTGTCCTTGCAGGAAAGCCGGCACATGGCACCCCAAGGATCCCAAGGAAAAAGTTGCTAGTGCTACAACAAGTTTCATGTTCAGGTTGTGGTTTGTTGCTGTTTTTTGTTGCTACACAACGTTACAAACGCATGGCAGTGGACACGCAAAACACGGTGTGTAACAACGAAAACACGTCCTCCAAAAACGGGTAAGGTAAGTGCACATCGGACATGCTGAAAGGCCCAACAGGTAAGTATAAACCATGCTTTGTAAAGGCGCACAAATACTGTCCAAGGCAAAACAATAAAATGAACAAACACCTCGTGAGTGTGTCGTGTGCGTGTGCATGTGCGTGCGCCGCGTTCATGTGTGCGCGTGGACGCGTAATTGATTGATAAAGCGCGGTATTGTCTCCACCATGTGATTCACATTTTGCTGGGCTAAGTTTTGCGCTTTGAATGCTGTTGTTTATTTGATACCACCAGTCACGCAACAAAATGGCGGACACTGACCGGGCACACATGAAGCGATGCATCCAGCTGCACGGGAGTGCCAGGACCTGAGACAGATTGAAAATACACTTGCTAGACTTGAAAACGGGCCGCAGCGTTTCTTGCCTTACGGGCAAGCAACAGTGCCAAAGGAACCTGACGGAGAATAGCCGCCACAAGCTTGGCAGCATGAAGCACTGCTCCATGTGTGGCTTCATGTGGTCGTTGATGCGGCAGCATGTCCGCAGTGGCGAAGTCGCAGAGGGGGAGGAGGATATGGAGGATCGCTTAGGCAGTGCGGTGAGCAGATGTATTATTCAGGTCCAGATGCAGTGGCAGGATCATCATGCTGGCTACGCGTGCCATGGGCGACCATGGAAGGTGCACCACGGGCAACATCTAAGCTGCTTTTCAGCGTGAAAAAGTGCCTCATCACACAGGGCATCAACACATCATTGCCCGAAGCTCTCAGTGTTGATGGCCAAGTACTTCACACTTCGCCACGGTGGCAGCCAGCTCACACAATTAATGCTCTGCAAACTGCATCTTGTGCTCCAATTATGCTCCTTGCTGTGGTTAACCGCCGGGATTAATCCATAGCCGCTCAAAATGCTAGCTCCGGATCAAGCCCAGTCCCACAAAGGATCAATGTGGATGCTACAAGCGGATGCAGCCTGCGGATTGGTATCAAATGTTCCTGCAGTGGTGGGATGCACAACATCGCAAATTGCACGTGCGGGAATTGGAACGGACTGTAAGAATCTGCGCCCCGGGCTTGGGCGTGCGCTATCACCAGATACCGTGGAACTAGTAGCCAGGAATATAGAAGATCTGATATGCTTCAGGTTGCTTCAACACCAATCACCTCCAGAGTTTGCCGCTCCAAACCATTGGGTCATTGGCCATCAGGGACACCTGACGTGTTGTCAAGATCTGTCAAGCCTGCACCTCACTCCCATCAAGGTTTGACTTTTGAATGTGTTTCACAAATCCGTATTTACATACCCGCTACGCGACAGGATTTGCCAACCATTGATATTTGTGAGAGAAAACGTACCATGCATATACGTTTTTTTTTGCTCCGTTTTGTTTGGTTGTCCATGTTTTTGTTTTCAACGCCTAGGTGATCTCGGGATTTGCCACTATTACAGCTGCTTGGTGCGTGTTATTTTGTTCAATGGTTCGTACGTGGTGAGCCGTGCAGTTTTCCATAGTATTGCTATGTTGGACGGAGGGCAAGCTCCCAGACTTGTTTGGGCGGGGAAAACAGGTTCTGTTCATCCAAGCAACCATATTTTTGGGATGATTCATATGGAAAGGTTTTTGAGAATGAAAGGGCGTTTTTGAGATTTCTCCCATCGCCCCTGAAGCTGTTGACAGAATTTCAAGTTTGCAATGCAGACCATTCCGAAATTGAATTGATTGAAATAAGTACCTTCCTGGAAATTGAAATGTCCCATCCAAGGCACTCTTGAAAACGATCTTCTTTTTCTTACAGTGGGACGTGTTAGGTTTGTGGAGGGTAACTTTTCACAAATGGAACACGTGGAACTTTGCCAGCATTCTATCGCAACCCAATGCAACCCAAACCACGAAATTCCGCGAAATGGTGGTCAATATCTTCAGCATCTTCTCATCTTCGGGGATTGAGGTGGGAAATGATCCCAAAACTCAAGCAGTTGCTTTGGATGGATATTTTCACAACATCCCTGCGTCGATGTTTACAGCTTTCCGGTGCTATACAGGAGCCTTTTCGTTTTTTTTTTCGGAGGAGAGCCAAGGGTAAATGGGTAACATCTGCACCCCTGAAAATTATTCCCATTGCAAGCTGAAAAATCACAATTGTTCGTAAGGAGAGACTTCTTCAAATGGTTGGTGTTCCATTGTCATGTTCATTTTCTGGGGTGTAACATCTAAGTTCTAAGTTAACGAAAGGTGGCGAGTGCTTGGGGTCAGTGTTGGCAAATTTTGCAAAGTCATGGGGTGTCAATTGTTTTTGTCATTGTGAAATGATTACTGTTCCTCTGATGGTCTATATAGGAATGTTGTTTTTTGTGTTAATTTGATTTTTTTCACAAGAAGTTTCCTTTACACGGTGACCACTAAACCATGAGTATGGGAAGATGGGTGCCATGTTTGCATTGTGTTTCTGAAAAACGGGTATGAAAACCCGCAGATGGGTTACTTGACATTGTGAAAAAGAAGCAATGATCAGCCTTGAGAAATGGTCCTCAAGTATCCTGTGTCGAAAATTTATTTTCCGCAATAAAAGCGTGTAAATGTTTTCAAAATATATAGGTCACACACACACAAATTTCAGATATTTTTCAGTGTGCAAGATGTTTTTAGTCTCGTGCTTTTGGGATCCCATGATAATGGATGTTGCAGGATTTTTATGTGTCGAAAGTGAAACCTTTGACAGAACCACTGTTTTAAGTGTTTACCTGTTCAGAGGCATCTTCTAAGTGAACAGCAAGCCGATTAAAATGCGTCCAAATAAAAGGTGAACTAATCCTTGGTGTTGACACTGTTTGTTTCCAGGGTGGGAAAATTTTCCCCAGCAACAATACCTGTCAACTCAGGAGAATGTATCAACGAGGCTGGTCAACCAATTCCTCATATATTGGCAGAACAATTTGGACTTCCTTTCATCTTGGCCTTTGTCGCAACTGGGCTTCAACTGGTTGATATTGACCAAACATGGCTGGTTGGTTGGGTCGTTTTTGATGTGTGCTGGTAAAGATGCCCCAGAATTTTCTTGTGTTGCCTACAACAGTGTTTCGTGTGGTTTTTTTGTGGCAACAAATCTAACATAAGATCTGCAGAGTTTTCTCACATTTTTTCTGAAACATTTCAAATGACGAACAAAAAACACATCGAAAATTTTTTAGAGGTTTAGCACCCTTCACATCGAAACGACCGCCTTTTTTCTGGGGTGGTAAATTTATTGTTGGAAGTTTGAGGCGAGCTATATGTTGGTTACCATGGGAATTTTCAATGTGATCCTGGCGGTGCCTTGGATGACTTGCAGCCGCAGATGATGGCCTGAAGGTGGCCTGAAAGTGGCCCCAAAGTTGGGTACTACTGGGGGAACCCTAAGGATTCCTAGGGGGGATTGGGAAACCTTAGGGAAGATTTGTTTTTAGGTGGTGGCAACTCAAATGTTTCTTATTTTCACCCCGGTCCACATTGGGAAATGACCCAATTTGATGAGCATATTTTTTTGAAATGGGTTGGTGAAAAACCACCACCTAGTAGTTCGGTTCTTTTTACACAGATATAAATCTGTGTTCTTTGACTATGTGCCCATTTTTTGTTGATTTTTTGTTCTGTGTTTTTTGTCGGATATTGTTTTTTGAACTCCACGAATGTGGTTTTTGTTCCTCTCACCTTTTTTTCGAATCCATCCTGCTTCGCAATACTAAGGTCTATGTGGATATCACCATGCGTGCGGCCAAGGAAAATGATGCCACTACCGCGGAACAATATAGTCGTGAATCGGTACGCATTGCGCGTACCACACGAGAACTCTTGAAGAAGTTCGCAGGTGCATATCATCAGCGTCTTGGGCTGGAAGGTTTGAGACCTGTTTCGGACCATTTTTGGATGTGTTTTTGGGGAGCTCCGAAAGTCACTGGGTGGTGGTTTCAAATATTTTGTAATTTTCATCCCTACTTGGTGAAACGATCCAATTTGACTAATATTTTTCAGATAGGTTGAAACTACCAACTAGGTCACCATTTTCAAGTGGCATATCTTGATTTTGAAATAAAAAACTTATTAAAGAAATAGGTTCCACCAAAGAAGACGATCAACCCGTTTTTTGCTGAATGAATTTTAGGGGGGGAACTTTTGGAAGATACATCCAATATTTTGCGAGGTAGTGTACCAGCCCATGTGAGCTACTGAGGTCACTTGACGTCACACCGAATATTTTAGTAAGAGAATTCCTCAAAGGTTTGTGGGGTTCAGGTGTAAGATTACACCCTAGAAAATTAACGGCTGGGGTCCGAAAAATTGAAGGCGTTTTTTCAGATGATGTTCCTTGTCAACTAGGTGATGTTTAGGTTCCAGCTGTTAATTTTTCAAGGTATAAATCCAGGTTTTATGTACCTTCCTGAAAACTAACATGGCAAGCTGAAAAAATCACCATGTTCAAATAGGGAATACATCTTCAAATGGTTATTGTTCTACTGTCACGTTAGTTTTGCCGGGGTATATAACATATGATTTTATTATTGTTGGAATAAAACACTTTACACAGGTGTAAGCTTCAGAAATGTAAGGAGGGTGACAGGTGACCTGAATGACTGCGGCTCAGGTTTCAAAATTTAAACGAACCTGACATCGTCAATGCCATCCAAGGGAGGTCCAAAACAAGGATGTTGGTCCGGATTTCGTGGGGAAAAGTGATGTTGCTGTGAGAGCTGGGGAAATTCAGGAGGCGATATTTTTATATATAATATGCATGGATATGTATATGTATATATGTTTTTTATTTATTGTATGTATACATTTATATGTGTGTTTTAATGCATTTATATATACACAACTATTTGTATAGATGTATTTACTGCGTCTTTGTTTTTTACCTATACATGTATTATATTATCATATTGGCATGGTTCACCATAGGCGACCCCTCCAAATTCCATGAGACATCGCCATTTTTTTTTGGAGTTGTGACCTTTGCAGTTCATCGAGTTGTACATATGAGCGATTTCAATATCATAATATGTGTGTATTCCGGAATGGTACACTTCATAGGAACATACATCAATACCTTTTTTTTATAGAGACAAATCGTGGATGAAGAAAAGAAAGTGATTCCAAAGTCAATCATGTTGGAAACATACATCTGTGCGTGTGTGAGCATGTGTGTGTGTGTGTGTGTGTGTGTCACCTTTGCATTAATATATAGTATACGCTCGACTTACAGTATTGTGCAGAGACTACATAATACGTTTGAACACTTGTCACATCAAAATAGCGGAAAAAATGTACCTTGACAAAGACAAATGAATGGTTCATTGGTGTCTTTGGGCTATGTCCATCATCATATTGAGCTAGGAACATATTTGCTTCAAATTCAGCCCCTAGGATGATCCAACGTCCCCTTGTGTCAGGGTCGAAATGGCTCCTAGCAAAAGACCATGCAAGAATTTTTCGCAAAGAATCTACAGGTTTGTAGATTAGATACTGTACACTGGCATCAATGTCACAGGTTTCCTGTACCAATACCTCAATCCTCCAGGGAACGATCACATATCTCCCAAAAATGGCATTTTGAAGATGATGTTCCTATTCCCAAGGTGGGATATGTTAGTTCTCTGGTAACCACGGAGGATTAATATCGAGGGCTCGGCTGGGCTCTTTACAGACGATGAGATCACAGAAAACGTGTCGATCAACAAGGACAGTCAAAACAAGGGACCCTGGTGTCTACGGAGGTTTTCGGAGTTGATGATTTCCGTATGTTTTTGTGTAGATTAGCCCTTTTTGCAGAGACCCTCAAAAACTCACCTGCACATATATTCAGATGCATGACGTTTACGGGTAATTTTTCAAAGGAATGATGGAACCAAGGCAAGGCAAAGATATGAGAAGTTTGCCGATGCTGAACCAGACCTTGGATCCATCAATTCTATTGGAGAAACTAATGTGTCCTCAGAAGCGCTTAAAAAGACATGGTGTTGTTTGTTAGGGTCGGATGGGGATGAATATTTGACCATAGGGACGGATGGAGACATATATGTCAGGGTCCTGACGATGATGATGGTGATGGTGATGAGGATATTGTTGTTGCTGTTGTTGTTGTTGTTGTTGTGGTTCTTGCTATCTTGTTTCGATTGTTGTTTTTGGCATGATGTGTGTTTCATCAAAACAGAAGATGCAGAGATACTGATAGCTGTGGTGGTTTCAAATATGTTTGCATTTAGATGGTACGGTACGGTTCATTTTTCTGTTGCTTCTCTTGATTATGCCCCATCATGCCTCAACATGATTGGCCAACTCTCAAAATAAAACTTCCAGATGGACTATGCATTTGGTCATGTTTGGTGCATTGCAACCTTCAATTTGTTTGGCAAAACTTGTAAGCCACATCCACGTGTTGAAGTTGAAAAAGAAAGCATGTACAGGCATTTGTCGTGGTGGTTGAAGCACCCCGACACAAATAGTAACGGTAACGTCAACTGTTCGCCTAGCCTTCCTGAAACTAACAGCAAAAGCCCCTGAAAATAGGCCCCCCCAAAAGGAACTCTCATCTTCCAAGCATCCATGTTCAGGTGCGAACTGTTAGTTTCAGGGAGGGTATCAGGGAAATATTTAAACTCCACCAATCTTTTTGGGTGGAACACTTTCTACTACCTTCGTTTCGGATTTTCGAGGCATTTGGGAAGTGAGCTTCCCAGCTCTCAATACCTACCAAAACAGCTGAGCAGTGACCAAAGCCAAGTTATATAGTGACTATAAGAAGTCATTCGAAGGATCCCTATTCACCCATCAGTCTTTCATGGAATGCCCAAAAAAAACGAGGGTTTTGTTGTCCACGTTGCACGTTGCTGAAGTGGAGGAGTTGTTTCTCTTGGTGATTCAAGATCATCATGCACAAAGTCTGATGGATGACTTGGTATCTTGGAGATTGAAGAGCATCTTCTGAGTAACGATCAGTTCAGCCAGGGGATTATTAGATGGTTCAACTTGCAAGTTAATTAGGTGACCCCGCCAAGCAGCTAAATGATAAGATGCGAACATGTTTACAGGTTATCCTCTCAAAACGGCCTTTCATTTGATTTTTTGAATCAAGTAGATTAACTCTATATATATATATATATATATATACATTACATATATACATACAACATTTTACATGTCATGTTTTTTATATATGTTTGTGGTTTTGTTGGCTTTAAGATTGTTTGTTCACAGGAATATGTTCCAGCTTTTTGAAAGGTACCCTTTTTGATACCAAAAACGGTGCGCTCCCCAAATTTTAGAGCTACAATTCTTCCACTCGCGATTCGTGACGTTTGCTGTGCTGAGGATTTGCCCCATGACCGGGCAAATCTCTTTGAGATCATTGATGCTTGGACCCAAATATGGGAACCCTAAAGATCCCATCCCGTGACTCTTGTGTTTGTTTTTTTGAGGTGATTTTTTTACCGATTCTACCATGTGAAATTTTGGCCATTGTTTCGCCAGCCATTTCTGGAATAATCTGTTGTTTTTTGGAAAAACCACCGAACAAGCAAATCTAAGGTTTCTGACCAAAAAAACAACGGGCATTGTTAAATTGAAGCTAGGTGGTGGTTTCAAATATTTTTTATTTTCACCCCTATTTGGGGAAGATTTCCAATTTGACTAATATTTTTCAAAGGGGTTGAAACCACCAAGCAGGAAGTCATGTTTTTGTATCTGGGAGGTCCCAGAGTTAACTTCATAGGTGTCAGGGCCTGGGGCACGTGTCGTTGATTATTTGGTGATAAAAGATGAAGGGTCTTGCTGTCAGCATATGTCAAGCTGCCTCAAAACTAGGTTATACATCTTGTACCTACACTACTCAAAACCGCACAATTGAAAGCATATCTTTCACATGTTGTAGGTTCATTTTTTGGGGAGGACATCAAAGTTTTGTGATGTAGCATATGTTTCCACACTGTTTGGAATCCATTTTGAGATTGGTTGATAGTACAGGTTTGCACGGAAATTTCGTAGAATTTTCGGCGCAAACCTTCCCCAACAGATGACGGTGGATTTTTGTTCCTTCCCTGATGAGATCCCATCCAAGGAACCCACCCAAAATGGAATGGATTTTTTATATGGATATTATATGGGGATTATAATAAGCCAATATAAGGATCCCTATAAACCAATCAGTATACCCCTGAAGTTTAACATTTTAGCCCCTGAAAAATGATGTCTTGGAAGATTACTTACTTTCCTTTTTGGGATGGCTTATTTTTTCAGGGGCGATTCCTGTTAAACTTCGAGGGGGGTATTTCTTGTGCCTTCGAAGGTGGCGTTTTAAAAAGTGCACGCCAGCTTCCCCAACTAAGTGGTGTTTTTTTTGGGGCCATAGTGTTGATGGTTCAGAAAATCCCAAGGACAACCACCTGGTTTTTTAAACAACCCTGTAAAGAACAAGGAAAAATATTTAGGTGTTTCCAAAAACAGTGGGTACCCCCCAAATCATCCATGTTTTTTGGTGGTTTTCCATTATTTTCACCCTCCATTTTGGGGGAAAAAACCCTATTTTTGGAAACCTCAACGCGTGATTTTTCCCGGAGTTGGTTGCCGGCAGCAGGATGCAGATGGTTCTGGAACTTTGGGCCTGCCGGAGTTGGTCCAAGGCGTGACAACCGGGTAAGTTGCACCATAGGTTGATGGGTGTCCCTGCGAATGGATGGAGAATTAGAAGGAGTGAAACCATTGAACTCGACTTTCACAACTAATTTTTGCTGTGGTAGAATTTTTACCTTTGGACCAAATTCTACATTTCTTGGGATACATCAAAAGATTTCAAGAATTCCCAGATCTTTGGTTCTTCACTAGTGATAGTCCTTATACTTTTCAATGTTAGGAAGCTCAGATGATATTGTTTGTGCCCCAAGTGTCATCTCGACCAGGTCTTCTGAAGATTCGTGGTGAGATCAACAAGAGCGATACTGTTGCCGCGTCTCTTTGACGGAAGGGTAAGCGGGCGATTTCTTGTCGTTCTTGCGTTTGGGTCATGGGGGAGATTGAAGAAAGGTGTTTTAGTGAGATTGTTTTTGACGCATGTACAAGATATTGGTTCATATATTTAGATGATGATATGATGTATGGTGATTGTATGGTGCCTATTTTATACGCACATGTGTCTCCATTTGTATACTGAACGGATCTACTGTGCATGTTGTACAGATCAGATCTGTAGGGTCCGTAACTGCAAATATTGTAGCTGTACACTTTGAATAAATGTATCCTCGCCCTCGCCATAAACATACTACATAGATGTCTTTTTCGAAACGAGATCAACTACACTCCCCGGCCACTTCAGTAGTTTAATTTTCATCCCTCATTGGCAAGAGTGTTGACCAAAAAAACCTGCCATGTTGGGAAATATACCCTCTTGGGAACTAACATATCCCCTACCAAGGTGCTTGGGAAGATGATTTTCCTTTACCATAGGTAGGATATGTTAGTTCCCTCGAGGGTATACGGCCTTTCGGATTCGCACTGTTTTCGGCATCATGGTCCAAGCCAATGGGAGTCATTAAGGTTAAGATGTCCGGCCAAAGGAATAAGGAGAGTTACATTAGTTAAAATGGTTGTGAACCTTTTCGTTTAAAGAAGTACAGTTAAACTTCATAAACTCAACACAAACAAGCAAACAAACTAACTAACTAACAAGCAAGCAAGCAAACAAACAAACAAACACTAGGGGAAAAAAACTGTCATAAGCAGAAACCCCGGTGAAAAAAATGCTGATCTAATTTTGTGGCATGTTTTTTAAAAAAACATCCCACCAGAACATTGTCCGACGTCCTGTGCGCCTCGAGGTTGTTAGCTACAAAGGCTGTGCAAAACCAAGTCAGTGAACTGATGGAGGCAGTTGATGCAGCAGGGGCATGGCATGAAGGGCATTTCCGACAGCTTCACTTAGACTCACCGGGGGCAGTTTTGTGACTTGAAATGCAAAAGCCATATTTTTTTGCGGAACGGTTCCTGGTTCCTGCAGAATTGCACCACGAATTTGGTTTGCTCTTAAAAACTCAGATAAGTTGCTCGGTTACAGGTATGAAACAACTATACTGGTGGCCCTACATGTGAATATGTTTTACAAGTTGTGCTGGTTCTTGATGCAGCAACTTCATTGTTGTGAGTAAGATGTTGAAAGGTATAGTTTACGGGATCTACATGTATGATAATTGAAATGTATTGTTGTGTTTGTCATTTGCTTGTGTGTCAGAATTCACCTGCACCTTGTGGAGTAAATCTACTAGCATCTTCCGCAGATATCGTTTTGGCAGGAGAACAGCAAGAGGATGCAAAAGTTGGAAACTCGTCCGATTTTTTGGGGGATCCAATGAAGGTGATGGTTTCAAACATTTCTTTTTTCATCCCCGAAAAGTTGCGGGAAATGATTTTTCCAAATTTGACGACTTGTGCATATTTTTTCAAATGGGTGTTCTTGAAAAACCCACCAGACTAGATATACATCAAAAAAAATCCTCCATTGGATATTTTAGTACACCCCATGATGATTTGGAAAGATATCTTCCATCACCGGGGACTTGGGCGAGGTTTCCGTTTTTTCGACGGGAAAAAACCTGTTCTTCAACTCCAAATGGATTCTGTCGGGGAAAGTGGAGGAAACTGATAGCCAAGCACGGTGTGAAAAGTCTTCAGGTGTTTGAAATAACCCCCTGAAAACTGACAGCAAATTTGCACCTGAAGTCATGGATGGTTGGAATACGGGGAAGTTTTCTTTTTTGGGGCAAACGGCCCAGCCCAGCGGAGTCATTGCAGGACGCTTGGCGTCAGCTGAAGCAGCTGGCGGTTATGAAACAGAGTACTGCCTTGCTGCAGGGCGAGGAAGGCAGACTCGAGATGCTGAGGCTGGATCGGAGGATGGCAGAATTGAGCCAGAGGATAGCGACGGCATATGGAGCAACTTCTGTCGGCGAATCGGACAGGTCAGCCGCAGTAGAAATCTTGGGACTGCGAGGTGCTCAGGTTATAGCGAGTCAACTCCAGCATTTGATGGAGCTGGAGAGATTCAACAACCAGGATATTGGCGCTGTCTCGTCACCAGATGGATTGCAAATCGGACCAGTTTCTACACCGGCCGACTACGCCAATCTCACGGAACCTAATTGGTTGGGTTGGGATGCCCTCAGATTTAGCTCATTATTCAGCCATCATGGTGTTGCCTTGGTTTCCATACCTACAATGGTTGGTGTTCAAGGGAAACCTCCTGTAAAAAACTCCAAACTATTAGTTGAATGATTCCAATCTAACCAGAATCGAGTTGAAAAAATGTTGGATGTTCAACACATTCCGCAACCACGGACGGAGTTTTCGCCCCTAAAAAATGCGACTCTGGTTGGTTTCAACGAAAGGGCGTTGCAAAGCAAACCTACTTGGAGGATCATCCCAGCTAGTAAGTAGTTAATAACCTTCCAAATGGCTTTTCCATGGCTTATAAATGGCGGTGATCCTAACTACCTACTAACTGGGATGATTCTCCAAGTACCTGGAATCCTGGAACCTGTGAAAGCAGTTCCACTTTTGGGGCGAGGCAAAAACCCTTCCAACACCTTCGGTGGTGGATAGTTAAAAGTATGATGTCTATTTACATTGCTGTCCCTTATTGTTCCTCACTATCATCACCATCATCATCATCATCATCATCATCATCATCATCAGCACCATCATCATCACCATCATCATCATCATCATCATCACCTTCATCCCTTCTCTTTATTTTTTTGGAGGTGGTACATCCTGCATTGCTAGGGTGTGCCAATGCTACTTTTTTTTGCCCGATGGGTCACCCTTGTCTCCAACAATCCTGAAGTGTAAACATGGCCATGTTGGGTGCATCATACTTGGGTGTTTCCAAAAATAGGGGTACTCCAAAATGGATGGTTTATATATATATAATGGAAAACCCTTTTAAAATGGATGATTTGGGGGTACCCCTATTTTCGGAAACATCCATATTATGGTTTCAAGGATCTGATTGGTCACTTCTATCCGTATGGATGACGTCCTTGGAGTTTCTGCCGATTTTAGAAAAAGACTGGAACATCATCCTGCTAATCATTGGGAATGTGAAACAACACCACGTCAAGTATACAAGTCCCAAGGCAACGTTGACAGCACTGATCCGTTTTGTGCTCAGGAAAATGAGTTGCAACTTCGATTTGCGGTGTCTGGGCTGTGAAGTAGTCGATGTGAATGTTGGAAGGTGTTGACTCCTCACCTAGGAACACCTGAAAATTATGAAACAACATGAGAAATGACTCACGATGTATAAGCTATGACCGTAGAGTTTCTTTAATACATATCATGTCTTTCAGATGTCATTTCTTTTACCAGATGTATGTATCCAAATATATTTCGTGGTTTCGAAACTGAAGCAAGATGTCTTTGAATTGGACGCCTATAAATTATCTTGACAGCCTGAGGATCTATCTTTCAGATTGACTCATGGAAACCCTTCGGTTACCAAACGAGATGAGCCATTGGAGCTATTGAACACAAGTGCCTCGAGATGCACAAGGGGTCTGGAGCCGAAAAGACACGACCAAAACGGCTTGTGTGTTTTGGGCGGAAGGGTGTGATGCGAAATTGCGGGAGTTTAGGACTCCAAATTCGCACAAAGCATTTAGCTACAATTTTGTCAAAAGAGAAAAACAAGAACTTGTGTGACTCTTTAAGGATTTTGTTGGCAGTGTTCGTTTTGTACATCCGTGAATCTTTGCATGTGTTGAGACATGTACTTTTGCACAGGGTCTATTGCTAAAGACATGCACATGGAAATTGTTTGCTTTCCGATATCAGCTTTTCTAAATTGTGCGACGCGACGCATGTATTAGTTTTCGTTGTTTGGAAGAGGACGTAAGACCAATGTTTCGTAGCTATCGTTTGTGTTGGGATCCCGGGAAAAGAAAGTTGGAAGAAGATCATGTGCTTTTCAAAATTCCTGCCAGACATGCTGATACGACAAAATCCATGCAATTATCTAATTATATTATAGAATTGTTCCTTCCTCTATTTCATGTAGTTCTTCATTCTTCAGTTTGTTTTGTTTCCTTTGTTTCTTCCGTTATTCATCGTTTATCCTACGCTTTTCGTGTTTTTGGTCCAACCCCATTGGGACCACTGATGTGGATAGCTGCCAAAGTAGCTGCCGAACCAAAAACCATGTGGGATGTTTACATGTCAAAAAGTGACCCAAAGTTGCTATTTGTTTCCCACTTCAAGACCCCAAGGCAAAAAACGCTGCCGGAAAACCCATGGATTTTCCCCACTGCAGGTGTCAGCCGGGGCACTTCGCCTTTTGATTTGGATTTGGCGTCCAAACAGCTCGGAGCAAAGCCTCAAGGAGATGATGTTTGGGGATGCCTTTGTGTTGGGGGAGGGATGCCTTTTGGATAAATGTTGGTTTGGATATAGTAAATAAACGTTGGAATAGCTATCATCTTCGTCTTCATCTTCTGCATCTTGATCATCATTACGATATTCTTATTATTTGTCATCATCATCACCATCATCATCACCATCATCACCATCATCATCATCATCACCACCATCATCATCATCATCATCACCTTCCCTGGCATTTTCTATATCATCACCATCATTTTGGCGACCCTTCCAGGATTCCCCACCCTGTCGGGTCTGGCTCTACCAGTACGTCCAGGGTTGCAACTTGAGGAAGAGGCCGGGTCCAAAAAAAAAGGTCCCCAAAAAGGGAGAAGATCCTAGTGATTACCCTCCAGGGAACTAACATATCCTTCAAAAATGGCATTTTGAAGATGATTTTCCTATTCCCAAGGTGGGATATGTTAGTTCCCTGGAGGGTACTCTTTCTGCCATAATCATGGTTCAGTGGAAAATGACCAATATGAAGGTTTCCCAAAAATGGTGGGTTTCCCCAACAACCATTGGTTTTCCTACTAAACATGATCATTTTGGGGTGTGAAATGGGGGTACCACCATTTAAGGAAACCCCTATATTTGAAAGGTAGCGATCCTGTTGGAAGGACCCATTTTTAACTTGACCCATGATTATGGGTTAGAAATCAAATTTCTGGTGTTTAAAAACCCTCCCTGAAACTGACAGCAAGTTTGCACCTAACAATGGATGGTTGGAATACAATCAGGCTTCCTTTTGGGGGCCCGGCCTATCTGCCGTTAGTTTCAGGGAGGGTATATCCAAAAGATTCTCGAAAAGGGGAATCGGTTTTTTCTATGTAATAGAAAATGCTCAGGAAATTCTGGCAGGTGGATCTGGAGTCGAACCATCTTCCCCTCACAAGTTACCACCCCGAAAACTAACATGACTGGCTGGAAAATCCACCATGAATAAGGCGATGTATTTCCTATTAAAAATGGTGGAAATTTCCAACAATCGTCATGTTAGTGAACTCAGGGGTGTTTTTATCCAAAGAGTTGTTTTTTTAATAGGGAATAGTATATAGGTAATACTAAGTGGTGGTTTCTTCAATATGTTTCATTTTCACTCCGAGAATTGTGGAAATGATTCCCACGTGCGCTTTTTTTTTCAAAAGAGTTGGTTCAAAACCACCAACTCGTACCCAACTAAATAGGCATTACAACTAAATAGGCATTACAACTACATAGGCTTTCCATTGTGATGGTTTTGGTGGTTGCCACCACCAACTCGTACCCACTAAGTTGCCATCACAATGGAAAGCTAAGTGGTGGCAACTCAAATATTTTTTATTTTCACCCCGAAAATTTGGGGAAGATGAACCCCATGTTTGACTGGCGCATATTTTTCAGATGGGTTGGTGAAAAACCACCAACCAGTAAATAACCATTACACTCCGGTAATCTAACATAGCAATGGAAAATCCACCATTTGAAGATGTATTTCCTATTCAAGATGGGGATTTTCCAGCCAGCTATGTTTGTTTACCGGAGGGTATGTCAGATGGGTTGGTGAAAAAAAACATCAACCAGATAGCGAGCCTCTGAACCCCACAGAGTTTGTTCATCCAACCAAGATCACGGTTGTGTTGATAGGTGTATAGGTAATATATGTATATATATATATAGATGTGTATAATATATTTATATATGTATATCTATATTTTATATATTAGGGAATATGGACTAGATATGGACTAGGTCCAAATAATATCCAAATAATCCTAAAAGGTTGGTTCACCACTGCCAGGAATATACAGATGTTGAATTTAGTTTCCTCTTTTTTGAGAGTTGTTTTTTTGACAAAGAAAACTTGTTGCTTACGCAATGGATTACTGTATCGTATAGGTCCGACTAGTATGATGGAATTTAACACTGAGAAAATTGGCTCACTTTTATCACATCAATCATGTGGCTGTGGCGACCCAGTCAGTACCAATTTGGAACCACAGATATCTCATGTGTTCGAACGATGAATTTGGTCACTTGCCAGATCCATGTATATCGTATATAATACATCATTGAGATCTTCATGGCTCTAGTTGGATAGGAGTTCTATTTCAAGTCGGATAGAGGGATTATACTTGGAGGATCATCCCAGGACTTGTAAGTAGTTAGGATCACCCCCATTTACAAGTCATGAAAATTTGGAAGGGGTCCCACAACCCTACTTCCGGGACTTACGATCACCATGGTTATTAACCACTTACGTCCATCCTGGGATGATGCTCCAAGTATATACAGGATGGGTGTCCTCTCCAGCCATAGGCAAATGGATGGCTGAAGAGAATCAAACTATGTAGCTTACAATGTTGTAGAATTCCATAGACATCGAGGAAGTCAAGATGAGTCAAGAATGCAAGCTTACAAATCTAACAATGACAATATCTCAGTTGACTATTGTCAGCTGCATTTGATTTCTGGTAGTGTTGTATGATTGGAAAGCAACACATTGGGTGCAAAAGAGATAGAGTGGAGTGGATACAAGATACGGAAACAATCTAGACAAGAAAATAAGATCTGGACAATTTATTCCAAATCCTTACCCTGAATGTTTCGGCCATTTTGGGGGGGATTCCCTTTACTTTTCACCCCCATTTGGGGTGAGAACTCTGCTGAGGTCGTGAAATAAATTGCCATTATTCGATAAGATTCGATACTGTAATCAATCGAATGACCCAAAAAAAAACAGCGTCCCAGTCAATTGCTTTTTTCATGGACGAATCAATGACCCATACTTTTTACTGTTCCCAAAAAATACTGTTTCATGGAATGACCCAGTCAATCAAAACACTTGATGTCGGATTCCGTTTGCTGCAGGTTCCCATAGACGACGTACCTTGGACCGCCTTATAGACCAAGACATGAGGTCGTCGAGAGACCCCTGAAAACAAAGGGGGGTAGGTTTTTTTTTTGAGAACGGGTCCCTTTTTCGTGGGGATGTGATATGTAGCCAAAGATATATTAAAGATAAGGTCCAAACACTGTAAATGACGGTGTTGTGTAGCTTGAGCATGTGCAAAACTTAGGAAAAAAATGTACATTTTTTGCAATGCTACAAAAACAACCAGACAGTCACAGAAAGAAAAACCTCCAAAATAAGAACATGAGACATTGGCACATTAGCTTTACATCGATGAGCTGAATTTTGAGAGCCAGGTCAATGAGAGTTGACGGAAAAAAAGACTTTTTCAGTGATGCTTTAGATATGTTTAAATGGAATCATCACCAAAATAGCCCGCATTTGCTGAAGTTTTTGGATGGTTGGGTGTGAAATATTATTTCAAAATCATCCAGATGTGTTGAAATCTTTGGATATTTCTTCACTTGGCGCAAAAGTCTGGTTATACATTGCGCACATCAAAATTTAGCCCATTAGAGTTTGATGATCTTGAAAAAACTAGAAGTCCACTCGACGAAGAGAAGAAAATTCCTGGGAATCTGAATACAATTTTCTTTGGACAATGGTACCTTAATATTGCTGAATGATATTTACCCTCTCTGAAACTAACATATTTTCTGAAAATAGGCAATCCCAAAAGGAGACTAGTATTCCAAGCATCCATCTTCAGGTGCGAACTGGTAGTTTCAGGGAGGGTATTCAGTAAATCTACTGTATACATCCAGCAGTGAGGTTGGAAGTACTGCTTTTGAAGCAGATGTCACAGAGGCGATTTACGGTCAGCGAGGTATCAGGTAGGTGTGTTGCAGGTGAATCATTTCTCAGGTGTTCATCATTTTAATGTGGTTGTTATTGGTGTTGATGTTGAGTCTGTGGTTTGGAGTTTCCCATTTTATTGTTATTCTCAGTGGTACAGCTGCTGCTGTCGCAGATCATTGTTTTTATAGGGCTTTATCATGAAAGTTTTCATGATGCTAAAGTGCCAGTGTGGTTTGTTAAAGTGGCTTGGTATGCGAATAATCATCATGCGTATTTTGTGTTTTTTCCATCAGGGGCTTAAACAAGAAGCCTTTCAACATGCACCCCCTGACCCGGACATGAACTTGGCAGACTTGTGAAGAGATGTTGAGCATTTAAGTGAGAGGCTGGATATCTATATTTAGATTTATATTTATATTTATATATACACATTTATCATTCAAGTACCCATTTGGGGGACATCAAGCAATGCAAATGTATGGAAATATTGAGGGATTTCCCCCCGAAAGACAGTGCACTGTTTGGGTTGGCAATAGAATGAACCCCTTGTATACTGGACCCCGTGCTGGGGGTCCAAACTCCCGTTTTCTCCCGATGGGCCATCAACCCAAAAGGTAGGGGTTTATGTACCCATTATGAGGATTCCCTATTAAGGGTAGGATGACCATCCCCACATGTGGGGACCTGCATACCGCAGGTTGCGTCACACGTCGTATGAAGGAGAAGAGCCCAAGGAAGATCACAATCTGAAAATGACTTCATTGACACGAAAAACACTGTATTTACGCATGCATTTGAACAATCTTAAACATCAATGTCATCATTGCTTCATGGTTTCAAACTGATGCACTCATAGAGTGACTTTGCAGATCTTATGGCTGACATGTATCACTTTCAATTTGAAAATGTGTCTCTCAAGCCCATCCTTGAAAAGGACACGGCTTCTTTCTATACCCTGCGCTGATAGAGCGGTGTATTTTGCATTCGGTGCTTCTGTGTCACGCATGCATGTCGATCGTTAAATCTGCAACAAGCTTGATTCGTGTGGAATGCAATGAATTGCCTGGCAGCATGGCAGCGACGACTTTTCCAATTTGTGGTAGGAAGCCTTTGCGTTTTGGCCAAGGCAAGCAATTTTCGATTCATTAGGCCAATTTCGGCTGGTGTCTTCGAAGACTTCGATGTCCTTGTTTTGCAAAGGTGAGCGGTAGGACGGCATTTTTTTGATTTATGGTACCATTGATAGACAAAAAAAATCGTTTAGGAAGAGGAATTTCTATGTGGACACAGAAATGGCTGGTTGTGAAAATGATTGAACTCTTCAAATTCATCGCATTTTTTGAAGGGGTCAAATGACCAAATCTGTTGTCTCAAAACTGGTTTCCAGGTGGATCCTGTTGAGGATTTGTTTCTCTTAGACGAACCCAAAAGACTAAGAAATGAAAAATGGACATAGAAAAACACGCAAGAAGATGAACCATTCAGAGCATTCAGGTTTGTTATACATAAGTGTATAATTTACATATAGGTATATGTCATAAGATCAATTACATTGGCATATTTACCTGGGATTAGGCAATTTGTTATGGTACCTATGAGGGTACACATGTTTATATGTGTATATTTATATATTTATATATATATATATATATTTGTGATATACATGTATATATATATATATATTTGTGATATACATGTATATATATATACTAAAATCATCTAGTTGCACGACCGCTGACCTTGCATTTCTCACCCCCCAGGTGAATTGACGCGTTTGGAGGGGTCATTTGTTTGCATTTCAGGAATTTCGAGACCTCCATTTTGGGGTTCCATGTGAGTTTTCGGGAGTGTATTTTATCTGATAAATCCGTATGCTATGGTTTGTTTCTATCCCTTTTTATAAGGGGGGCAGTTGCAACAACAACAAAAAACACTTTACAAACGGTAAAAACAAAGACAAGTCACCGGAAAAAAAAATATATATCATCCTCCACTCGTGGGTTTTCTGAAACCTGGGTATTCTCCGTCTTTTGGAATCCGTGGCAATTGCGGGATCCAAAGAAGTGGCTGAGGTTGGAACTGTAGGTTTTTGGCAAGTGCCCCACTTGCCATGGGTTTGTTTTTTCAGGGTGTTTTTTCTGGGACCCCAAGAAGGAAAAAAAAAATGGTGCCTTGTTTGGTTTTCAAAATAAAAAATCAAATTTTCCTGAGATCTTCCGATTTTTTGGGTTCTATCATCGGTGGTATCCACCAACCCCCAAAATACCAGGGAATCTGGTTGAGATCCTGGATGATGAACCTGGAATCCCCGGGGTTTCCGGGGGGGAGTAGATCCAATGTTATATCTTGCTATCTACCCTTTGTGAAGCACTGAATTCATGTGAGATTTTCTTCGAAATTTTTGGGATGCGCAAAATCCGTTTGGATGTTTTTTTTTGCGCGAAAATTCCCCCGGCGTTTTGACAGTTGTGTTTTTTTGTGTCCACCTCAAGGTTTGACGTGTTTTTTTGGTCCCAGGTGGTGTGTGCAAAACCCACTGCTGGAAGATTTACCCTCCCTAAGACTAACATTTTCGCACCTGAAAATCAACGGTTGGAAGATGAGATTTCCTCTTGGGATGGGTCTATTCTTAGGGGGCTATCTTAGTTTCAGGGAGGGTAGGTTTTCATTTGTAACTAGTATCTTGATTGATCTGGAGCAGACTCTAGTAGTATCAAAGCATCGAAGTTGCAGTATATAGCTAGATTCAAGTATAGCATGTACGAAAAAAAATATCTACCCATGACGGTTTTGATGGGACGATTGTATATTTACCTTCCCAGACACTGAATCTATGGTATATTTACCTACAGTTGGTTAATTTTCATAGTAAATGTTGGTAAATATACCTTGAGTTGAGTGTTTGGGCTACTAGTTCTGCGTACAAAGCAGCTATTCACACATAGGTAAATATAGCATGAATCCTCCCCATGAAAAATCCTATCTGTCGACGGTGGAGAATTTTTTTGAGTTCCACATGTTCTCATCTTAATTCCCTTGATGTATGCACTGATTGACTCAGGTTCCGTGACCCTTATTTCATGGCTTATAAAGATTGTCCCTATAGAAGTGGGTAGTATTTTCTTTTATATATATATATATAGATATTGCAAATAACCAGGGTTTTAGTCATGTGGTATGTTAGGTTCTTGTTGAACCACTAAGCTTCCGAATCTTCCCTGCAAAAAGGATGGACTGTTGAAAAGGTTCATGGTTCATTTTTCCTTGCCCGGCCGAACACTTGTCAGGATCGCAGGGTAGATCCACGAAAATCATAGGGCTCTCACCATCATGGAGGAACAAGATGCCCTTTACTGGAATATCTGGAAGTGATACAAAGATCAAAGGGCCATGAAGCATGTTTGCTTCAATTCGGTTTGGTCTATTGGTGCAGGTTTATCCTTTCATATGTCAGAAATGTTCCCCAAACGGCGGGTGAAAACTTGATCCTCTTTTGTTTTGCTGAAGAGGCATTTAAAAAAAGATCTTAAGCTCAGATGGTTTTTGTTTTTTGTGCTTGGCATTCCTTTGGCAGCTTCTCTTCCTGTGTATGTTCCTTGAACAACTTCAGTGCCATGGAGAAGGAGAGTTTTGCACGATTTTTGGATGCCTCATGGCAGGTTCCGGTATTGGGTGCCTGCAAAACAGGGAATTTTTTTGGCAGTGTCAGGAACGGCGGAAACATATCCAGATCTTCCAAGTGATCCATGACATGGATGAATGTATGCATGAATTATATGACTACACAGAGACATACATACAGATATGTTTATATATCATATTTATATATAATAAGACATATTTACATGTATATATTTTCAGATATACATATCCAATATACGTATATATACATATATTTACATCTATACATATATATATATACTTGTATATGTTTACATATATATATATATACATATATACATATATATTCAGATATTTCAAAAGCAGGGTCCCTCCAAAAACAGAATCCTAAAACAAAAAAAGACTCTTGAATCTGGTTTTCGTTCCTCTTAAGGTTGAGCATCTCTGAGGATTCAGGGACGGGTTCCGAATTTGGGTGCAAACAGCAATGATATTGCCATGGTTTGTATCGTGTTTCGAGCTGTTGCTTCCTAATGAGGAATCATAAGCATCATGCCATGGCACAAAAAAGGTACTTAAATGTTCAATCCAAGTCTGTGTGACTAATGTACACAACTTCCTCCTGATTCCAATTGGTCATAGTCATCATTTTCCCTAAAAGATTGTAAAAACAAGAAGTTGTGTTGACAATCTTTCCCACGATTTGACTCAAGAGTGTCTATTTTAGATGTCCATAAGTTTGTTGACAGCTCCCGTTTTCCAAAAATCATATTTTCGGGGCTGAGATTTAGGGGCTATTGGCTCCAATATTATGATGACATGATAGGATATCATAAGATCGTTCTCTACGAAAAAGGAAGTACACCCCTGAAGTTTAACATGGCGCCTGAAAATCAGGCCCCTTGAAATGGAGGTTCCTATTGGAAACCATCATTTTCAGGTTCCATGTTAAACTTTGGAGGTGTACCTGTACATGAATTGACATCCTGAAGAGGTTGGTTGTTTCCGGCGGCTGAAATAAAGTTGATTTACTACACTTCTTGGACCTTTTCTTGCGGCTAGTGGATAAAGCTGATTGCTAAACTTCTTGTAAGTTGGCATCATCATTTCTTGGTGCTGGTTTTGCTGATGAATATCCTCGGACCATATTGTTTCAGTTGGAGCTTCTATTGAATCAACGTCCCGTTGCAAATTTAGAGTCTGGATGACCACCCTTTAAACGAACATAGCACTTGAAACACTGGGGTTTTGTGAGATGAGTTTCCTTTTGGGGCTGTCAAGCCTCCTGTCAGGTGCTACCAAACCCCAAGTGGATAACCTTTGGTTTTTTAGCCTGGTTTTTCGGAGTGGATTGGCGTCGGAAATTTCCATCATATTTGGGTTCCAAACTTAAACTTGGGGAGAGTGTATCTTAAATCTTGGATTGGAAAAACTTACCACTTCAAAAATCCCTTTTGTTGGTTCAGATGGAGATTCCTTGTTTTTTTGGGGGGACTGTAAAAATTTGATTCAACCCTTCATCCAGCACACGAATCCACGTCAAATCCAAACCACCCTTCCACCAGGCATTTCGAGACCAAGTCCTAGATGCCTATGAAGCCGTTCCTTGGCAGCGATGGCAGAGGGTGAAGGTGGTTTTACCCTTCCCAGGGAACGAAAAAACATATCCAACCAACCCTGGGGAAGTTCGGAAAAATCATCGACTCAAAAGTGCCTTTAAAGGTAGGGGATATATGTGTTTGTCTCAGGGAGGGTATTTTTTTTTCGTTATCAGATTGACGTTCGATGGAAAAAATCCACAGCAAACAATATTAGTAAAAAGATCATTGGAACATGATATCTCGAAGGAATTTTAGATGATTCCTATTCTAGTCTACCAGAGGGTCAACCTCACCCTCAAGGGCAAGCACATGTGATTTTGTATCAGGCCCCGTATGTTTTGTGAAGGAAAGTGGTACTAAATCCTTAGTTTCAAGTTGGGGTTTCGACTTTTACCTTGGATTGTGAACTTTCAAACGTATCTAACATATCCCTCCCCAACGGGCCACGATTGAGTCGATGATTTTCCGGCTTTCCCTGGGATATTTGATCGTTCCCTGGAGGGTAACCAACCACTCCCTGAAGTGGCGGAAAGGTTCATGGATCCATCGGTCCGAATGAATCATCAAAGAAACACATCCTGAAACTAACAGTTGGCACCCGTTTTTACGTTTTTTGAAGGGGGTTGGGAGACTACTTTTTTTGATTCTTTGTGGGATGGCCTTTTTTTAAGGGGATAGGTTAGTTTCAGGGAATGTAGCCAATTTTGTGTATATATTCAACTGTTTCAGTTATTGGCTTGCGAATTTTTATTGGCTTGCAAATGACAGGATTTTCGGATTTTCTTTCAGAAGCGTTTTCAAAACATTTTTGGTTCTAAGGAACACCCACACCACCGGGCCCCAGACCAACAACCCAAACGCCTAACCTGGTAATTTCTGGGTTGAAAAAAAAACAACAAGAACAAGAACAAGAACAAGAACAACAACAACAACAACAACAACAACAACAACAACAACAACAACAACAACAACAACAACAACAACAACAACAACAACAACAACAACAACAACAACAACGGANAACAAGAACAAGAACAAGAACAAGAACAACAACAACAACAACAACAACAACAACAACAACAACAACAACAACAACAACAACAACAACAACAACAACAACAACAACAACAACAACAACAACAACGGAGGCTTGAAAAAATTTGGGGCTTACTAAATTGCTTATTTTTTTGTGGGGGATTGTCCGATTATCCTGGGGATGATCCAAGTAGCTGGGTTCGAAATGGATCTGCCCACCAAAAGCCTGGTTCTTTGTATATGAGTGTTTCCAAAATAGGGGTACCCCCAAATCATCCATTTTAATACGGGTTTCCATTATAAACCATCCATTTTGGGGTACCCCTATTTTTGGAAACACCCATATAAGGGATGACAAACTACCCCAGTGAAATATTAGTGGATTATTTTCATAATGCCAATATGATCGTCGGATCCTGTCATGAAAATCAATCAGTCATTTGACATGGAATCATCTCTTCCAGAAAAAAAACTAACATATCCCCTAAAAATAGACCAATTTCCCAAAGGGAGATTCCTGTTGGAAAAACTAAAAAACCCCCCTCATTTTTCGTGGCGAAAAAAAATGTCTGTCACGTAATACACCAAGTGTCCACCACCGCCAGGGTAAAGCTGGACTCGACCTTGAAAGGCGGGGATGGCAGGTGGCGAGGTTATGAATGGTTGATATGTTTGGATAGTAAATTGTACACAGGTGGTGGCAACTCAAATATTTTTAATGTTCAAACCTACCTGGGGAGATGATCCATTTGGACTAATATGTTTCAACTGGGTTGAATCCATGTTTTTATAGGTAAATATAGCATTACTCCAACGAAAACTAAGAAATTTGCTCAAAAGTGATGGTTGGGTTCGGTGAAAATTCCTTCTGAAATGGTCCCTTTTAACGGGAGATGTTAATTTGCAAGGGGGGGAATTCCAAACCTAAAGTGTAGAAATATCTTAGAGTTGGGAATTTCACCCACTACTTCTACTGCAATGGTTTGAGAACTTCCATACGTTTACATAAAGTAGATACATTCCCTGATGGGAAATACAAAACACCACTATACAAAAGGGAGGTTTGTTTTATATTTTTTTGGGGGGGGCGGGGAGTAGGTTCTTTTTTTTAATAGGACTTTCTGAGGCTTAGCAGTCATGAACTGTTGGACGGGCAGAGTCATCGGAAAACCTTGATTGAAATGAAGTTTGGTGGTGTTTACATGTAAGTTGTGAAATGACACCAAAAAATCCAACTCTTCGCTCTGTTTTTTGCTTGCAAGATGTTGCAAAATTCAGAAATCACGTCCCAGAATGCGCAAATGAAATCCCGTACAAATTGGGGGTTGTTTTGTTTTCTTTGTTTACCAGTTAGGATCCCGGATCTGCAACAAAAAAAAGTGGTCACCAGGTGATTCAATCCGTGCCCTTTTCATCCCCAAACGTTGGAGGTCACGAACAACCCCTTGAAAAGGGTCACGTGAACTCACCATCCCAAAAAAGGTCACGGCTTGAATCACCAGGTACCAATTTTCTTTCAACTTTCAATTCATTAAGAATCTATTGGGAAAGATTTCCATTTGAACTAATATTTTTCAAATTGGGTTGGTTCAACCACCACCTAGAAAAAGTGGATCTCCATGGTTTTTGTTCCAAAAAAACCCATCCTCCGAAAAATGGCAGCTTTGCTTCGGTTCCGTTCGAAAGGAAGGTGGCAGAGCTGGAATTGCAGCTTTCGGATGTCAAACGACGGACATCCTCGAACTACACACAGGCTGCCTTGGGCCTTCACCTCGCCACCGGTGTTCGTTAGTTGTTGGTTGGGGGTGGGTGGTGGTTTTTTGGGGGGTTTGGTCCGTTTTGGGTTTGACAGTTGTTTTCTTGTTGGGCGAAGTTGACCAACTCAATTCCAACAAGACAATTAACATGGATGTTTCCAAAATTAGTGGGTTTTACACCCAAATTCATCCATTTTGATAGGGTTTTCCATTATTTTTTCATCCATTTTGGGGTACCTTTATTTTTGGAAACACCCGTATACCCTCCCTGAAACTAACAGTTCGCACCTGAAAATGGATGGTTTTGGAAGACGAAAATCTCTCCTTTTGGGGCGTTTAGGCCTATTTCCAGCGGGGGGAATGTACTTTCAGGAGGCGGTGATTTTTATGGGATTTGGGATCCCTGTTTTAAAGAAACACCTTATTCAACCTTCAATAACCACTCTTACTGGAAGTGGGAACATCCCAAAGTATGGGTTTTTTTCCTGTTTGTTTTTTCTAATACTTGTGGGTTGAGAAGCCCAACGGTGGGAGGGGGAGGTTTTACATTTGACCCGTGTTGATTTCGTGGGGGGAAGAATTTGAGATGGTATTTCTTCAACATGGATCATGGCACTATTGAAACATGTGTTGACTTTGTGGTTAGCAACATGCTTGGAAAAAGCCAGCATGGAGCATTTCTAGATTTTCTAGTTAGAAGTTGATACGCCAGGTGCCTATTGGATGCTTGGGTTTGGGTGAACCTGGATCTGTTGGAGAAACTAAAATGCACAACGCGCCCGTTAGAGCCCTGTCATCGAGTTGGAGGTTTTCCTATAGTTACTCGCCCTAAAACTAGCAGTTCGCCCCTGAAAATTGTCTTCCCAAAAGCAAAGTAAGCTCTTCCAAGCATCATTTTTCAGGGGCTATGTAAGTTACTAGAGGGGATATAGGCATAGGTTCCTTGTAAGTGCAATCTTGGGTTCAGGCACTTTTAATAGTCGCCATTAATGGTGCTACTCTTTCTATGTAGAAAAATTCTGGACCAAAAGGACGAAGATGGTGCCATTTAGACTCGTATACATCCCAACTGTTTTTAGCCAAAATTCTTCCCATGAACTTTAATGACAATACTGTATGGTGTTTTAAAAAAAAAGCAATCCATATTCTCCATGGAAAAAACACACCACAAAATCCCTACCCAAGATAATCTTCCTTTCCTCACCACCATTTCGCCGCTGTTTTTTTGTTGGGAAAAAGGTGGATGTTTTTGTGCGGCAAAAAAAACGGGAAAAAAACATCTCCCTCCCCTTCCCCCTTCTTCCCTCCAAAGGCGCCCAAAAGCGAACGGAGCAATCGCTCCCATCGCGGCTCCAACGCGTCGAGTTTTTCGGTACCTCGGTGGTGCATTCGCCGAACGGGGTGGGTGAAAGCCATCGCCATGGGATGAAAGGTCCATAACCCATGGGGATTAGATATACCGGTTGGAAGCTAAAGGAGCAATAAAAAAAGGGGCCCCTGGTTTGGTTGGTTTGGTTTTTTTGGTTGGGGGGATGACAGTACTAGCCAAAGAAGGATCCCTATTATAAACCAATCAGGATTCAATGGAAAGTAATAAAGGTTGTTTTTTTTTCGTGGCTCAACTGTTTTGATTGGAAGTTCGGCCTTGTTTTGGGGGGCTGGGTCCCTTCAAGAATAGAGGTCATTTGGGTTCCGGGTATATATACATATTATACCCTCTGGTACACTAACATAGCTGTTGAAAATGATGGTATGTTCCATTCATAACCCAAAGATAGGGATTTGCATCAGCGGTAAACCAACATGGCAATGGAAAACAACCAGTTGAAGTTGATGTATCTCCTATCAAGAATTGTGATTTCGCAGGTGTAGAATCATGGCTCATTTGGAAAATGGGTCGATTTCTCCAATACTTTCTTTGAAATTTTAGGAGGCAAAACTGAGTGCAGATTCTTCCGATCTATGTATGATATCTAAAAAGGTACCTTTGGTTGATTTTGATGATAAATGTATAGGTAAATATACCATTGCCCTCCTTGAAATTGACGGCAAGTAAAGCCCCTGAAAACTGGTGGTTGGAAGAGCTTACTTTCCTTTGGGGGGATTCGGCCTATTTTCGGAGACAAACTGTTAGCAGGCTATGTCGGTTTTAGCGAGGGTAACCCCTCAAAGATGACTTGGATAGTTCAGAAGGGTTCATGATGAAAGTTCGATGGTCCCACCAGACTTTGACGTAAAAACATATATTCTTAGGTTTATCCCAGATGCTCCAATCGGATGGGAATATGTTTACCTACATTTCCCCAAAAATGTTTATCATGTTTCACCAAAGGTAGGTAAATAATCCATACATAGAGCATTTGGGGAATGAGGTACATCATGTAAAGATGGTTTCCGTGCATTCATGGCATAGAAAACATGGTGTTGGTGTAAATATTCTCACCTGGAGATATTGATAGTAGCTTTCTCTTCTGAGATTTTTGAAATGATTTTTAGAACATGTCTTCATTACAAGTGTATATAACCCACCGTTCCATGTACACCCTGGAAGATTAACATGGAACCTACAAATCACCCATTTAGAAAGGAAAATGATCTTCCAGGCCTCCATGATCATGTTCCATGTTAATCTTCCAGGGTGTATGTTGTATTCATTTTTGATGAATCGTTTGTCTTTCCCAGATCTCCCATCTTTGAAGCCAACGGCCTTTTTTGCTGGATGGCATTCAGTGAAATCCTTGGATACAAGGGGGTGCTCTAGTCATTACTTATATTTTCTGTTGTAGTTGAACACATTGAACTATACACTCAACTCACGTATACCTCTCATAGTCATACACATCATGTATGTATATATATATATATATATTTATATATATATATATTTCTTTCCTACATCCATCCACCAAAAGCTTCCATGGAAAGTAGTTGTAGTTTAAAACAATCCCAAATGCTCCATTAGTATGTATGGAATATTTTTCCCTGCATTTGGCGGAAAATTTTGCGATACTGTTGATGGAAGAAATCTTGCACCACCTGGGATGTATGAAACCTTGTAAATAATGGGATAAACTACCAACCTCAACTGGTGCAGGATTTCTGAACCATCAACAGTACCATACATGGAGCTGGGAAAACAACCCAAACTACTTTCGTTTCGCCTTCCCCGGCCAGATGCGTGGCTCCAACAAGACGGAAGGCGGTCCAACCGACACCCTTTCCAGTGCGTCGCCTCCGATGTCTCCGAGAAAACCAGGAGTTTGGGGATACGAAAAATCGGTGGATCTGCTGGGAAAATTGCCGGGAAGCATGCTTAAAGTATGTGAACATTATCACAGTCCATTCAAAAGCACTAGCACTTTGAACACCAATGTTTTCACAGGGCTGGGCATGTGTAAAGTATGTGCCCAAGCAGTCCATTGCTTAGCACTTTGAACGCGAACGTTGTCACAGGTTTGGGCATGTGTAGAGTATGTACCCGATCAGTCCATTGCATAGCACTTTGAACACGAACGTTATCACAGGTTCAATGACATGTACTGTGCGAAAAAGGGGCGGAGTCAGCGCGTTCACAGGTCGATGGGGCCTAAAACAAAGGAGGTAGTGCTGCTACCTTGTGGATGTATATATAAATACATGTAAATATACGCTTTGTTTAGATTTATACACATGAATATGTATGTATCTATCTTGATTTCAAGATACAGTTGAGTATAAAAGGCTCACGGGCGAGCGATTGATCATTGTTCACATGAATTCCGAATTCAACACACGAGTTGAAGGGTTCCTAGGTCGTGCATGTGTAAAACCATTGGATTGTGTGTGTTTGAACCGGTCTTATTGATTTCAGCGTGAGCAGTTCAAAACATACCCAAACTTTGAATCTTCAGACATACTGATGTTCATGTTGGTTTTGATTCATGAGACAGGTTGGTTTGCAGCTAGCAAGGGGCGGCACAAAACACATTTTAGGTAGGAAGGTGCAATATTGAAAGGCTTGGATATGCCACCTCGAAACAAACAGAGATGACGATGATAATGATAATGATGACGATGACGTTGAGGACGACAACGATGTTGACGGCCATGATGATGCCGATGGTGATGATGATGATGATGATGAAGATGATGATGGGATTTTGCATAATCAAACTAGGTGGTGTTTTTGACACATGCGTTATTATTACCCCCATTTGTGGAAATTATCGAAGTTGATTACCAGTAGTACCGCACAAGGCGGTGGCGGAAGTTTCAAGAATAGGAAACGTATAGGAGAGATTGATTGCTGTGAGTGACGGATGTCAAAGCAAAAACATTGACCAACTGACTAACTAGCTAGCTGACTAATTGACTGATTGACTGCCCGATTAACTGAGTAATTGCCTAAGTGATCAACTGACCTATTGACTGACTGACTGACTG
>DF239135.1:138417-176532 GCA_000507305.1 Breviolum minutum Mf 1.05b.01
GACTGACCCGACACACGAATCATTGAAAAAACACAGCATTTCGCGACTTCTCTAACATTTGGCGCGGATGTATCTTCCTTCTTCTGACTTTCGCGCTATTGTACTTTTGTCGACTGACTTGGCGACTCTACTGCTGAGCTATGCATCTGCTTTTCAACTGTCCATATTGTCGGAAGTTTCTATTTAAACTTCCTTCGATTATGTTGTAAGGGGATTGAATATGTTAAAACCACCAACTACGAATAAGAGTCACAAGCTTACACAAGCCTTTGGGACCAGATAGTTTTTATTTTAAAAAACGGTTTTCTTCACTGCTTTCACTGATTGAATTTCTGCCACTCGAAGCTGTCGTTTCACAAGTTGGACTGAAAAAATCAGCTGACGAAAACCTTTAACAGTATGAAGGTGGTTATAGTACTATTTTTACAGTCATTGTGTTCAGTACTCTCTCAGATATCTATGAAGCAACCAGTGTAAAGGAATGGTTCAGCGATTTGGAACACTGTTTATTTGGGCTCAAAAACTCTCAGCAACTGGGACCCCAGTTTTAGTACAAAGCTAAGGACTTCTTGTTTATGCCAGTCCACCAATGACTTTTTCCCAAGAAAAAACCAATTGGTTTGAAAACCCTGAAAATAGAAAATAAGCAAATAAAATATCCAAAAAAATGGCATGGTCAAAAACATCAAAAATTCAGAGCCTTTCTTTGTCCACTTTGGCCTTTTTTTGGTGTGAAAAACTCGGGAATATTGGTCGTTTGTTCTGAGGAGATCAGGAAGTGAGTGATGACTCTGAACGAAGTCCACCTTCCTTAGATCTAGCTACCTTAGCCATGCGTTCCGGCGACGAGGCGTGGCCGGATGTGTGTTTTTCCAATGGGAAAAAACCGGGATCTAACATGAAAAGATGGAACAGAAAGTTGGAGGGCTCAAAAATTGAAGGGGGTAATTTTTTTGTTGAAAAGGAATGTAAACATGGAAACTAGGTCCATAGGTTATTTTGAGGGTCCCAATATTTGAGACATGTCCACGTGAAATCTCAAAATCACCTTCTTGGAGAACCACCAGCATCTACCGAAGTTCCACTTCCTGTTCCATGTTAGTATTTTCGTGGTGTAGTCGTCATTACATGGAATGATTTCAATGCAGAATATTGAGTTCTTGACATGGTCAATTTCATCTTGTTTTCTCAATTCCCTCACCATCTAGGTGGTGGCTTCAAATATTTTATATGTTTATCCTTACCTGGGGAAATGATCCAATTTGACAAGCAGATTTTTCTGTTGGGTTGAAAGCACCATCTAGCTATGTGTTCAACGTGTTCTGAATAACATGTACCTCGTGGATATCCCATATGTCACATCTCCGGAAAAAAAAAGAAGATCCAAAACTTGGGGGTCTTCCCAAAAAATCTTCTGTCGCAGTGGAAAAATCATCGTCACTTTTTCTTAGCAACAGGTACTTCTACTCCCCCCGAAAAAAAAAAAAAACAACGGCTGGAACATGAAAAGTCCTTTTTGAGAAGGAAAATCATCTTCCAACTCTTCATTTGGTTCGGTTCCAGCCATTGATTTTTCGGGAAAAATCCTATCATCCGTAGTAACGATCATCCACTGGGGGTTGGACCCCCAAGGATTTTTCGCGGGATTTTCCACAGGTCGGGGAGTCGCAGAATCCACAAGTCGTTGCATTGTTTGTTCGGGGTCCACCACAAGAACCTTGACAGGTATTGTCCCTTGGTGATGTAGGGTTTCTCCTATTTTTTAGGTTTGTTTCAGGTGATTATGGCAAACCCCGTTGTTGAGCCGCTTTTTTATTGAATCGTTAGAAAAAACACACCGTTCCCCCATGTTAACCGCGGGGGGTTGGGGTGTTGACAAGTTTCAGAAGAAGAATTTACAGAAGTCCAGTTCCATCTTGCATGTTTGCTGAAACCCTAATATAATTTTTAAATCTACTTTTACCCCCCCCAAAAAAAACACAAAAAATGACCGGTCCATTGTTGCAGGATTCCTTTGACGCGATGTCATCTCCACAATCTCCTCAATTTACAGCACCTTTTTTGGGTGCTGGACTTAAAGGTCTATCAGTTCCCTGGTTTTGTTTTTGACAGTCGGACATGGTGGGAAGCAGTTGGCAGCAGTTGTTTTTTGGGGTTGTGAGAATCCAAAAGGAAAAATTTGAAAGATGGTGTTTTCCAGATGGAAGTATGTGAGGAATTTTGTGTTTTTTTGGGGGGTGGTGTTTTGTTGATTCAAACCAGAATTTAGACAACACAAGAAAAGATCACATGTTGAGAAGCATGGTCAATATTCCAAAAGATGATGTTTTTGTCCCTTCTCGGGTGGCGTTTTGTGTGAGTTGTGCCAGATGTTCGACTGATAATGTTGACTAGCAGTTGGAAATTGGAGCTCCATACAAGCTTTGATACTGTCGATGGAAGAAATCCGGCTGACCACCTGGGATGTATAAAACCTTGGAAATAATGGGATAAACTACGTACCAACCTCAACTGTTGCAGGATTTCTTCCATCAACAGTATGAACCCATGTTTTCCAGTTCAGAAAAAGGTTGTGAAATTAAATGTCTATCAAATCTCATATAAGAAGTCATCTTGGGTGAAGCAGCCAATTGGATTCTGGGTTGCAGAAATGGACAGCTCCTACTGTTGATGGCTGAAATCCGGCGATCACCAGTTGAGGTTGGTAGTTGAAATCCCATTATTTACCACGGGTTTTAGCACCATCCAACCGGTGGTTGGGACCCAGGGATTTCAGCCATCAACACTATTGGAAAATGACGTCCTGGTGAGTTGAGAGGACCTGGATTTGTACCATGGGATAAATCACCATGAAAAAAACCCATCCTAGGTGGGGATTTTTTGTCTTCCATATTTTTTGGAATCTTCACCCCAATTTTTGGGGGAAATGATCCAATTTCCCGAGAATATTTGTTCAAATGGGTTCGTGCAACCACCGACTAGTAATCCTGGATGATGTTTTTCTCTTTGCATTGCTCACTGTGAATTTCCAAGGATTACGTTTACAGCATTGAAACGTGGAACCCGTGACAAGCAAGCAAATTTATACCCCCCAAAAAAAACTAACATGACAATGAAAAATCACCATTTATGATAGGAGATACCAGATACCATTGTCACATTAGTTTTCGGGAGTGTATGTTTTAGGAAAGGGCCAGTCGAAAAGACTGATGTTCATTCCCACATTCCTTGCGGTGGTTGGGTCCCTGAATTATCTACCTTCACTTTCTACAAGCGTACACCATGTAGAATCCCATTAGATCAATTTAATTTTCTCTATATGTGATACCATTTCATGTTCATAATATACATTGGACCATTTATCTACTATCCATAGATACATTTACATTTAGACACATCTATTTCCATCTCTTCAGTCCTGAATACTTTGATGATTATACTTTTCTAGGTGATGGTTTTTAATATGTTTTATGTTCACCCCGAAAATTGGGGAAATGGTCCAATTTGACTCAGATTTTTCAGATGGGTTGCTGAAAAACCACCAACAAGTTTGTGTTGTTTCCGGTTTCCATGGATTTTTTTCCCGAACCAAAAAGGCCTCCACCTAAAACCCAAGTAACGAGGCGGAGGAATCTCGCAACGTGCGGCATCGCTTGCGAGTTCGCCTAGGTTGGCTGGGTTCCAACGTTGAATCACACATTTCCAAAATGGTGAATTAAACTGTAATTTCAATATATCCATAGAATATCCATTTGTTTAAGACTTTGGAATTTGTGGGGTGTGAGATTTTTTTTGGAAACAGCTATGTTAATGTAATCTTGGTGGTTTGAAAGATGTTGAAAAATTCACCCATACAATGTTCTCCATCCAATATCACTGACAGACTGACATGGTTCAGATGAGTCGAATCCACTGGCTAGGTGCAGATTTAAGATCAATTGATGGATAACTGGGTGGTGGTTTCAGATATTTTTTGTTTTCACCCCTACCTGGGGAAATGATCCAATTTGACTAATATTTTTCGAATGGGTTGAAACCACCAACTAGATAAGTAGTTCATATGAAACGTAATAGCCTGGCTGGTGCGTATCGTGATGAGCCTTCATGAGCCAATGATGGCCATGTTTCTACTAAAGAGCGAGCAAATGAGCAACAAAGTGGGGGTTAAGCACTTGCCAGTAACAAATCTGCATATGTTTCTATCGATTACCCGAATCTTTGGCAGAGAGATTGCGGTTGCAACATGTTACAAGGCCTCTGTGAAACAGATGTTTGCTGTCACGGATAGGATTCAGTAAAAACACTATGTTTTTGCCCTTCATTTTGTGGTGTGAAGACTTTTGGGATGTACATCCACTGCTCTGAACGTTGTTGTTGTTGTTGTTGTTGTTGTTGTTGTTGTTGTTGTTGTTGTTGTTGTTGTTGTTGTTGTTGTTGTTGTTGTTGTTGTTGTTGTTGTTGTTGTTGTTGATGTTGTTGTGGTTGTGATTTAGAATTTCTTTCAAACCTTTTCAAAACCCACATGTGCCACACATGGGGCAAAAACACACTCCCCCTTGTGTCAGCTGTTTCATCACTGGCCGTAGGACTCATCTCCTCCCAAGTGTGCCTCGGCAAAGGATCATTAGGATGCTTCTTGGGATTGTTGGCCACCTACTTGGAGGATCATCCCAGGACTTGTAAGTGGTTAGGATCACCCCCATTTATAAGCCATGAATGGCCAGTTGGACAGTGAACAACCCTACTTAGGGGACTTATTAACCATGGTTATTAATCGCTTAGCACATGAGACGATCCTCCAGGTACACACACAAAAAACTGACATGGGCTCCATCCATGTGCAAAAAGATGTAGTGCTGTTGACGGAAGAAGTCCCGCTAACCACTTGCCAAACTGCGTAAAGAAATCAAAATCGATTAATATTGGTACAGAATTTCCCATCACCAGTATATAATAGATATAATTATAGTTCAACATTTTCGCGACCTGACCACAAAATCTCACGTCTCCTAATGTTTTGTCTCCATTGTTGTTTTTTCCCTGCTTGCCTTGAAAACCTAAAAACCTGAAGCTTGGTATGGCTAATCCACGGACATCCACGGGCATCCACCGTGGCAAACAAAAGACACGAAGACAACGGACCATCTATCGTAGCAATAGAAAACTCATACACACCATGGAAAATTAACCATGGAATCCAAAAATTATGGATGTTTTAAAAGATGATTCTCCTTTTGAATTGGGTGATTTTTAGGTTCCATGCGATCTTTTCTCAGGGGTGTATAGCAATACACAATCCTCATAGCTGCAAATCCTGATTCCAACCCCGAAGACTCAATGGGGATGGTGTATTTGGGCTGCTAATTTACCATCTGAAGCTAATAGTTAGAGAGCATCTTAAGGAGATACCCATAGGATTCATCAATCAAAATCAAGCAAAGGTTACATGAAATAGGTCCCGGTCCCATTGAATCTAGTACTGACCCGTACAAAACATCTGCCACCAGTCCCAAGCTAAAAATAAATCACCATATCCACAAAACCCATCGCCATTCTCCCTTGCGAAAAAAAACTCAGCAATTTTTTTTTGTGGGGAAGATGAACCCATTTTGACGAAGAACATATTCTTCGAAAGGGTTGGTTAAACCACCAACTAGTAAACTAGGTGGTGACAACTCAAACATTTTCTATTTTCACCCCGAACCTTGGGGAAATGATCCAATTTGACTAATATTTTTCAGATGAGTTGAAACCACCAACTAGTAAAGGTTGGTCTCTGGAAAAGCTCTGCATGATGCAGTTTGTTCTCTTGGCCTCACCCGTTACTTTGGCGGCGTTCCTACCGAAGTGGCCTTTGAGTGGAATTGTCCAGTTGTAAGGGGCAGAAGCAGTTCCACTTACTGTAGGTGGTCGTTTCATTTTCTTTTAATTTTCATCCATGTTTGGGGAAGATTCCCATTTTCACTAATATTTTTCAATTGAGTTGAAACCACCAACCAGCACTGTAGGGGTGAAAAAAACAGTACAAAATTTGAAAGTGGCATTTTTTATGGAAGGTTGAAAACTGCCATTTAAAGAATTAGTTTCCCACTTTGTCTCATTTTGCTTGGTTTTGAGGAATCAACCCCTCAAATGCCTTGATTTCATCTCGGTGACGCCACTAGTTTGTCCGGTTCATGTTAGTTTTCGAGTCGCCGACTCGATAGGGAATCATTCATATTGGAGGGGCTTTTGGAATGATCATCGATTTTGAAATCGAAAGATTGCTTGGCTTGCATACCACATAGATGTATGTATATAGTATATATATATATATATACATATAGATTTACAATGTACATCTACAAAATATTGAACTTGTATCAATGAAGCTGTTAATTTCAGTGCGTACCGTATACATGCACATACATTCTAAAAGTTTCAATTATACACACTGCTCCATGGGGTGGAGGGTGCTGTGGGACCTTGCCGATCGTTTTGGGAAGTTGAAACTTGAACCAGAAACCAATTTGAGCAATGAAAAAGGGCCCCAGGGCTGGTTTAGGTGTATATGGGGGATGGGATACTGCCCAGGTATATGGGGATTATATCATAAACCATGAAATAAGGCGCCCTATTCAACAACCAGGATTCAATGGAAAGTAAGAATGTGTTTTTCGTGGCTCCATTCGGAAAGATCTTTGATTGGAAAAATGGGGAAAGTCTTCCAAACAATTTCTCGTTTCAGATTCAGACCCAAAATCGGTACTAGTAGCCTATATAGCACTGTTATATTCTTGATACCTTCACTTTCTTCTGCAAATCAGCAAAAAAGTACATCCAAGAATCTGTTTGTTGTAAGCAATGTGGTGCATCAACCGATCAACCCCCCTTCAAGTATGACATAGTTGAACTCCAATAAAAAGTTTCTTAAGATAGGGTGATGATAAATCTTCTCCAAGCATTCTGTCAATTTTGCTCATATCTTTCTTTGACTATAGGTAGTGCTTGGAAGGGAGTGATTTGGAAGCTACCTGTGGGTTTCAATCAGCAGAACGTAGTGGAAGTGATAGAATCGCCTCAGGCTATTCGTTGGATGACTACAACGAGATGGTAGCTTGCCATATATATGTTTTTTGAGTGACCACGGCAAGCACCCGTGGTGGGCAGGAAACCTTGACAGGTTCAGAAACTAACAAAGGGAACCCTAGGCAGTGCAAGATAGGAATGACATTCATTGAAGATTGGTGTTTTTGAGTATGAGAGTCTACCTACTGTTGATGGAAGAAATCCTGTACCACCTGGGATGTATAATCATCATTCTTGGTTGTGCAGGATTCTGTCCATCAACAGTATATTTAGTGCCTGCATCTAAAGTGTTGTTGTTGCTAGATCCCTGTGCTACTTGTAAGATTCAGATGATACGTTGACTTGAGCAGGATGAAGATGCTCAAGACATGTTGCAATAGTGATGATACGATGTGATGGTTCCGTTTTTTCAGTCACTTTTCAATGAATACCTGAGCACATGCCATGGGAAAAGTGTCGTAACCCGTAAACCAGGGAGTATAAGTGTAAGGCATGTCCAACAGGGGCCACTCCATTAATAGTATAGCCGTATAGCAACTTGTTGTTTTTTTCTGGGATGATCCGCTCCAATCAGATAGCCACTGGATTTTTTCAAAATCTGGAGGCTGACAATTTGTCCAATGAGACATCCCACATTCTCGCTGATTTTTCAGACTATGGCATTTCTTTTGTCTCATCCATTTTGCAAATTCTAGGATATCTGATCTCTCTCGCACTTGTGCAGTCGTTTGAGGGAGAACATGGCACCCTGTTTTGAAGATATGATGAAAAAACGCCCGACTTTGAGCTGGGCCATTCATGTGACCTTCGGGTGAATGTATGGGGTGTTTGTTACCCCTCCTGAAGGTCAATCTCATCTCCGAATTCATCGGCGTGCAGTTTGAGGACGTTGGTGGATGGTGCCAAAAAAAAGTCCAAATCTTGGATGTTGGCTTGGATTGTTGGCATGAAGATTCCACCATTGTTAGCCATGTTTCTATCAAAATATTGATTGGGGAGTCCAAGCCTAACATTGAAGATACAAAGGCTGTTTAGCATGCCGTAAGAATCTATATACTTTTTTTTTACTTGACACTTAACATCACTTCCGGCAAAAATCCTTGATGAGGAATACCATGCAAGGTGTATGTAAACATTGGCAAGTTTTACCTTGACTTCTTTTCTTACATGTCATTTTTGGGCCTTCCATCTTCTTGATGTCAAAAAATCCCACTGATTAAATCTATCAACGCATCCATCCGAATCCCCCGGTCCATTCCATCACAGCGTTTTTCGCCGCTCAGCGAATCGACTCCAGGAGACCGAAGACAAGCGGGGCAGTCGCTACAGTGCCGAAGCTTCCCGTGATCGAAGTGTCTTCAGCATCCATGCCGAATCACAGGTCACCGGTGCCGGGGAATGGCAAGTCCATCCAAGTTGGGGAGGGTTTGAAAATGATGCCAAACCGGGTTGCCAAATTTGGGAAAGTCTTGGGAATGGGAAAAGGATATCAAAAAGGACGTGGAAAAGGCAGCTGGAAGAGTCGTGAAGATGAACGTTTACAACGAGATGCCGACATTGAGGCAAAATATCCAGCTCCAGCCTCTGCCACAACGATCAATTCCACAGCTTTTATCTTTTGCTTATCTCTCTACTTGAGGAAAATCATTGAACCAGTCAAGAAAACCTTGCAAACATTGGACTGCTTTACAAAATTCTCCAAATGGCTCTCTTGGTTATTTCGCCACGGTGAGACATTGCTGCATGACTCACTGTCGTTGACACTGAACGAGCTTTTCTATTTCAAGGAATTTATGCGGCACACCAACACTTGTCTTACATTCATCGGGGTTTTTGGTTGGGGGGAAAGTGTGTGATGTTCAGTAAATGTGAATGTAGATATGTTTTTATTTTTATATATATATACATATATATATATATATGTGATACAAGTATTGACTTTTGTTTCGATTTAGATATATTACCACTTGAATTAGTACTTACATATGCATATATTTAACCAAAGGCTAGTGGGCGATTACAATGTATGTCTCTTATAGAAATGCCTTTCGAATCCGCGACTGTTACAAGTAAACCTCCAACCGCAACCAACAATTATTTTTCATATATATATATACACACACACATTATATATGCATATTGCGGCCAGTTTATCCCAAGAGGTGGCTTTATACGGGTCCCAAAATCCTCCTAAATGTGGTTTGAAACGTTTTGAACTTCAAATTACCCAGATACACGCACACATATGGGTGTTTCCTCAAATAGTCCCCAAAACATCCCAAAATGATCAGTTTAGTAGGAAAACACCCATGGTTATGGTTGTTAGGTACCACCATTTTAGGAAACCCCCAATATACATGTTTTAGACATTGACCCTAAGGGTGTAGATTCCTTTTTCGCAAATTTTGTAGGCAGACAAGGTCGGTCCTTTTGGCGGTTGGAATCGAACACAACTTTTGTGTGAAAAAGATGCCGAAGTCATGTGGGAATACTAGTGGTTCCAATTAATTTTGGGGAATAGAATAGTTAGCTCCCCCAGTTTCAATATACCAACTCATAGGATTTGTTTTGAGTACCCGCTGGTAATAGCCATCCTTTAGGATCAAAGTTAAAATTATGCTTTAGCGGATGAGTTGTCACCCCAATCTGTTGCCATCCGAAAGTATAGCCAGATATTTGCTCAGATATGCTTCGCTCTAGAATTTCTTTGTTCCAAAAAATACACTCGAAACAAATGCACCTACTTGGAGGATCATCCCAGTTAGTAAGTTGTTAGTAACCCCTATTTATGAGCCATTTAGGCCGTTTGGAAGGGGAACAACCCCAGTTGATGACCCTCCAAGTAACCATTCTCCCGGGTCTTTTTTCTAAGTTTTTTTTGGATGGTGTTTTTTGGGACAACTTTGTCACTTCTGCTTTTCAAAAATCCGCAGGATTTGGTGGCCAGATATGGCATGCCGATTTGGGCCTGGCCGAAGGTGCGATTTTTGTTTGTTTGTCTTTTGTTGGATCTGCTTGTTGATTTTTTCAGGCAACAAAATTGGAGTTTTACTAGAAAAAAAGCAGAAAAGTCCGAGGCAAGTGTTGATCCAGCAGGGAACAAAAAAGTTTGGAAAGGGTGAGACCTTTACACCCCCCCAAAAAAAAACTGCTGGAAGTTGAAAAATGGATGGGTTTACCAGAAGGAATCTCCTTTTCCACCATCATTGTCCCTTAATAATCCCCTAATAAGGCCGGATTTTTGGGGAGGGGATTCCCATGAGTGCATTTTCAAGCTCTAGCCTTTTCGTGCCCTTTGAGGTTTTGTTGTTTTTGTTATAGCAAGATGATGGTATAAATAATTGGACGTTTTAGCACCATCCAAAATGAAAACCGACCTTGAGCTTCCTGAAATGTTTTGCTAGTTTATCCCATGTTTTGTCATAGTCTGCTTTTTGAATGTTTTCCTTTGTTTAATGTCATGGTATACCCTTCCTCCCATAATTATGGAAGTGGAACATGACCCTATTGTCTAGAAAAAAAAATTGGGGGAACCCATTTCCAACATCGGAAGGAAGAGCAATTGATTGTTTTGTTTGTTTTGCAAGGATGGAGTACACAGTTGAATGCTGATTTTTTCGGGGGGGATTAGAGACGTTGGGTTCCAACCCGGATAAGCCTGTTTTTTTTTGAAACCCCATTGTTCTGGAATTCAGGGACAACGGTATGCAGCCATACCTCGAAGAATATTTAAAAAGTCCAATTCGCCTCATTAAAACATCTACCAAAACCAATTCCAGGTGGTGGTTTCAAATATTTCATTTACCAACTAGAATTTGGTTTGCTACTATATATTCATGTTCTTGCTTATTGAGTTGTATCATCTAACAATCACAAACTAGTTTAAGATCATTTCTAAAGGATACTCCCCAGAACAATCACTTTCCTAAGTTTATTTTTTGGGAGAGTCTTTTCTTGGTTTAGACAAAAGTTTGGCGACGAAAAAAGATTTGAGGGTATCCAAAGGTGGCACCATTTTTTGTTGCAGAAGTTTTGTACAAGATGGTCACCTACCAGTCATAAATATGGTACCTATACGATCATGAACCCTACTTCTAGGGGCCCTATAAGAATCCCAATTCATACCCAGGTGAGACTAACTGTAACTATATGGATGTTTCCCAAAATAGGGGTACCACAAAATGGATGGTGAAAATAATGGAAAACCCGATTAAAATGGATGATTTGGGGGTACCCCTATTCTTGGAAACACCCATATCTTGTAGCTTCACACTGTTCAACCGGTTGAGGTTCGTTTGAGGGAATCGGGTATGATCCATCGAGCTGCTTCTATGGACACCTTCATTGAGAAGTCAGCGAGTCGCAGCGATAATGTGGTGCCTGCTGCTGCTTTACAGGAACTCTTCTTCGCACAGGTGCCTTCGATTTCAACAAAAACTCATGGTTTTGTTTGAATGTTATGGTTTTTTGTGGTGTAAAGATCCCCTTGTTCGTTGGTGTGATTTTTTGAAATTATATCTATATAATCCGAATCCTTGCTTTGAAAGGTCGGAATGTTTGTCGTTGAACGTCCTCAAAGTCAAGCTTAAATGAACATGGTTCCGTCGCCTAGATATTGGGGTCACGATTTGGAACCAGGGATGATGTAGTTGCCTACTATGAATCAAAAGAGCCGTCAGAATCCTCAAAATCAATCGGTATAGGCAGGGTTAGCATGAAATTGTCCGCATATTTTCACAAAAAAAAATCAAACTTGATGCAAAATGTATGCCAATGTTCTTGGGACCTGATAACCACATTGTTCTGGGTTGGTGATTTAATCTAGGCCCTAGGCAAACCATAAACGACTTCAGCTGACCTCATTCTAACTGTGGTCTTGTAAGGGAAACCTTCCAAACATGGCTTCTATTTGGATTGGTGAATGATTTTATTGTCTAAACCCGGATGCAATCACCCCTGCTAGTCATAGGTCATCTGTTGAAGTTGTGTTTTAGCATACTTTTTATATATGTTTATTTAAGGCATTTGGCTGTGGGGATAGAGGTGAATGGTTTCCAGGGTCAGTTTCCAGGTATCGAATTTCTGCAGCATCACTGCAGTCAGTCTTTTAAATTTACCGGTAGCTCATAGGTGTATAACTGCCAAATGTTTGCTAGTTGAAGCTTTCCTCTGTTTTTGTTTAAAAAGATGTGTCTTTTGTGTTTTTTTAAAGTGTCCAAAAAGAAAAAAAAAAAAGAACCCGTTTTTCAATTTATTTGCACAACTCAAGAATCGTTCGAAAAAAAACCGCCGGTGAAAAACCGGTGGTTTTTTTCTTCGGCGACTTTGGCCCGCATAAAGTTTTGGGCTTGGCCTCCCTAAAACTGGCAGCAAGTTGGCACCTGAAAATGGGCTGTTTGCCAAAAAGGAAACCGATGAAAATCCCAACTTGCAACAATCCATGGGATCCGGTGCGAAATGTTAGTTTCAGGGACGGGAAGAACAGTAATTTGTCAGATGGGGTCGTCGCAGATAATGGGTAGACGGAACCAAATACCATGAAGATCATGAAGAGAAGGCATTGATGTTGGTGCGTAGTGTGGAGACGTCCCACCCAAGCGGAAATATGGATGCTCACGGGTTGCTTGTATATACTATGCCATGTCATTGCAACAATGCCCGCAGGTTTGCACCATAGTGCTCTTCCTTTCATTTGCCATTCTCAGAAGCTAGCCATGTAACTACCCCAACCAACACAGGGTCCACCATAATCACCTTGTTACATGAGAAAATCCAATCTAGAAATTGACAGGTATTAGGTATTGTCCCCTGGTGATTTTGGGTTTCTCCAATTTTTTTAAAGGGAAATTTCTCAAGTGATTATGGCAAACACCGGTTTCATGATGGTCAGCCCTTCGACTCGATTCGATGGTCCATGATTCGTGGTACAAAACCTCCCGAAGGAGTGGGAAGTCCATCGACAAATCTTTGGAAATGGAAGACTCCTAAAGCAATTTCAAGGAATGTCACTTGGCAGCTGATTACTTTTGGCCTGCCTTGGATTCCCATTTTCTTTGGGTTCTTTTGTTTGCTAAAAAAAATGACGGCTGAAAATCAACCCGTGATAACCGTGATGTTTGTTTTAAGGTAGGCTACATGAAAATTTTGAAACCACAGCACTATGAAATTTTGCCGAAAACATCCGGAGGGATGCGGTTGTGCCACTGTTCCATCGCATGTACTTTTTCACCACGGCAGTTGTAAGAAGTCATTTCTCATCGCACCAAGCTGCTAGCAACCAACTAAAGTCAACCCAGCAGTAGCAACCCCGCCCCTCCATGGCTAGAAGGTCCAGAAGTTCTTGATTCCCCCCAATCCCCCAAAATAAAGATGCCTCTAGGGCTAGGAATATGTATGAAAGAACTATAAAAAGGAGATGAAGTGAAAACTCTACTACTCCATTCGCAAATGACAACAGGTACCCAAAAAAAGAGCTGTCTAATCTGTGGGGATTTTAGCTCAGTTGTTATTCGCTATGGGGCACAGCTGTCCGGATTATATGGAGAATCTTTCATTTCTTCCGGAATGGTTTCATATCTCCTACCTCCTGGAATATTTCTTCAAACATCAGTAGTGCTGTACTTTATTGTACTGCACTGATTATAGTTCACTATAATGTGCTATGCTGCGAGCCCTTAAGGAAACAAAAATAACAAGATAGAATATTGTAGAGACAACAACTTTCTAAGTATGTTTCATGGCTGGTCCACCTACATCCTAACCTGTCCCCAGAAATTTGGTGCCTTATTAAGGGCTTGTTAACCATTGCTTTCCCTTAATATGGCCTTATTTACACTTATTTCTGGGGGGGGGTAAGTTAAAGGGGGGTTAGGTTGACCAGCCATGATACTTGGGTTGGATCATCCCATAGCGGATGTAGTGGTTAATACCCATGGTAATCGTATATATGTTCCCTATGAAAAACCATTATTTCAATCATCACTGTTGCATCCAAGGAAGGAGATCCTGTTGGCTGGAGACACAAACAGATGCCTGGACCGGCAATCTAGACCGAAAAAGTTCATTTTAAGTTTTTATTTGAGGGTTTCCTAAAATGATGGTACCCCCAAATCATCCATTTTAATAGGGTTTTCCATTATAAACCATCCATTTTGGGGTACCCCAATTTTTGGACACGCCCATTTCAAGGATTTGTTGAAATTGGAGATCATTAAGTGGGACCCATTTTTGGGGATCAAACAAGCAGCAAAGGTATGGCAATTTTTTAGGGATTTCCGGAATTTCCCCGAAATATAGTGCATTGTTTGGGTTTGCAAATATAATGACCCGTGTGAAATCGGGCGTTCAAGAGCATGATGTTCAAATTCTCCTAAAATGAATCTTCACTAGAAATATGTGTCTTGCATGATCCCTCAATTTGTCTAAGATCATTAATGAAGTCACCAGTTCGGAAGCATTTGAGTAGTGACTTGAAAACATGCACTGCTAAGACGTCATATCTGTGGCTTCGACTGGTGAGATTGGAACTCAAGGGTTGCATCAGGACACACTAGCTACCCCATCTACATGGACATGCTCTGACTATATAATATGGTGGGAGTTTCCAATAAGAAAATAATCTGCTGCAAATTTGCAGCCCCTTTTGAGCGATAGGGTTTAGAAGCGCATCTTTTGTCACATTGTTTGATATGTGTATATACACATCTATACATATAGATCTTGGTGCATTTGCTTGCTTCGCAGCGTGGCAGTACCGACAAAAATACCATGGAAGTGTGCAGGTCCAGCAAGTCAAGAGAGGCTTGTAAAGCATCGATAAAGAATCGACAAAGTATGCAATCAATCCACTCAAACGATGGTCTTGAGTTTAGAAGTGAACGACAACATTGTGGTTACTATCCGTTTATTTTAAAAATCGATCTTTGCGATCGAAAACAGAAACACTTCACGGAATTGAACCCTTGAAAGGATGATTTGTTCCCAGATACAAGCTTGTTGTATCAACATACAACTGAGGCCGTTGTACATAAGTACAGATATATGATTTGTTTAATTTGTATATATATATATATACATACATATATACCGCCATGACTTTCGGTGCCAAATCCTTGGTTTTTTTCAAGTTTCCCTAATTGTGACACCATGTCCACTCGCAGATGTTTCAGGATTGGTCGCTGAGTTCCTTGGGCTTTTGAAACTTTTGCAAGGTCAATGAATCGGAAAAACTGGGGAAGTTGTGCTTGGTGGTGTTGTTGTTGTTGTTGTTGTTGTTGTTGTTGTTGTTGCTGTTCTTGTTGGAAATGGTGTGTGTTTCTTCTGTTTACATAAATGCTTTCCCCTCATCTTCTGTTCCAAAAAAAAACGAAATGCGAAATGGTGAGGTGCAGATGATTTTGAAGGGTTTTTTTGTGTGCGTTCCAAATCATCTGGTTGGTGGTTTCAAATATGTTTTATGTTCACCCTCAACATGGGGAAGATTCCCATGTTGACTAATTTTCAAATAGGTTGAAACCACCAACCAGTCATCCATTTTTGGATCTCTTGTATAATTTCTATGGGGTATGCCATCCCAAACCCGCCAACTGGCCAACTGGTAAGGGGGCAACTCCCACTCCCAATATGTCAAGGAACCTTTTTCGACGTCCTGGAGTCCCAAATTGGTGGATGTTAGAACTTGCGAAGTTAGCCCCAAAAAAACGGATGATTGTAGAATCCTGTGATATGAATTGTACAGGCAAATAGTAGGAGTCAATATGTTTATGGCTGAAGAATGGTCAATTTTTCAGATGGATGATGCGAAGCTTCAACATGACCAAAATTGCAATTCATGGACTACCTTTAGTTTGATCCAGTTCGCTCCTGATCAATTAGCAGAAAAAAATACAGCCGCTCTAAGTATATCCTAAACTGAGCTCAGACAGTTTAGACTGAGTTTCTTTTTGTGAATTCTTCAATTCCGTATTCTATCTACTTCAGGATGGTTAGAGATATATAATGCAAACTGTTTGGACAAGAAACAACATTTTTTTGATGATGTTGCTTCTTACAAATCATTTATTCAAAAGACCACCATGGTTTTGGGGGTTGGAAAACATCTTCAGAAAAATCCTTTCATCAACTTACATGGCTGGCTGGAAAATCCACCATGAATGAGTCGATGTATTTCCTATTGGAAAAATGGTGATTTTCCATCTTGCCATGTTACTTTTTATCTTTTAAAATCAGTTGTTTTAGGGTATAAAGGGGATTATACTACCCAGTTATATGGGGATCATTTCATAATTTATTATAAAGATCCAAGATCCCCATTAAAACAACCAGGGGTTAGTGTTTTTTTTGGGGGTTTCAAAACCCCAAACCTGGAATCTCTCGCCGAAACCCCAAGGTTGACTTTTGTACGCATCAACGACCTCGCGGCACCACCCGAGCCGTAACTTGGGCGAAAGGGGAAAAACAACGGGAACGGGTTTTCCCCCAACAAAGTGTAGTAGGGAATGATTCTATTGGGAATCTGGAAATTTAATGGTTATATCCATGGTTGATGATGATTATATCAGGGAACCTCAATGGTTGATGATGATTATATCAGTGATGAAATTCGCAAAAATCAAACTCAGACGAATGTGTTTTTTTTAAGGAAGTCTCCACCTAACCAGGGATTTGTGTAAAACTTGAGGAATTCTTTTATCAACCAGGGATGTGTGTAAAAACTTTGCCTTGAGAGGTTTTTGTACTACCGACCTTTTACTGCTTCGCAGAATTTCTTCTCAAAAGTATCATCCACCATGCACGAAAAAGACTGGAGGAAGTATCTGTTTCGTCCTCCGGACCTGGCGTAAAAAGGTGGTTAAATAATGACAGGCGGAATATATATGTGTCTAGCTGGTGGTTTCAAACATTTTTTTAACCTTTATCTGGGGAAATGATCCATTTTGACTAATACTTTTCAAATGGGTTGAAACCACCAACTAGGTGTTCATTTGTTTGTCAAACTCACTGTAGTCCATTGGCTAATTGGTGGTTTGGGGAATTCTGAGAAAACCCCCTTTTTCAGAAGCACCAACTCAAACTGGACCTGATGCAACACTCAAACGACGTTCCGGGATTCATTTCAGGTCCGACCTAAGGGGATTTTGCGCGTTCTCATCCTAGTTTCAGCAGGGGAATACCTCCAAGAAATGCCCCTCAGTCATCTCATGGTCATGCGATAGTGAAGTCTAAAAATAACTGTCTCCTGATAATGTGTTCTCATGCGTCTTCTACTTAAAGGAATACTGTTGATGGCTAAAATCCGCAGATTGAAAATGACCAACACCTGATGTGGATGTTGATCCCGATCCTCTATATTTTCTGTGATTTGCTAGGGGCATTGATAATGATGGATATTTGGGTTTCAGAGCTTTTTGTAGTTGGTGTGATTCATCGAAATTGATACGCTCCCAGAAACCTAACGTCTGGTGGATGCCCAAAATCCTGCACCACCTCGGAATAAGTTTCCGTCAATGGCAACATTGGAGAGAGAAGACGAATGGAGACTTCCTCTCCAACAAATATGATAACCCTGGTGGTCACTTTCATTTTGAATGAGGAGCTATATCAAGATGAATAGATTTTTCTTTACATATGTACTAAGCAGTGATATCCTCAGAAGACCATAGTTTCTTGTTGGCTCAGTAGTGTGTTGCTTTTTAGTTGGGTGATAGTTTTTTTCTGCCAGCAACCATAACAACCCATCACCAAGCCACCCCTCACGAAAATGCAGTGAGGATGCATCCACTCGTTTACATCGAACCCTTTGTTGCACTTTTGATCATTGCCAATGGTATCATGATACTTGGCTTGACATGTGTTTTTACATATCTCAGTGCTATGGCTGTAAGATGGGGTGTGTGATAGCTGCGAGGTTTTTTGGACAAGTAGATGTATGGCAAGAGGGCGATCGGGAATGATGAGTTTATGGTCGCTCTGATGACCGTTCTGATTCTGATTCAGGCTCTAAGCATACGATACAGGTACGTTGTTCAGAATTTGACGATGGTGAATTGGTTTGAACAGTTCAGAGCAGGAAGGAAGACAAGCCAAAAATATCCGAAACTTTTGGGTGATATAACAGTCACTTTTCAGGGAAAAATTCACTGTTAGACTTGAAATTGGGTGGTAACCAATTTCTTCTGAAGAAGGCAGTCAGTTACAACTCGACAACTCAAAAGGCTTTTTGCCGGCGGTAGGCTTAGCACTTGATCAATGCTTGAAACATAGGTGATTTCAAGTCAACCACTGAAAAAAAAAAGCGAAAAGACATCAGGGTCAAAACTCCCATTATTTCCACAAAATATGGGATAAACTCATCAACCCAAGTAGTAGGGGTTTTTAATTATATACCCAATATAAGGATTCCTATTGAACATCGAGATGACCATCCTCAACATAGGGAGTTGATAGACCCTGGCATTTGCGCCTCCCATTTGTGCCTTGGTAGTACTGTTCTGCCGTGCATGTCATGGAAGGCATCACAGGAATACTTGTGAAATTTTGCAATTCATATCATTCATATCTACATGTGTAATATCTGCGGCTATTTTAAGTTTTAAATGAATATAATATGTAAGATGCCAGATGTAATCCTTGTTTTGTCTATTTTTGTGAACTTGATTCATTATGTTTATGGAATTATATTGCAAATCGTTCTTGAAAATCTGTTTCTTGCCAATTCGTTGTCTTTATTTGATGTGCTAAAAACCATTTTGTCATTGATGATTTTTCTTCCTTCATCCCACATGCTAACTAACGCCTTCGTGGTTCACTTCGGTTTTACATAGTCGAAATGACGTGTCACCAGACACCACAACCCAATGCCAGGATTGGTTTTCAAACAGAGGATGCATTGGAAGATTGGCATGGATGGGTTTTCTTGGCAGCAGCTGGTTGGTAGTTTTCCCATCTTATCCAAGTGAGGGATGAATTTTCGGTTTTAGCAGAGCTACCACCAGGTGAAAATGATGATGGACTGACTATATGATATATTGGAGTTACGTGATCCAGATCAGCAATGAACAGTTGCGGCCTCTGGTTGTTCCTTAGGGCAATATAGGGGATGAAAAACTATCCCCAAAAACTACCCAGTGATTTTTCGGGATTAGTTCCTAAACCATGAAATAAGGATCCCGAAACTAAACTACCAAGTAGTTCAATGTGAATGCCAAAGGCCGAGTTTTTTTCGACCGTGGCTCAGTTGGACCTTGAAAAAATGAAAAGGTCAAGTCGTACTCTGATTTCACGAATGTTCACGGCGAAGAGATTCGAAATTCTGGTGGTGGTTTCATGTGTTTTTTTTTGTTTCGCCCACGATTTTCTAGGGAAATGATTCCCACTTTGACGAGCATGATTTTTTTCAAACGGGTTAGTTAAAAACCACCAACTATGTTTTTAATGGTTGTCTCACACCTGTTATCACAACAATTTTTACTTAAAGGGGTCTGGGTTTGGGTGTCTCAAGAAACTGGAAGCCCTAAACTTCATGTCTTGCGTTCCTTAGTTTTGAAACAATCTGTTCTCAGCATGTTTTGTGCCGCAGATTCGGTGGGCCACACCGGGCCCGTGGGGAGCAAATTCCCCAATTTTCCCAACAAACACACCGCAGATGTCATCCAAGATTTTCTGGGTGGTGGTGGTGGTGGTTTCAAATATTTTTTATGTTCATCCCTATTTGTTGAAGATTCCCATTTTGACTAATATTTTTCAGATGGCTTGAAACCACCAACTAGTTTTCCATCTCTGTTGTATCTTGAGGTTTATTTCGAGACGACTTTTGCTTCGTTTCTCATTTTGGAGTGCCTTGACTGTTGTTTTAGGGAGACCCAAAAACAACGGTTGGGAAATGCTACCATTTTGTGAAAAATCCTTTAGTCTCAGTAATTGATCACAATGATCCAGAAAAGCCCAAGTTATGATCTAGAACAACGCCGTTCAGTGACTTGATGGTGTCAAAACGAATGTGTGATTTTTGGAGACATTTGAATGTTGAATTAACTTGATGACGTTTTTCAGTGCAAAGCCGATAAACTTTGGATGTTGAGTTTCCAACGTCAGATCATTCAATGTTTGGATGACACATTAGATATGGAAACATGATGAAACATATCAATATCTAAAGATTTGACCTGCTCAACCATGGTTCGATCTTTTTTTTCCCATGAGGGCTGCCCTGGTACTTTTGACATGAAAAATCAGTGAAATCTATGTGAGCAATGAAAAAAAACCTGGTTGTTTAGAGTATATAGGGCATTATACTACCTAGCTGTATAGGGATGATAATAAACAACTTATAAGNCGTGGCTCATGTCAGTTTGGATCCGCACGGCCTCAAGGATTCTCTTACGCTTGCACCTCCTGCGATGCAAACGCTTTTTTTGTGGACCAGAGATGCTTGAATCCTTGAATCGATCGGAGTCATTGGGAAGTTTTCAGTGATTCATATGAGAGTTCCTCCGGTTGATGGAAGAAATCCGGCTAACCACATGGGATACATAAAACACTGTAAATAACGGGATTAAACTACCAACCTCAACTGGTGCAGGATTTCTTCCATCAACAGTATCACTTTTTAACAGAAAGCTGTTGGGGAAAATTTTGGGAATACGGGAGATGGAATAGGTAATGATGTCCTTGTTGAATGGTCACCGTTTTGATCGGGAGAATGTCAGTCTGTGCAGCCTGTGTTCTACTTGCAGTTTTCGATCACGGGTGTGATTTAAAAAAAACAGCCAAAGGCAGGCTGCCTAGTTCCCATGGAAAATCTTCATCCAGACTTCTGAATCAGATCATTTTCCAAGATATGGGGGTTTCCTAAATGGTGGGTTTCCCCAACAACCATAGGTTTTCCTACTAAAAATGATCATTTTGGGGTGTTTTGGGGGTACCACCATTTAAGGAAACACCCATATGTAAAAAAATGCATGTCTTTTTGGTGAATTTTCCAGCCCAACCCATCTAACCCTTATTATTTAACCGCTACCCCTCAGTTTTCGTACCCCCCTTTTTGGTGGGTACGACGATTTCTCGAACTTTTCGAGGAAATTATGGAATTACTTTGATATGATGCTGGGCATGACTGGCATCGTTGATGTCATTGTCCAGATCATACGACAAGACAATTCCGATGCTCGGATTTGGTTGCGGTCACTTTTGGAAGCTCCGAGTTTGCACCTAAAACTTCCGGAAGACGGAAGGTCTAGCCGTTGACCTTCAAAATGGTCCCTTTTTTTTTCGGGGCGAACTGTTAAACTTCTGGTGTGCATTTTACTTTTTTCGCTTTTGACGGAGGAAAAATTGAAAAGAAGGCCAACGATCTTGGATAATGATTGGCCATGAGCTTAACATGATATTGATTTCAAGGATTTGCCCTCCCTAAAACTAACAGACATAGCCCCTGAAAACATGCCTTCCCAACAGGAGAGTAGTCTTCCAACCACCATTTTTCAGGGGGTTATGTTAGTTTTTAAGACGTGTATTTGTCCCAGGTGTGCCCTATTAGTTGCAAGATTTTTCGCCAAACACTTTGACAGCGATGAATGCAGTCGAATCCTGTTGGGTAAACACAACATGATTTCATTGTGTCTCATGTCTTTCCCCGTCGTGGTACAGCTTGGCAGAACATCATGTGTTGTTTCTGGGATATGGAATCAATATGTGATGCATAATGGGTTTGTTCAGATATCATGTGCAGGGATTTTCTTTTGTTCTTTTGGAAAGGACATATATAAGAACCATGCACGAAAGAAAACACAAAGATGAAGATACCCAGTCAAACAGCCAGGATTTGGTAGGTAGTCAAATGTAGAGTAGAGGAACAATAGAATATATGGGTGTTTCCAAAAATAGGGGTACCCCAAAATGGATAGTTTATAATGGAAAACCCTATTAAAATGGATGATTTGGGGGTACCACTATTTGAAGAAACACCTATATAGAATTGCTGTGGATACCTTGTATATAGATGAGTATAGACAGATACCTTTTGACACGGGTGAAACTTGATACAATACAGTTTTACTAGATGGTGGTTTTCAACTGCGTTTTTAATTTCACCCCGATCCCTGGGGAAATGATCCAATTTGACTTGCGTAATTTTTTTTCCAAGTGGGTTGGTTCAACCACCAACACCACCAACTGGTTTAGTAAAGTACATGTTACAGGTTTGATTTTGATCAAAAGATCCATGAGCAATGAAAAAATCTGGTTGTTTAGGGTTTACAAAAGATTATACTACCCAGTAAAATGGATTATGATAAACCCTTACAAGGATCCCCATAAAACAACCAGTATAATGGAAAGTAAGAGGTTTTTTAGTGGCTCACATGAATTTGCACCCCAAGTTTGCAGACTTTTGCAGCTTGCTATCAAAGTATTTCGCTTGCGTTTTCGATACGCTGTTTGAATTGCAACTAGTTGTACCCTCCGAAAAACTAATGGCTGTTTTTCTGAAAGTACCTGCGAATGGAAGAGGATGTTCAACATCTACAAGGCAGCAGCAATTTTTTGTTGGGGTTCCAGCCGTTAGTTTTGGGGAGTGTGGGGGATGTTCATCAACCCAATAGTAGGGATGTATATACACCCATTATACGGATTCCATATCAAGAGGATAATCATCCCCAATATAAGGAGTTTTTGGGTTCCCTGCAAGCAGCATGGAAATCCCATCGGAACGGCGACGGCAACCTGTTGGAAAGGACATCTTTGGGACCTCTCTCCTGCGTTTTTGCCGCTTGATACGCTTGGTACGCATCGTGAAAGTCTTCCGCTTGAAGTTCATGACGCTTGGATTGTAAAAATTGGAAAACGGTCACGTGTTTTGAAGTAGGAAACCAAACTCTAGGTTGTGGTTTCAAAGATTTTTTATTTTCACCCCGAAAATTGGGGAAGATGAACCCATTTTGACTAATATTTATCAGATGGCTTGAAACCGCCAACTAGAACTGGATTTGTTTTTGTGGCACCCCCAAAAAAAAAATCATAGGTTTCCAGCGGGTTAAAACCAAAGGAATGAACCCAATCACGATAGACTTCCCAAATAGAGTTGATGAAGCTTGAGCCTCGGAAAAAGATGAAAAAAAAGGTGTTGGGAATGCTCATATTTTGAGCAAATTCTACGTTTCTTTGTTGGTTTGTTTTTTTTTTTGCAGTTCTTTCTTTTCCATGGGGGTGGTTTTTCGGTACTCAGGTATGCAGTTCGGTTTTTTTTCTAGTTTCGAGCCCGATTTGAGTTTGCCCATATACTAGTGTCATTCAACTGCCAGTGTTTGTTGTGAAGGTGCTATATGAAACGCCGCATGTGCAAAACTTGAAGTCTGGAAAGTAGTGGCGTTGCCCCATGAGGTGAATACAGATCTCATTTTGATGCCTGTGTTCCAATTCAAGACAAGCAATCTACTGAATATAAAGTAGAGAAGCAGTTTCGGTTGTTTGTGTGCGTGTGTGTGGGTAGGTTGCTCCACTGCAATCACTATTGTGGAATTCAATCTCATGCGTTTTACCTCAGACGCCCGCAGGAGGGATTTGCGCTTGATGGTAAAGGGCCTTGTTGCGGGTATTCGCACCTCAGCTGAAAATGGGTGGTATTGATATGAACATACAAGTCTTCTAGTTCAATATTTACATATATGAATATATATGTTTACATACCTATACAATTATGTACATATATATTTGTATTTGCATATACATATATATACATATATATATATATATATTTACATATATATACATATATACATCAGGTTGTCGCGAGTCTAGTGGGTTGGCAATCAGCTTGTCGCATGCAAGGTACTCTAAACTACAAAGACAATAGAAATTGCCACCCTGGTCACCGTCTTCCTTGTCTTCCAACCAAGCTCACAAATCGAATTCACAACCTGTTGATGGAAGAAATCCCAAACAACCACCTGGAAATGTGAAAAATTTCGCAAATAATGGTTGATTTCAACTACCTTTCCCTCAAAGTGGTGAGTTTGGCAACCCGGATTTCTGGGTTGCCTTCTCAAACAGGAAAAATCTCACACCGCACCCGAAACCCATCTCGATCGAGGTACACTGACCTTGGCCTTTACTTTGCTCTTCTGTGTCATTTATGTCATCTCAGGCGATGGGATGTTTTTTTTCGATCGTTTTTTTCTAGTGAGAAGGGAGGGTATGGTTGGTTGGGTTGTCAATGATAGAGATATATATATATATATACATTATTTTTGTGTATCTAGGTGTTTACCAATGCAGAATGAAAGGCAGGTTGATTTTGGTGTGTAGTGTGAGATGAGATGTGAGGTACTTCAAGCGTACGGGTGCGTGAAGACAATGATGTGTACATGCGGATATGTGCTCTTTCTTTAGTTGTTTGTTGGCTTTGATTTGTTTCTTGCTTTCCCTCTTCCTGTTTGCTTGGCTTGTTTGTTTGTGTACTCATCACTACGCGTCCCACTCCTGAATGTATTTGTTGTATTACTATATATAGCCAATGCTATGTGGATCTACTGATGTTCAATCAAACAGATACTGATTAATCAACATCAATCAGATACGCATTTGTACAAGTGCATATCACCTTGTATACAGCCTCCTCCTATTGTTGTTGAGTTGCTTGGCCAGCAAGAAATTCAGATAGTCATGTATGCAAGGTACATGCCATGTTGTCGTAGGCCAGTTGTGAATGTGTTCGTATCTCAAATAGTATCGCTAATGCGGAACCGCGGTTGTGTGTATCAAAAAAGGGACAGGTTTTGTCCTACCTTTGTGAATTCACTGTCATTTTTCAATTTTTCCAACCTTCGAAACCTTGTCGAAGTGCAAACAGTGATTTTTTGTGTTTTCACGGTTGGTTTTAAAGCACCCATTTTGTTTCACCAGCCTTTTTTTGGGAGAAGGGCAAATCTAAGACAACGACAGTGGAACCATTGTTGAAACAACTCGATATGTTTTTCAGCGGTGGAGCCCAGGGTGTTGTTTTGACAAATCAAGTTCTTTCACTCTAAAAAGAAACAGTGGGAGTTTTGAGCCAGAACGACTCATAGCCATACCATCCATGGGACCGGTAAGGAAAACCTACATTTATGATCGATTTTATAGTAAATGTAGGTAAAATATAACATACATGGATGCTATGGTATATGACCCACAGAAGAAAGATAGTCTAAGACTAGTTTCCTGGCAATTCTTTGATTTTTTTTGAGTCTGGCGGAATGTTTGAAAACTTCTTAGCTTGTCCGCTGGCACCCTGAGAAAATCAGATTCTGTAAATGCATGAAATTCACCCCGATTTGTCTAGGATGTTTTTTTTCTAGCGAAAACCCTGGAAAACCCACAGTGCAAAGTACGAAGCTCAACTGGTGCTTCACCGGATCAAAAACCGACATCACTCCCCGGAAAACTAGCATGTCCCATCAAAATCAATGGTTGGAAGATGAAATGTTCTTTCAAAATGATTGATTCTCACCGGGGAAATATGTCCAACGAAAACATCGCCAAAGAAGTGATCACATTTGGGGGTTTCCTAAAATGGTGGTACCCCCAAATCATTCATTTTAATAGGGTTTTCCATTATTTTCACCATCCCTTCTGGGGTACCCCTATTTTTGGAAACATCCATTTTGTGACCAGGCTTTGCAACGATGACCCTTGGAACCTATGAAAGTACCACGGAGTTGGGCTTGGATGATTACTTCAGATCTCTACCCGTGACAATGTTCACAGCATTCAGGTGGACAACTGGGGGTTGTGAACAAGCAAACAAACAAACAAACAAACAAACAAACAAATAAACAAGCAAACAAACAAACAAACAAACAAACCAACAAACCAACAAACCAACAAACCAACAAACCAACAAACAAACAAACAAACAAACAAACAAACATACAAACAAACAAACAAACAAACAGAAAAAAGGCTGCGTTGTGCCATCTCAAAAGGAAGAAATTGTCTTCTAAGCCCAAAATGTCTCAGGTGCTATGTTGTTTTTGGAGAGGGTATACAATACAAATCATATAAGTGATGTCTTTGTACTTGTTCGCTACTTAAGCACCAGCCATTTGTTTGCAGGAAGGGATCTGTCAATGGTTAGTTAGAGATTCGTCTAGGCATATTTCAGCGAGAAATGGATATTCCTGCAAAAAAGTCATATTTCACATAAGCAAGCCATTGACTGAAGCAAAAAGTTGCTGATAAAAAGCCATACATTTGTTGATGTTTCAGTGATCTTGATTTCACCACACCAGGGTATAGTTGGACGTTCTGTCAAAGTAATAGAGCGTATTTTCTGGCAATCAGCAAGGGTGCCGCAAACGGAATGTCAATGTGGATCAATTTTGGTGCTCTAAACCCTCTGTCTTTGTTGAGGTTGAAACCTGGGTGTTCCCCCCCCATCACATGTGTGACATCAGGTGTTTCACCGGAGAATGCGTGAATAACGAGGGCCATTCCTTGACCTCGATGCTTTCTCAACAGCCACTCGAAGTTAAAGTCACAGGGGTTCGAGGGGATTTGGAGCTCTTGGTGATGGTTCTGAAATCCCAAGGTTAACCACCTGGGATGTATGAAATCCTGTAAATAATGGTACGTATATTTACCATATCAACTGGTGTAGGATTCCTTCTATCAACAGTAGTTTGGCATCAAGTCATCTCTTCATGCTGGTGCCCTTGTGAGAACCAACACATCCTTTTCCCAAAAGTACTTTTGAGTCGATGATGTTCCTTTTCCTAAGTTGGTATTTATTAGTTCCTCTGGGGTAGCGATTTTGAAGCCAAGAAAAGATCATTAAAGGAAAAAACAGTTTTCCAATCACAACTTGGGACCTTTGGATATCTCGCAGCTGGTGGTTTAGCAATCAAATTTCTTCTGAACATGAAATCTGCAACGTGCTTATTTCATCCAGCATTTCCGAAAAGCCTCCCTTTAGACAACGTCATTTGTGTTCATATTTGTTTAGCTTGCAGTTCAATCTAAGGAAGTTTAGAAGTCTAACTTCTGACAATATGGACAGTTGAAAAGCCGACTAGAGAAGTCAAGTCAGAAGAAAGAAGTTCAACACGCGAGTAGAGTCACTAGAAAGAAGATGCACACGCGCGAAATGTTAGGAATTCGCGAATCGCTGTGTTTTTTCAATGATTCGTGGTTCCGGATGTTCGAAAAGTAGGCTCGCTAAAGCGGCGGGTGCGGAGGTAGCTGTTCAGCAGAGAAATGAAAAATGGCACGCCGCTGTGGCGTGAAACGCGTTTTCAAGGCAAAATGTACAAAACATCGCAGGTTCGGAGCAAGTTTTGACGTTTAGATGTCGAAAAATGACACGCCGCTGTGGCGCGAAGCACATCTGCAAGTCAAAATGTTAAAAAACTGATGGTTCGCGCCACTTTTTGTAGATGTCGAAAAATTAGTCAGTTAGAAAGTTAGTCAATCAATCAGTCAGTCACTTTGTCAATTGGTCAGTTAGTTTATTAGTCAGTTAGTCAGTTGATCAGTCCGTCAATGAATTAGTCAGTTAGTCAATTAGCCAGTTGCTCAGTTAGCTAGTTAATCAGTTGGTCAAGTTAGTCAGTTAGTCAATTAGCTAGTTAGTCAGTCAGGAAGTCAATTAGTCAGTTAGTCAACAGTCAGTTAGTCAGTTAGCTAGTTAATCAGTTAGTCAAGTTAGTCAGTTAGTCTGTTATTCAAAAAGGCAGTTAGTCAATTAGTCACTCAGTCAGTTAGTCATTGAGTATGCGGCACCCCTCGTGCGGGTCAGCTGATTTTTTTTGCAATTTCTACCAATCTGTCAGGCCATCAACGTTACTAGCACGGCCATGCTGCAGGCCACCCACGCAGACAACACCACAAGAAACTGTTGTTCACTAATGGTTGCACAAGGTAGAAGCTTTGCCTATCCATCGCAGCCAGCTGAAAAAAATAGTACAGTGAGTGAAAACATGAAACACTGACCAGACGGCCGCACAGGACGACGGGGCTTAACCGCCCTCCTTTTCTCCCATGTCGTGGAACAAGCTCCAAGCGCTTTGGGAACGCGAGGAGGCTGTACCGAACTGCGTAAGGCATGCATGAAATACAAGGTCAGATAGTACATGATGACACATGGATGAAACATAGAGTAAGAGCCATGACGTGCAGCCAGTCCGTTTCAGTGAAGATGAGCCAATTTTCGCAGTCCATAATCACTTGTTCTCTCATGTCTGTCCTCTCAGGGAACAGTACTTCCCAAGTGGAAAGCGCCACCACCTTGGCGTCTTCATCGGTGGCGACCAGGCACGGGATCGCCGTCATGAGCGTTGCGGAAAGAATCCTTGCCAAGGAAAGCAGCAGTTGTCAATCTTTGACAGATTTTGTGACATGCTCGTAGGACCTTGTCTTCTGAGCCACGCAGGGCCGCAAAATTGACGTATTGGCTCGAGCCATCCATTCTGTTCAAAACCCCAAACATGAACTTCCTCCTTTCAGCATGGGCGGCAGAGGTAGAGGACGTTACACGGCCACCCAGCCCAAGGGCAAGGAGGTCGGCGGTGGCGCGCCACGAACAGTGGCCATCGACAGTGCACGTCGATTTACTTCGAGCCTTCCGGGGGAGGATGGAAGCATCCTCCTCCACAGACAGGGTACCAGAAACGATGGCCAAGTGCTTGAGAAAGAGTGCCTCATCCATCTGTTGACAAAAGATTCGCACGAACTGCTCAACAGGCCGGCCAAAGGCCTCTCCATGCTTTGTGGCTCTATGACGCACGGACTGTTGGCACTAGAACGGCTCGACTAGAACCGCCCTGCAGAGTTTGGCGAAGGCCTGCGCAGCACTTGACTCGACGAAGAAAGGTGGAGGAACCACCGATGAGTTGAAAACGGCAATCCAGCAGATCTTCAGCTACTTGACCCATGCGGATGCCGCTGCGTTTCAACGCCTTGCAGTCCTTGGGGCGCAGATCTACGTAACAGCTATGCAGCTCTTAGAGGCAGAAAAACAATACACGGTTGTGGTTTGAATTGGAAGCATCAAGAACTCCTGCATCAGGTATGGGACACACGACACGCTGGAATAATATATATGTGTATGCAGTATTTCCATATATAGACAAAGATATAAGAATATATTTACGGGTGTACATATGATCTAAGGTGTGTGTGACGTAAGTCGCTGAAGCTAGCAGAAGCTAGCAACTATTTCCACGTCTGACCACCATTGTAGGCTCAGACTCAGTCAGTCAGTCAGTAAGTACGTCAGTTTGTTTTGTCGTCAGTGAATCATTCAGTCAAGTAGTCAATTAGTCAGTTAGTAGTAGTTTAGTCAGTTAATCAGCTAATCGATCAATCAGTTCGTCTGGTAGTCACTTAGTTAGCTAGTTAGTCAGTTTGTCAATCAGTCAGTAAGTCAATTAGTCAGTTAGTCAATCAGACAGTTAGTGAGTTGGACAGTTGGATAATTAGTCAGTGTTTTTGCTTTGTGATCCGGGATTCACAACAACCAATCTCTCCTATACGTTTCCGATTCTTGAAACTTCCCCCAACGCTTCGTGCGGTACTACTGGTAAAACATTTGTATGCCTATATTTATATTTATTTTATTTTCTGGGCAAAAACTTTTATCCCTACACTCATAGTTGTGGTTGATTCATACCATCTTCAGGGACCATTACTCATCCATCGCCACTACTAGTCACCAAGAATGCGTGAGAGCTTACAGACACAAACAAAACCACCGACCACCAACTGTTTGATGATTCTTGCTTTTCACGAGCAAGAAACGCCCGGAAGCATGAAGACTGACTTTCCATTGCCGAGGCATGGTCCAGTTTTTATTTTAGCATATGTGGCAAGTTACATGCTTGTGGCCATGGGGATATTCAACGTGATTCTTGCCGTTTATGTCACTTGGAAACCAACAATTGGAGGAGGCTAAAGCAATAAAGGGTGCAGGTAGTGGAGAGATTGTTGTTTAAGCCAAGTTTTTACGCAACCCACAAGAACACGCTCCAATCAACTGGCAGAACACTGGAAGTTTACCTTTCCAACGTTGAAATGATAAATCTTCGCTATGCAACCTGAGGTTTGACCGTATAGATACACCTCTATCTGGGTAAGTTCAGTAGTTGTGGTTTCATAGAACTTGGCGACGTTTCGTTGAAGGATCACATGCTGGTGTTTGAAATCTTGAGGGAAATCCCATGAGAAATTTAATGTTGTGGTTTTAGATAGCTGGGATTATATGATTACCCTTCCCAAAGATGGGTCCGTGGCGGGTATTAAGGATTGGAGTATCTGACTCATAAAGAAAAACTATTTACCCACATATTGTCTATGTGATGTATGTTGATACTTGGAAACTTGTAGAAATATGATGATAATTTGTATACATCTGTCTATCTGTATGTACGGATGTATGTATACATGAAGGGAACATGAAACGCCCTTCTTCGCCTGCAAATTCCCCAATGAAGACATTCAACAGGGTTACATCCAGGGTGCTGCAAGATCTCTTCCATCAAAAGTAGGAGTGAAACGACCTTAGATGTGAACAAAGCGTCATTATTCAATGCAGAACTCTGGTGGTTTGCCAGAGTTCTAGCAATGCAAGAGTCCTTTCTTCATTTTTTTGGGCCTAGTCAAAAATGACAGCGAGAGATAGTCTAAGGGTTTGAGAGACGGAAGCATGAACATGTAAGGCAAATTCTACATCAAAGATTCACAGCTTGCACTCTAGCCTCTCGCATAGATAGCCACAAGTATCTTGAAAATGATACTTTCCTGGGAACTTACATATCCCATTAAAAGTCACTTTTAAGTCTTTAGGTATCCAAACATTTTTTATTGCAAAAAAAATTGATCGGTCATTAAATGTTTAATCCAAAAAAAACAAAATCGACCCTTGAGGTGGAAATTACCATGAAGGCCGCCAAAGAAAACGAAGCTGTTACCGCAGAGCAATGGGCTCGTGAGTCAATTCGTATCGCACGGGTGACACGAGAACTCTTGATTCTTGGAAAACATGGGGGGTGGTTTTTTGGTGTTTTTTGGGTTTGGGGGGGATAGGTAGGGTTGTTTGTTGGTGTTTTTGTTTTTTGGTAAATTGATGTTCAAATATATATGAAGATATAATTATATACAACTTCTGTACGAAATATGTATCAATACTGTTGTCATTTTATTTGAGTAAAATAGGAGAATGTGCCGATAGGATATGCCTAATTCTACCTCTGTCAATTGATATTTGATGTTGTATTATTTCAATTGCCATTCCCATAGGATCAATATACAATATATTTACCCACATTTACCATCAAAATCACATAAAATCACCCTTTTATTGAGATTGGACGTTTTTTCTGTGTTCTTCCCATGGTTCCGTCGTTTTCTAGAACTTCGCCAAAAAAAAAACAAGTTTTTTACATCACCAAGGTCCGACTGGGAAGGTTGTCCGAAACGTTGGGATTATCCCCACCTCCAAAGGTAAGTTGGACAGAGGGATTTTCCCCAAGGTACTGTTGATGGACAAAATCCCTACACCACCAAGGATGATAATTATTCCATTGCTTATTAGGGTTTTAACCATCCCAGGTGGTGCAGGATTTCTTCCATCAACAGTATTTCCGCTAGGTGGTTTTTTGAAGATCATTTTGTTTAACTACTTCCAGAAATGATGGAAGTTGACAAATAAATTGGTTCCAATAGTTTGAAACCACTAAGTAGCTAATCATATCTTCAGTGTTGTTGAGCACTTTGCTGAAGGTGGTGGAATTGAATCTTTGCGAGACGAAATGTTGATGAATTTTGACACAGATTTTAAGCTTCCATGTGCAAAAAGATGTCACTGTGAAGAGATTGTCGTGATGATGGTCCATGTCAAATTGACGTTGATCACCAGGTGATTCGGATATGGATTCGACATTGATCATCTCGAATTAATTTGTGCACAGAATTTGGAATCCCCCATCCTAAACATGGTTCATGTCATCCTGGTGGTCGCGAGCCAGCATCCTGGGTATATAATATACCCTCCAACGAACCAACATATCCTTCTCCCAAGGCACTCTTAAAGATGAATTTTCCTTTTTCCCCAGGTGGGATATTTGATTTTTCCCAAAAATGGTATAAACCCTAAAGAAAAACAGGCCAGCTATACAAAATTACCCCCAGAAATAGCCGGCCTTATGATCAGGGCTTCTTAATCATTAATTCCCCAGGTGGTACATGCGATCGTTCCCATTAACCATTGGTTTCCCTTAATAAGGCCAGCTATACAACATTTATTTCGTTTCGGGGGGGGTGTACGTGGTGGCCCGGGTGGGGAAAATTGGTTGACCATCCAGGAAGCGGTTCGCAGCAGCTTATCGCCTCTTCCATGAGTTTGATGTCGCCTGACAGAAAACTGGATGGTGGTTTCAAATACACCCCCGAAAACTAACATGTCTTCTGAAAAGGGACTGTTTCAATAGGAAATACATCTTCCAACCATTGATTTTCAGGGAACATGTTAGTTTTCCAGGGAGTATATTTTATTTCCACCCTGAACGTTGGGGAAGATTCCCTAATTTTGACGACCATATTTTTCAAAGGGTTGAAACCACCAGTTTGACGAAAAAGCTGTAAAAAGTCGGGTTGAAGATAGAATTTCACATGTTTTTTTGGGGGGTGGGGTTGGAAAGAAATAGATTTATTTGAATGGAATTGGAATTACTTTGTTCAAACTTTGTGTAGGGTTTGAAGATTGGATGGTTGATATTTGTTGTTGTTTACTATATCTTTGACAAGTGCAACTTTCATATGATGTCTATTCAAATCAATGTTTCTACATATAGATATGTGTTAGCATGTGTTCGTTTATGGTATGCAATGCACAGAATGAATGTATTGAATACAATGTTGTTTCTGCATGGCTGTTGAGGATGTGATCATACACGGTCTTGTTAAATGGAAACTGCGGTTATGAAACAAGAAAGGAATCATAAATCCAAGGTTGCGAATTATTCTATAATATTGGGAATGATTTTACGACTTGAGTGTTTGATGCTAAATGATTTTGTTTCAATGAGTAATGATGTCATCGTGTGTCATGGTGTCATGAACCTGTTGTTTTGTTAGATGTTTTGTTGTTTTTCAATTCGATGTTTTCTATCCTTAGTCGGTGTCAACTGAGGACTTGAACTCTGGAGTGTCCCGTTCCGTGGCAACAACCTTGGTGGTAAATCTGGTGGAATAATGGTGGAAATGGAACCTTCTTAATAAATATCATCCCCAAAAATAGCCAGCCCCTTATTTCTTGGGGTGTGTAGCAGCCAGGTGGGTTTCTTGGACTTCTTAGATTCCCATGATACTCCTACGATGATATTGAGGCTTCTGAGGCCTGAGAACGATGTGTCAAACCAACATCTTGTGCGAAAATACAAGGAAGGCGCCCTCCCTAAAACCCAACATTTTCACCCCTGAACAAAGGTTGGTTTAGGGATAGAACTTCTTTCCTTTTCAGAAACCCCCGATTTTTCAGGTGTTTTTTTGTTAGGCTTCGGAATGCTCATAACGGGTTATATTTCCACCATAAGTGACTGGTCGTTTGGTTGAAGCCGCAAGCTTTGAACATGGGATGCCCCAGGGTTCCCAAAAAACGGAGGTTTTTCCAACCCCCGGTTTTTCGTTAGTTCAGCCAGATTTTTTTTTCTGGATGGTGGCAACTCAAATATGTTTTTTGAATATTCACCCCGATCCCTAGGGAGATGATCGAAATTTGACGATCATATTGTTCAATGGGGTTGGTTGAAACCACCAACGAGTCAATAGTGGTTCACTCCAATTAGCAAGCAGTGAGCCTTTTTTGAGCCTGTGGGGGTGGCCTTTTTAAGGCCTGGCCTTGATAAGGGATTTTTTGGAGCGGCCTAAGCCCTGAATCTGTAATGGAAAACTGGAAGCCCTGAAAAACTGATGGGAACTTCAGCATCGAAATGCCAGATTTCTGCGGTCGGCGTTTTGCTCTTTCTTTGACACTCAATCGGAATGGCGTATTTTTCGACATAAGAAAGCCAAGTATCATCAACTACTCCAAGAATATGGAGCTATACCATCTACAGTATACACAAAGAAGATTGGTCACAATAAAGAAAATGATGAAACTCTTTACAGTACTTTTTTTTGAAAAAATGCCCTGCACCTTCATTCCCTCATGAGATGTCACAAAACTTGGATTACAAGGACATTTGCTGATACCTTTGGTGTTATCAGTAGTGAAAAGCTCTCCCAAAACCTTCGAAAACCCCCCTGTTTTTTGCTTCTTCACAGGTTTGGATATCAGCCCGGAAGGAGCTCTATTTACGGATGAAGATGTGCATGAAGGAATTGCCATTAACAAGGATTTGTTCCTCTTGGTGATTCAGGACCGAATGAATTTTTGTGCTTCGGAATGGCTAATTTTTTGTACAAAAAATCACCGGCAGTTTTGGTCCCGGGGCATTTTTTATCCCATGATCCTTCAATCCATCCAGCCCTCGAGGATCGACAAGTTCAGTTGTTGATGGACGATTTGGATCTTCCACCCGATCGCGCCAACCTGTTTGAGCCTTGTTACTTTATAAAGTTAAGAAATTGGTGAAAGTCCAAGGTGCAAAAAAAAGAAATGTGATGTATGTGAAAAACGTTCCATTTTTCCATTTTCAGGAATTCTCATTCTCATGTGTTTTTTTTTTTCGGAATGTGTCGCTAAGGGTTTTTTCGGGAAAAGTGTTGTCATTAAAGACTGTCTTCAAACACTGCCCAAAGTTCTGCTGAAGTGATGACTGTCTTTAAAGACTGTCTTCAAACACTGCCCAAAGTTCTGCTGAAGTGATGGCTGTTTTTAAAGACTGTCATCAAACACTGCCCAAAGTTCTGGAGAAGAGTGTTGGAGGGGGAAGTGTTGTAGAGAAGTGTTGCAGAAGAGAGTTGTAGAGATATGTGGTAGAGAAGTGCGGGAGAAGACTGTGGTAGAGAAGTGTTGGAGAAGAGTGTTGAATAGAAGTGTTGGAGAAGAGTGTTGGCAACACTGGTGTAAAAAGATGTCTGGTATAAACGTTCTCTTGTTTAACTTTTCTTGCATTCAACTTTTGCTGGATTTGAGACACTGCGACTGCACCTGTGTCTTGGTGCTATTTTACATGTGTATACTGCATTTTGTTTCGATACTCCTTACACTGCTCATCTCTGTAATCCTTTCTTTCGGGATATCCGGCGTCTAGTTTTCGGAATGTGGCGCTCAGGGGTTCCCGTTTTTTCAGTGGGGGTCAGGGGGTTGAACTGTGTTCGCCAACATTGGGTGTCACGTTCGCGGTCGTCCGCGGCCGTTCGATGCCGTTTGCGATGATGGCGTGTGATTGTGTTAATTCCTTTCTTCTAGGGTGTGTCCAAAAAGTGTGTTGGGGAGGTGTCACTGGTTGTTTTTGACGTGGCAGGCGCATCATTTTGCTGACATTACGTTTTTCGCGGCCACGATTTTAAGTGGCAGGGGCAATGGGATTCGTCATGTTATGGATGTGTCGTCGTACGTTTTTTCTTTGTGGGGACAGCATTGGCGGCATGTGCATTGATCTGACACATGCGTTTGGCGTGACAGGTGGAATGCATTCGTGATCCCTGGGATTGCATATGTTATTTTTTCGTGTCAGGCGTAGGATTCCACGCACACTTGTTTGTGTGCTGTAGGGAAGTGACGGAGAAGAGTGTTGGAGAAGGTGTAGGGAAGTGTTGGATAGAAGTGTTGGAGAAGAGCGTTGTAGAGAAGTAATGGAGAAGAGTGATGTAGAGACGCGTTGTAGAGAGTTGTCGGAGAAAAGCGTTGGAGACAAGTGTTGTAGAGACGTGTTGTTGAGAAGTGATGAGTTTTGGAGAGACGCGTTGGTGAAAGGAGTTGTAGAGAAGTGTTGGAGAAGAGTGTTCTGGAGACTTGTTGTGGAGAAGTAATGGAGAAGAGTGTTGTAGAGAAGTGTCGGACAAGAGTTTTGGAATAGTATGTTGTAGAGAAGTGATGGAGACGAGTTTTGGACAAGAGTGTTGCGTAGAAGTGGTGTAACGACATGTTGTAGAGAAGTGTTGTAGAGTAGTCTGTGAAAAGGGTATCGTAGAGAAGTGTTGGGGAAGAGTGTTGTAAAGAAGTGTTGGAGAGAAGTTTTTAGAGACCTTTTGGAGAAAGACATGGAAAGACAGTCTTGATGGTTGAGTTTTGAGGGAAAAGCTGTTGCTGCCCGCGGGACACGCAGACTCACCAAAAATAAAGAACCATTGCTGCTGCTACGACACGGGCGGTGTGTGAGAGCCACCAAAAGAGCACCCATTTCTAATCTGCATTTGGGTTTGTGGGTTGTTCAGCTTTTGCTGATGTCTCAGCCTGTATTGTTTCGTTTGCTGTGAATGTTCAATACCAGATTCGGTTTGCAACTTCAAGGTCCCAAAGTGTTTGATGCGAATCCCTGATGATGATGCCAAGGAAATTATTGACGCAGATGGGAGTGGCACCCTTCAAATCGCTGAACTGGTGCTGTGGCATGTGGGGCGGGAACTTACGACATCTTAGCAGCCAGGAGTGCAGTTTTGTGGTTTTGAACGTTAGTGCAAGATTACAAAACAAAGGACGTGTAATTTGCGTTGCGAGGGTTCTGGATGGATTTTGTCATTTTTTGTAGATGTGGTTCGACTGAAGTTTGAAGAGATGGCAAGAGGAATTGTGAATTTTTTCCCAATGGCATTTCAACCGATTTCCTGCCAATTGAGCCAACTGTTGAATTTTGACCTGGTTATTTTGACTTTTGAACACGCTGTTGGGCCCGTTCAGTTTGACCGTGGTTGAATTTGTGTTTTTGTTGTTGTAAGTATTTCTCTAAATTTTGACCAGTAACATGTTGCAAACAACCTTTGGTCTTTCCACACGTGTAACAGGGGTGTTAACATTTCAACTGTTGAGAGTTGTCATAGGGAAATGCTACAGTGAAACCCCTGGATTTTTTGAGGGTGTAAAGCAAATCAACCACACATGACACCAACAAATAGGTTTGTCCCACCCTCGGAGTGTTCGGCCATGGCGGACTTACCCACATGTGCCAGTCCCAATTCATTCGAAGAAATTTTAAAGCTAAGGTGCAAGGTTTATTGAAAATCCGTGGCGAGATCAACAAAAGTGCCTTGACTTCTGATACAACATGTTTTGCCTTTCATTTGGCATTGAACTTCTCTGTTTGTCTGCACTTAGTCAGTGTTTTGTTAAGTTTTTTTTCCATTCACAGGGGTGATCAAACATTTGGATTAAACCATTGATTTTTTTATCGTTACAGCAAAAGTTGTCGTTTCAGATTCATGGTTTAAAGCAAGTTGTGGGCGGGTCCGTGGATGACAAATTGGAGAATGACTAATCATCGATTTGCCGGAAAATGATTTGGATCTATGAGACAACATTCTAAAGCAGCAATAGTTGGATGCATTCCTTTGGGAGATGTGAAAGTGTATTCCTCAAAATGTAGCATTTATTTCCTTAAAAGTGAATGTGACATATAGATTGTTCCCTCGTGAAATGAGTAATTTGAAGTGTACTTGTTGAAAACCATATTCAAAAGGGAGTTTTATGTAGGCATTAACAAGAAAGAGACCTATTAAGAGTGCCAATTTGTATGTGTATATTTTGTATATATACAAAACCCAATGAGGAGACAATTTTTAAAAATAAACCCCGAGGTGATACCGTTGCGGCATTGTTGGTCTCGCAGTCACTTGTCATGGATGGTGAGGAAATTTGGTGTGAGTAACTTGCGAACAGGAGTGGGGATCTCCCGTTAACCGTGGAAAATTTCGGGGGTGTCACCACTGCAAATTACCTTGTGTTATTGCCATAATTGAAAGGCATGGCCTGGGACTTCGGTAAGTTTGAGTTGTATACGTAAAACTTGCCCAAGGTATATATATATATCCCAACAAATAGATTTAGGCCCGAACTAGATCCTAGATTTACAGAATGTAGGATTTAAATGCCGCATATATGATGGCGGCCTCCGGCCTCCCAGTCCCCCCCCCCCCCCC
>DF239135.1:177219-204140 GCA_000507305.1 Breviolum minutum Mf 1.05b.01
GGTGGGGGGGAACCAGGGGGGGCTGGATCATATATGGACGAATAGGACATCCCTGTGCTTTGTTCTATTGCACAGCGCCAAAAGAATACGTTCACAGTATTGTGATTGACCTGAGATGAATGTAGGCAAATATAAGTTTTGAGAACTAGCTGTTCTGTAAAAACCTTTGCAAATATTGGGATGAACTTCATAGAATCACTGCATATAAATAGATCGCTTCGAAATTTCTTCTGCTTCGAAAAGCAGTGTTTGCAGCAAAGGTCTGTGCAGTCCTTGGTGGTTGAGATGAGAGATGAAGTTGGTAAAAACCTGGCGGAACTGAAAGAGGTGCCCGAACGAACCACGTGGTTTTTGTTCGTAGCGTTGTAGCGTTAGGTGCGGGGGGGTTGTGTAACAAAGGTTGGTTTTTCATTGAAAAGACGACCCAAGTCTTGAAAGGTGTTGAAAGGTGATGATTCGGGTTGGGTGGTTGGATGTTGTTTTTCCACTGATGACCAACTGCAGGACATGTGTTTATCCATTTTTTCAACATCACGATTTCTGTGCTGAACCTTCCCTTCAATTCCCACTCACCACACATAGTGGGCGTTGGGGGTGTTCAGAAAAGAGGTGAAGGGTCACATACTACCTTCCTTTTTATTTAACTATTCTGCCCCCATCCAACCACATTGTCATTTTGGGACCCCGAAATATTTGGACCAAGCAGGACAAAAATAGAACCAACTATGGGGTCTTTTCGGTACCCCAATTTGGGCTGAACAAATCGCAGGGTCTTGAAAGATGTGCCTTGAAAAGTGCTGTCGACTGCTGATTTGCTGATTGTTTTATCCTCCGTACTCCACTTTCAGAATGGCTATGGAACTCAATATTCCCTTTCTCACCATTTGTTTCTTCCAATTCTTTGATAATTTTTGTGACTTCTGGAGTTTCTTTATATTCAAAAATGAAGTTTCTCTACAAGATTCGCCTTTGTTTTTTTGGTTTTCTTACAGTTTTTGCCTCTAAGAAATGTTCATCTACTGGCTAAATTGGTGGTTTGGGTCCCCGTGGTTTGGAATCTAACCATCCGCTGATAGGATCCGTCTGGGTAAATTAATGCTTGGAAGACGTTTTTCACCTTTCCTTTTAGGTAAAAGACCCTCCCTTTGAATGCATTCCCTGGAAATCAGTCGTTGCCTTTAGTTTCGATCAACTGAAAACCCCCTGCCATTCCAGAAAATTCCGAGGCGTTGCCTCAAAATGATGGGTGCTTTCCTATGTGGCTGTTTCCGAAAATGTTGGTACCCCCAAATCATCCATTTTAATAGGCGCTTTTCCATGATTTTCACCATCCATTTTGGGGGTATCCCACCCCTATTTTTGGATTTCCACCCCATGGTGTCATCCCATGTTGACTTGACTCCCGGGCCCCCCTGGTGTTGTCACGACGACCTGTGTTTTCCCTTCAGGCGAGCAATCGACATTTGTTGACCTTGTGGACGCAATTGGATCGGATGTGTCAAGGAAAAGCGTTGGATCATCCACCTCTACAGCACCTTGACACCTTGGAGCGGCCGAAAAAATCATCGGTGATTGGTTGGGTTGGTTTGGGTTGGAGTTGGAGTTGGAGTTGGGTTGGTTGGTTGGTTGGTTGGTTGGTTGGTTGGGTGGTTGGGTGGTTGGGTTTGTTGAAGATGTTGAAGGTGTGTTTTTTGTTGGGTTTTTTTTTGGGGGGTGCTTAAATAGAACTGAAAGAATGTCAGGTCTTGCAGAAGGAAAGTCATAGGTAGTAGATAGATACAGGGAAGTTGCTGCTTGAATGACTAAGGCCATAAAAACCAAAAACGCTTCAAGGGTTGATTTTGTTGAAAAGGATTGAACAGGGGAAATGTTTGCCAAAAATGACTAAGGAAACCTGCTTAGGATGTGAAAAGTTGAGATGGTCAGTGGGAGTGGGTGCTTTTGAGGGATACGGTGTCGGGTCTTTCTTAAGTTTCAGGAAGTTTAAGTGTGGTTTCACCCCTTGCGAAACAGAGATGTGTGAAATGAAATATAGTGCTGTGTAGCGGCAAATATCAGGATACATACGCAGTATACCCAAAGTCCAGACTATTGCTGGTTCAGCAATCCGCGGATAATCACCTCGGTTGTTAAAAAAACGATGAACATCGTGGATAGACTACCAACCTTGATTGATTCCCAGCAGATTCTGAACCACCAGTGGATGCAGATTCCTGTTGTTCTACAACTTTGACAGTACAAGACACACCATAGGATACAATCAGACCGAGACCGTTACAGACTTGTCTTGTTGGTTATCCAGCATGTTACCACCCAACAAATTATCTTGTACATCGACTAGTCCGTCCTCCAAGCAACAAGTGTCAAGGACTATCTTAGTTTAAAGGAGTATCCCATAACAAATTGTGATCACCAATCTCTTGCCACACCCGTGACGCAGTTCTTGAGCTGTATACTTACTGTATATATCTTCGTTTTGTGTCATGCTTCGGTGAAGCTTAGGCGCTTATATGGAAGGTACCATAGGTCATCAGAAAAATCAAGCAACAAATCCACTGACACGAAGTTTCATGATGGTTCGCATGGCCAAGTTTCTTCAAAAAATGAAAGGTCGCAAAAGACTGGTAGAAAACAAAATAAATTGTCTAGGTTTGACTGCATGATCGAATGCCTTTTTATTTCTATGTACAAGAGCGTTGCCCATGGGTGACATAAGGTGGTGTTATTGTTTGAAAGCCATCTAACAAGTCATCCTCCTTTGTTTTCTTGGTGGCCATAGATGTTCTAAGGATAAAGAAGCCCATTTGAAAGTAGATTCATGAATTTTTATCCAGCACTTGATCATTGGCTCCCATTTTTTTGGTCAAATAATCACATCCCAAATCTCATTGTTTGGAATGTTCTGAGTGCTTTCTTTTTCAATCTGAAACAATCTTGAATAGGGTGCAAAGATCAAAAAATAGCAATGATGTTCCAAGTTTGGTGGGTCCCCCCTCCGACGTGACGTTGGACGCCTGCCTCATCCAGGCGTCCATCCTATGGATTTGGCGACCTGGATGGTCCAGGCAACCTGGATGGTCCAGCGGATGCTACCCACCAGGCACAGATTTTGCCCCGGTGTTTTCTGTGGATGGGGGAGGGTGTGACAGGGTGAACAAGATTTACCCTCCGTAAAAAGCTAAAACCTTTTGAGCCCCTTGGAAAGTAAGTAAGGTTTCTCAAACTCAAAAGGAAAGGATCAGACCTTCCAACCTTCATTGGAGGAAACGGCGGAATCGCCTCCCAAAAAAAGGTGGCTTTTTTCGTTGCGTGAAATTAATTGGCGTGCTTCCAAAATGCCGAATTTATTGAGGATAAAAATAGTATCAATAGAGGGTGGTTTTCAACGAAGTGGAGAGGTGCCTTTCCTTGATGCAGATGTCATGTCATCCACCAACGTTTTTGAAGGGAATGACATCTTCTGGGTGCTGGCAACTCAGATATGTTTTTTATTTTCACCCCGAACCCCGGGGAAATGATCCAATTTGACGAGCATATTTTTCAGATGGGTTGGTTCAACCACCAACTAGTCTTGATTTGGATGTTTGGAAGCATCAAAACAGACCTATTCCGATTCCGGGAGGTTTGATCTACGAGAAAATCAGCTGGGATTGGGGGACATGTTGAAATAAAACTTGGGAAAAACCCGCCTTTTAATAGGGCCACGGGACGTGAAAAAAAGATGATTAGAAGATGGGCCCTTTCGGGATCGTTGTAAATGGGATTTTATTAAAAAATAACCACCTATAAATGGCCTAAAATAAATAGATCAAATAGGCAACTGCGGTGAGAAGAAACCCAAAAACAAAAAAAAACATTGAAAAACTAGTGGCCCTGGTGGCTGGGGGCCATCTTCTAAACATCTCGTTTTGAACGGTTGAGTTTTCGCATAGGCACTTCGTCCTCGACTAATGCTGCAAGAGGTGGAGATGATGGAGGGGAAAATTTTGGGGGAAAACCATCTGTGGGTTAAACGGTCCGGTTAAGAAAGCGGCAAAGAAAGGAAGGTTCAACAAATTCATGTAATTGGAACATGTTTGATATATATTTATATATACATATGTTATGTAATGTTTCTGTTCGGTGGGAATTGTGTAAAGCTGCCGTTCTTGAGGGCGTAGTGGCAGAATTGTGGTCCTTTTCTTACTTTGTTGTGTCGACATAAGGTGTGTCATCACTTGATATGGGACATGAATGGGCAAGTGACACCCTGCAATATTCCCAATATTACATCCAAAGACCCCCATATCCATGCTGCATCTACGTAACGTTGGTAGGGAAGAGCCGATTGTGATTGGTGTCGTGCCCTTCTATGGAAGTGTTTGTCCAGATTGGAATGGTCCTATTGCATGTTCATGTCAAAGAAGTACCGTTGTGATTGAGAGCCCAATGTTGTTCCAAATCAGTTGGCAACACCAACTCCATTTAAAGAACCATGTAATCATGTGTGCTGGGTGTCCTGACCTTTGCTTTCAGATCTTTTTGCGTCAGCTCACAGGGCCATGGCCAGGCCATATGTTATTCTACTTGTTCCAAACGTCCAAGAAGCCAATATTATCCTAGATATGTACAAAAATACGTGTACAAATATTTGTATATCTATAATTAACATGGAGCACATTAAGTGAAGATGCCATGAAACTGCCCCGTGTTAAAATCTCTGGAAAAATCTCTGGAAATTTGAATCAACTTTGGGGTGGTCCAAAATCATCCAGAAATTCCATCCATTTTTGGGGGGGTTTTGGATTCGGTCACAAGCAATCGGATTCAACAACCAGGGTTCAACAACCCAAACGAATCAGAGAAATGTCCTTCATGTTTTTTTGATTTGAGCAAGTGCGAACCCAAAAAAAAATCGGAACCCCTTCAAAATGTCATCCAAACTACTTCTTTTTCAAAACCAGGAGACGGGATAATGTCCATTTGCTGGAGATGAAGTCGCACCAAAAAAGAGGTGTGGAAGGATTTCTTTGCGAAGGATTGGTTGATGCTGCCTGGAAGTTTACATGGGGAGAGGTTCCGCCGTTTCCTTAAGAACAGAAAGGCTTTCAAACAGCATACCAGGCAGAATCATACTGTTGATGGTTCAGAAATCCGGCTAACCACCTGGGATGTATCAAACCCTGCAAATAATGAGATAAACTACCAACCTCAAATGGTGAACGCCGGATTTCTGAACCATCAACAGTATGGATTTGCACCAGAAAATCAACTTGCCACTTGGGGTTATCGTCCTATCCTTCAGAGGGGTTATGGACTGTATGGCACATTGATTATGGAGGCTTCATGGACATGCAGAAAATCGCTGGTTGATTGGTACTAGTAAGAAATCCTGCACTAGTGAATCGGTTGTTTATCTATGCATGGCTGGATTTTACACATTCGATGTGGTATAGAATTTCTTCCATCAACAGTAGCGACCAAGAGTTCATGACGGGAATGTCCCCAACATGCCCTTGCCTTCTTTCACTTTCTGCTAGGGCAGTTCCTACCCGCATCAAGCATGTTTTGTGTTTTACTTGGTAGGGAGCCTCATTCCATGCGAACCATCCCATGGGCATGTTTGACTTTAGGAAGTCTTCCCTGCACCATGGAAGTATGAATACACACACACGGATTGTGATGCAAATCGCAAACTTGATGTCTTAGTTTTGATGTTTTCTTTCTTGGACTCGTGTTTTTTTTGGTGTGTGTTTTTAAAAAGATCCTACCATTTTCGATTCATCACCCATGTGGACCATTTATTCAGCAGGAACCAACACGACCAGGTTCGAGCTATGTGACAAGCTGGAAGCTGAGCGGAGCCGAGCCCGTGGAATCCGCAGAGACTGTGAGCCAAAGCAACGTCGTTCACGTTTGTGTTGGGGGCCAAACAATAAAGGAAACTGTCACGTTTTTTTTCCCATTGGTAAAAAGAGCTGGGGAAACCAACTTTGTTTCTGTTTGGGAGGGGGGGGGGGCAAGAAAAAAAAGTTCAAGGAAGTCCTTTTCAAAACTGTTCTTTTTGTTGTTAAGCTCATTGATGTTTGCTTGCAGCATTATCCCCTAAAGTTGGCGCAAAAATTGCCTCCAGGTGATAGATGTGTGTTTCAACATGTTGAAGCTGCTACCATTTATGATCCATCAGATTAAGTCCTTTTGCCATATGCTCCATGTATGGTATGTTTACCTACATGTCACCGAAATTTATGGTAAATGTAGGTAAATATGTCGTACATGGATCCTATGGGGGTTCTTGTTGTTTCAATGGAATGTGGCTTCTCAACAACAAACCCATGGACGACTTCACGAAGTGAACACCAAAAAGTGAGAAAATGTTCATCAAGTTGACGACATGGAAGTTGCAGCTATCATCTCCATGTCGTCTTTTTTGAGTTGTGATGGATTGATTATGGTTGGATACTGTAGATTATCATGCTATATATAGATATATATGTATATACATATTTATATATATATATAAAAGTGTGCGGGGCTCCCCCGCAAAAGAATGTGTGGGGCTCCCCCCCAAAAGAATGTTGCTTCACCAACTGTTTGAGTTTTACAACTGTTTGTTGGCAGACAAGAGGTAGACCAATTGTTGCAGAAAGATTTGGAAAACAGTCTGTGGTCCAACGCCTAAGGTTTCACCTTTCAACAAAGACAATCACCGCTTGTTTAGCGGCCATTTTCAAGTGAAAAGGAAGCACCCCCATTTTCGTGTATTCCATGATCCTTGAAAATAAGATGTGCTGCTTGTTTCTTTGTGTGCCTGTGGCAGGATGCAGTCGAGAGCACCTCAAAACAGAAAAATTTACTGACAGCCTTTGCATGGATTTTGCCACTGTACCCAATTCCGAATAAAAAAAGACATGTTTAAGATTTTTGAACCAATGGTGTTGGAAAAGTGCAAGAAAATCAGATTGTTTTTTGTCATGAGCACGAGGTGTATGTTTTCAAGGATCAGTCTAGATCTCCTATGTGGTGGACATCTTACCCTTGTACCCTGTACCGACGAAACGTCTTACAGATGCAAGGCTCTTGTCTTCCTAACGGACTTTGTCATGCCAAGATTTGTCCAAAAGCTTCAAGGCATCTGTGAAAGGAAGAAATCATAAGTGGTTTTGTGTGATCCATAAATCTTGTGCAGACATAATTTGTACATTTATACGCATGAGGACATTTTATTTGGGTAATAAGTCAAAAAGTAGTGTTGGGAAAATCACTGCGCATTACCTATGACTGGCCCGGTGTTTTTGTTTGATTTGAATCAACATATCATTGAATCATGAAAAAACAGCAGGCAAGAAGGTTTCGGGTGGATTTTATCGTGGCATGACCGGATCTAACACAGCCACGATAGTGATTGTGAAACATCGCGCCAGAAAAGGGCCTAAAAAAACGAAGAAAAACTCAGCCGTGAAGTGGTGCGGATCGGGTTTTTTTCTCCAATACCGTCATAGATATTATATACATTATGTATCTGGATGTAAATACATACATACTATACATACCGTATAAATCTTGGGTCTACCCCCCGGATTCCCTGGATTCCAATCATGAAGGATTCCCCTACCCTTGGATCAAGGAGTTGGAGCCGTAATTAAAAAAGCCCCCTAAACTGAGAGTTGGGGTCAGTTTTCCAGTAATTTCCAGCACAAAGATACCTATAAATATAGATATATATATATATACAGATATGTATCTATTCTATTGAAATTATGATAGATGTATATACTGTGAGCTCACTGTATATATATATATGATATTGGGTCATTCTAAAGCTTGAAGTCATGGTCTTTTTTCAGCGTCTCTCAGGTTTTTCAACATGTCATGGACAGCTCCTCGGTGAAAAATCGTTGGGTTTTCGTTGGAAATCCGGGAGAAAAAAGGGCCCCTGGTTGTTTAAGGTTTATAGGGGATGGGATACGACCCAGCTATGTGGGGATTTTAATAAACTATTACAAGGATCCCTATTTATCTATCCAAAAAACCCTGGGTTCAGATAGGTAGTCATTTGTTTGCTCAAAGATTTGTTGCCAAGTGTTGTGTAAAGGGTTCTACATGTTGTCAAGATTGTTGTGTAAAGTTTGCTATCCACAATATCAGTTGAGACAGTTCTGCACATGATCATCTAGTCTGATCCGAGGGCTGAACCAATCCTCCATCCTTCAGCTGCACTATAGTTCCGTTACTTCTCCCAAACTTATGGTTTTGGCCCAAAAGGAATGACCCTAATATATGGTACTTTATGGTATTTTGTATAATTATGGTGTTTTACTTCTTTTCATTTGGCCCAAAACATCAAACGCAAGTTTGGTGAAGTGGCCTCATTTCAAGGAATGATTTTGGAAAAAAATTATGGAACATGTGTTTTGGAACATCTTCGCTTGGTGGGTGACTTTGAAGGTTGTTAAAATCAATAGTAATTTGATAGTTGCTTCGTTTCACTACCGTCATGTTTTTTTCTGATGCATCTTTGGAGATTACCGTACTCCCCCCACTGTTTTCGGTGTTTGAAAGGTGCTTGGGAGGAGTTTTTGGTTGACGAAGACTTCTGGGAAACGCTGTGGAAGAAACATCCACAGCTGCCATTGACCCTACGACAACTGCTTCTTGGAGCTATGAAAATTCAGTGGTCTTGGAAGGAATCCTAAAGAGATTTGACACTTCTTTTGTGGTTCTTCTTGGACTTTTGATGCTTAAAACGAAGAAGATTGTGACCAGAATGAAACGTTGTTCATTCTTCAGCAGTGTGTTTTCCATCAAATATGATCTAAGTGGTGAGTGATTTTGTTTGCCCTTGCTACAATGAGCAGGTCAAATTATAGCGACCTCACACGACCTCACCCCAAATGGTGGTTTAGTAAGGGAAATCCCCTTATTTCAAGGAAACCTAGGTTGGTGAAATATTATATTTTGGCCAGAATGCGCATTGAGCATGGAAGTGGAAAATGGACCTTGAGAAAAAAAACAGCATCAACTCCAACAGCGCCTTCGAGAGGAGGATATGTTCGTGTAAATCTTCGTCAAATTTCACAACAAGTCTCCCCCCAAAAAAAAACAGGAGGACCCTTTCTCCAGCAATCATTGGATGGGATATGGTTGATCCTTTTGGAGTATATATATATATATATATATTTTTTTTTTTCATGTTTATATACGTGTATACATTGAAAACAAAATTGAATTTTTAAAGAATTGACATCCACAGCCACCAGCAATGGTGTATTCCCACACCAACAGCCACCGCCCACCGGGTCCACTCAGCATCTGGGCTTTACCGTTGCGCTTTTAGGCTAAAAAGCTTCACCCGCTGCACATCACGAGTGGTTGACTTCTTCCCTGGCCAGGGTGGCAAAATGCTACTGGAACTTCAGGATGGGAAAAGGAAACTTCCACAAAAAGAGGTGAAAATGACACCTCCTTCCTCGTTAATAAAGCAGTCTTGATTGAAATTACATAGAAATTCTGGAAGGGCAATAAATATAAAGTGCTCTCGTTTTGTTTTTGAGTCTTTTTGATTGGTTTGTCCGCGAGTTTTGGGAGTGTCGTCTATGGGTGATGTGAAGTCCAGAGGAGTTTAAGATCACAAATTTCGGCACCCCCAGAGCTCTGGAAAATTGATCTGAATTGATCTGAATGGGCAAAGAGCTCTTTGGACATGTGGCCGTACTATTTTTGCTAGACAATGATGAAAATTTGATGTATATAAATTGGGAACTACTATCAACAATTTTTTTTTGCTTGTTCACCGAACAGAATAAATCACATCATTTAAAATGATATCTATTGTGATAGGTACTGAATTACACGTTTGATATTGCTGACAACTCCGATGTTTCTTCCTCTTTCGTCCAACTTCAACGAAAAAACAACTCCAGGATGGACAGCGAATCGAGTGGCTTGACCCTGATTTTGATGGAGTTTGATGATGTCAAATGTATACAGGGGTCTCCTAAAACGGTGGTACCCAACATCCATTGGTTTTCCTACTAAAAATGATCATTTTGGGGTGTTTTGGGGGTACCACCATTTAAGGAAACACCCATATAGGCGAAGCGAAAGTGGATATCATGTATGAATACACCTTCCACAAAACGATCACATATCCCCTTTGAAAGGTAGCTGGGAAGATGATTTTCTCCTTCCATAGGTGGGATGTGTGATTGTTCCCAGGAAGGTATTTAGGTATGTAGACAACCTTTTTATGTTTACTGGCTGGTGGCCCTTGTGATGAGCAAAAAATCGCAATTCATGGCCATGCTCTGTACTAAATGATGAGCAAACGAGTTGTCACTGGTTGGGGGTTGACCACTCCCCCAGTTTAATTTCAAGATATATACAGTATTTACCTGGAAACCAAATGATCCCTGTCTTAATTGGAAGAGGTTATTTTTAACTGACAACCTTTGGTAGGCGGCCAACACAAAATGTGTTTGATGACGGGAGAGTTTGTGAATATTTCATAATATTTCACCGTGTTTCTTTGGGGGTGAAACATGTCAACTCCCCAATAAACAAACCTGTTGTTCAATTAGGGGGGGATGGTATCCAGAAAAGTGATATATGACGACACATTGGTGTCATTTTCCAATGGAATTTTCCAATCTCATCAGGTTTTCAGGTCACTTATTTGGGACCCAAGTTTTAGGGTCCTAAAAGGGTTCACCCCCAAGTTGGAAAATCGCCAGTTCCATTATGGGTGCAAACATCATGAGTTTAGGGTATAATTATAGGGGATGGGATACTACCGGCCCCCAGTTCTGTGGGGATTATACAACATAAACCATGAAATTTCAGGATCCCGAAAGAAAAACCACCAGTATTTCATGAAATGTAAGGGACCCCGGGTTTTTGTTTGACTGTGACTCGGGTGATTTGCGCTGGAAAGATTTCATAAACAAGCCATGAATTTGTTTGGCCAACGTGCAAAACGAACTTCCTTGGTTTTTTAGATCAATCGCGTTGAGGACAGTGCTCATTGAACATGCAGGGCCAAAACCGCGGTCCACTGTAGCTTTGCTGTGAATGATTTGATGTGACTTGTGACAGGATGTTCGTTGAAAAAAAATTGCCAAACATCCCTGAAACTAACATCAAGAAAGCACCTGAAACAACTGCGGTTGATTACTCTTTGTTAGTTTCGTGGAGTGAAAACTCTGAGTTTTGAGGTTGAAAATCATAACTCGTTTTCTCCATGTTTTATGTCGATGCTCGTATATTTTCAGGAAAATCTGTTTTGGAGGCCACCTTTCCCACTTCTGCAATTTTCACCGGTCAAAGCCAAATTACTCCACTGAAATTATTTGAATTGTAAAATTTGAGGCCACTTCAATATCAGTTCATTCATTTCACATCACTTTGTCAGATAATTACACTTCCCCATTATTGACTGAATGTGATGTTGCAGGGCCATTCTGAAAAAATCATAACCCCAGATGAATTGAAATGTTTTCATAGCAGCATAGCTTGTCAACTGTTACATTTCGGAGTGTCCAATTAGGGGGATCCCTAATCGTCCGGTTCCCTAAGAAACCCTCCGCTTGGACACCCCCTCCCTTAGGAAGTCCATAAACATCTTAGAACGATTTCCATATGAGCAGTGACCAGCACCCTGCTTATTTGTTGTTTATATGGGATTATACTACCCAGTAAAATGGGGGTTGTTTTTTAGCCAGTATAATAAATGTCGTAAGGGGTTATGAACGTTGCTCCAATGACTCATCACATCATATTTTGTTACATTTTGACCTTTCAAGGCTCTGAAAATGATGACTCAAACGATGGCCGAAATGAAATGAATTTCAAAGTGGGGATGTTAAACACCTGGAAAAGTTGGATGAAATTGATGTTACCTTATCTGACGGAAGTTCAAGTTGGTGATATATATATATATATATGCATACATATTCCATGTTGGTGATATATACTCCATGTTTGCCATATGCTTTTCTTCGAATGTTTTCTCAAAATGATTAGCTGATTCAATTCTTGATATTTTGGGCTCACCCGTTGGTCCGCTTGGTAGGAAGGTATCAAATCCCATTGGTTCTCTTAGGTGATAAACTCATCGACCCAACACTAGGGGTCTACAAAAACCTATGATTGGAATTCCCGTCATTAACGGTGACATGAGTCTATCCCCCGATTTTTTTTGAGTTGATTGACCCTGGCACATCTTTGTCCTCTGTGTATATGATGTAGTTTGAATTCCTGAACCTCCGGGTGTCATATGTTAAGTTTTGCAAACCCATCAAAGACCATGAGAGGCTTGGAAGTGTTTCCTGGGCACACACTCCTATCAACTTATATATATATATATATATATATGATATATGCATATACATGTATATATACATTTCTCTTGGATGGATTGCCCCAGCAACAGGGAACCTGGTCACCCGCTGTAACACGCTTTAGTGAACTTTTCGGTTGCCCCAGCGCTGCCATAGTATCTTGCATCTGCTTGTCACCTTGCATCTACTGTGGTTTGCACGATTTCAACCTTTGCGGTGATCACCTACTACTCTGAATTCTTTGCCGTGATCTTCTCGGTTGACTTTGCGGTGAACCATCCCGAGGCTTCCAAGCCCACCTCGGCACCGTCGGCAACGGCGGACCCGACAGCGAGCACGTCGCTTGCTTCGGAACTCCGATCCAAGGGTGCCATTGACCAAACGGCAGCGGAAAGCAGCCAAGGTACTTTTAGCACATCACACTGCCAGCCAGAATCCACTATTGGCGGCAAAGATGGATACTACACCTTGGTATTGCGGAACCTGCCAGAAGAAGAACAGCTACCGGGCAGACTTCTGCGACCAGTGCGGTGCATCATGGACATGGTCATCGCATGCATCTTCTTCTTGGGGACAAGGTCAATGGCAAGATCCTCCGCGTACACCGAGGAGAAGAAGTCAGCCACGATCCAAGAGCAAAGGACGTGGAGGTGGAAGCACCAAAGGAAAAGGAAAAGGCAAGTCAAAGGCAGAAGAGTATCCAGGGCAGCCGCAATCTACACCTTGGCAATCTTCGTCTTCGGCATTGCAATCCTTGGGCGTGACCTTGCCCGAGATGAATCAAAAGGCAGCCTCAACAGCTGCCCCGAAACAAGTCGAGGGTGTGATCAATGGCCTACGGGCTCACCTCAAAAGTCTTGGACAAGAAGCCAGTCCAGAGGTGGAATCCTACTTGGCCAAATGCTTGGGGAATGGGCCACAGGTTATCAAGCAAGCCTCTCAGCGCTTGGAAGCTTCGGGGAAGACAGCTGCCAAGTTGAAGGTAGAGTTGGCACAGCTGGTAGCTGGATGGCAAAAGTTCCAGAAGAAGGTGGAAGACGAATACCAATCCCAAAAGCAGAAATTTCTGGACAAACAAAAGGAACTCCAGGAAGGTTTGGCCAAAGCAGAAGAGGAGTATACGGCGGCTCAAGATGCTCTTCGGGAAGCCGCCACCTTAGCCGATACCCCACAAGAAGAGAATCCATCAAGCCATCCCAAGACTGCCGAGGGTACCGAGATGCAGCAGTTGGAAGGGACTCCGAACAAGAGAAAGCCGGAGGTAGTCGAAGTGGACGACGCAGACCCGGTGATGAAGAAGTTGAGATCACCCATCGGCATCGTGGACTCGCCAGGGGCCAAGAACAGCATGGAAAAGATGGATTTTTGATTGGCCGGCAAGACAGTTGTTCCAACAATGATCTTGCCAGAAGGCCCCGTTTCTTCTGTCTTGTGGAATTCCTCGCAACTGATGATGATGCGCCCCCCTCACTTGTTGGAATCACAGGAGCTGATTGGCAGAACCTGAGGCCACCGTGCATGGCCCAGACAATTCGTGAAGGATCCTCCTCTCCAATCTGTTCAGGATCTTATGGCCCACGGCAAGCCGAATACATTGCCCAACTGATGAGGTTCGACGTCGAAACAGATACATACCCAGAAGCTTTTGACCATTGTCTGTGGGATGAGACAATGAATGATCTTTGGCATTTGGATCGAATCGAGTCTTCCTATTGGGCTGCTTTGGTGCAAGGGTCATCACCGCCAAAAGATGTTGTGCGCCAGATTGAAGGCAGCACACTGTGGCCTCTCCTGACCATGGACCCAGAGGGTAATCAACCTGGTGGGATAGATTGGCATGGTGCCCCTTTTCAGGGAGGACCTTTGTCAAGCCTAAGTGAAAGAGACCTATCGCTTTTTGTGGAGTCGATGGACAGTGATTGCACATATGCGTATGAGGTCTTGGCGCACAACTTTCCTCTTTTTCCACGGGAGCTGAGTTTCCATTCCTATGGCTATTTTGGGCGAGACCATGGAGTGCGGACCTTACAGATTCCCACTGATCGGCTACATCAATGGCAATCTCTTGTGAAAGAGCTATGGAGCGATTTTGAACCAGCCGACTCTATTACCCTTCACGTGGTGGTTCCTCAACCCACGAATGGAGACTTCGAAATTCATGTAATTGCTAGAGCCAGTGCCAATTTCAATGAGCACCACTACATTCTTGTGGACAAGATCGAAGAATCCCCACAAGTTGATTTGAATCGACGAGTCATTGCAACCTCTATGGATCCCAATGGCTACGAGATCCTGTTAGCCTCTGAGATGAACATCAACGTGGTTACCTCTCGCACCATCCTCAAACATGGAAACGTGATTTGGCAGCACCACCGACATCTTCAAGTTCAGGATGGGCAATATTGGCGGATCTTGGTTGAAGATGATCATGATGAATCAAATATGCTCCAGCAAGAACTTTCTGTAACATCTTCTACGAAAGATTGGGAGCTGTCACCGGAGGAAAAGAACTATCGACATCCCCATGTCTTTGACCGCTGGTGTGATGGCGATAGTGCTTTTCTAGCGGATGACATCGGTGAAGTTAGTTCCTTTATGCAGCTACCCTTACAATGGACCCCTTCAGCAGCTGATGGCTTTGACTTTGAAATCCCAACATCTGCCTGGGATAGATTTTGCGACACGTGCTTTTACTCGCCTGAAGAGGGATCGTGGACCCTGATGACCTACGGCTTGTTGGGTAGACACATTGGTTTCAGACCGGTTGAAGTCGAAACTATGGCTCCAATGGTTGTCACGGAGGCCCTACGAGCTGCTTGGAATGATGTGCCTCATTCTGGCCGGCTTTATGCCGTCAATTCCCGTCTGGATGAAGGACCAATTGCTCATATCATCATCGAATTTGAAATGTCAACAAGTCCTGACGCACATGAAGTCCCTGTGTTGAGACGCATCTTTCGTCATGGACGAGCTCAACTTGAAGCAGCGTACCACCACAACGCATGTCACGCTGAAGATATCTACTACCAGGCTGGACTGTTCTCAACGTGTGAACCTTGGGCCAATCACCAATGTCGCCTTTATCTCAACACAGTCCAGTTGCGTGAGACGATGCCATTTACTTTGGAACCTGGTGATCTTTTGGACATCTACATTGACGCTGTGATGCAACCATCACAAGCTCTAGACCGTGATGAAGATGAGTACGACGAGTCTGGACTTATGCAACGACTGGCGCCCTCACAATCTGATGGTCCCATCAAGCATGATTTTTTCCACCTCGAGAATGAGCATTTCCACATCGACATTACCACGGAGGACCTTCCCAACATTGAAACGGCAGTTGAAAATGACCGACAACTACCTGCGATCGGACCTAGTTCCATTCGAGGCCTACATTGGGTGGCAAATCCTCCACGTATTGGAGATGGTACTTCGGCGGTCTACATTATTGAGCTTCGAGGAGATGCCGAATCAAGGCTTATGAATGATGACGTTTTGTGCCTTTGCCAGTTGACAATAGAACAACCAGGACCTCGAGGCGATGTTAGTACACGAATCAGAGTCCTTTGGACTCCCCATGTGGCATCACGGGAACGCATCATGTTCCATCTTCGTGCTGCAGACCTTTGCAGAGAGATGACATGTCGCCTGTTCGTCAACCACATTGCCTGGAATGAACAGGACTCCATCCTCAGACACTTCCGTGACGGCGATTTCATCCACTTGAAGGTTACGGTGGAGCAAGGAGAGTCTGTCGTTGCCACGAGATGTGATTTCCAAAGTTATGAGACTACGGAGAGGAAAAGGAGAGTCTTCACCAATTACAGCAGTAGCGATGAGACAGAGGAGTCGGAGGACCCGCCATCGGCGAGTGTCCGAAGCAGATCAAGGTCAGGAAGATCATCAGAACCTGAGGAGGATCCAAACTCACCTTTGAACTCCCCTCATGATCCTCCTGACGAAGAGGAAGATGAACCATCGCTCTTACAACTACCAAATGGAGGACCTCGACGTACTATCAATCTTCAAGATAGCCTTCCGCCTCCGTCTATCATCGCATGTGACTTTGCTCCGGTGCAACATGCTAAGGACGTGATTGAAGGTCTTCCTTGGATTTTGCAGGACCTTCCTTCAATCGTCCTTAAAGATGAAGCTTTGGATGCGATTCAAGCTTACCTTCCAATGTGGCAAGGTGAACCTCCCATCTCTTACCATCTCTACACGGATGGATCCTTCCACAAGCGGAATCCGGAGATTGGAGGTTGTGGGGTTCTCCTTATTGTTGAAACTACTTGTGGTCCACTTTGTGGGGGAGTTCTATCTCGTACTTGTCGCCCTACCGCGAAAGCCCACTCTGCTGAGACCATTGCTATGTTATGGGCCACATTGATATCTGTCCAGCTGAGCGCATTCCACTGTCTCTATCATCCGGGCTCGTCATTCTCCTTGGAATTTGGTTTTGATGCACAGGTCACAGGAAACCAATGTGCTGGCAGTTGGACTTCATTCCAGCAACCATCTATGCAACGGTGGTGCCGAGATATGATCTACATTATTCAGCATCGCCATGGTCACGACTCCATTCAATGGAAGCACATCCGTGCTCATCAAGGTCACTGCTGGAATGAGATTGCTGACATGCTGGCAAATCATGCATCCCGCTACTCCGACATGGTTCAGAGCTCTGATCTTCTTTACTCCCTCCTGGAGGTTGAGTCTTTCCTGCAAGGGTCCGATTGGATTTGGGCCTTGGAGCAGATGCAAAAGAATGATCCTTGCCTACCTCGCATCTTTGACGGCCACATGTACCACTTTCGGAAGTGTATCAATCCCGACATGGATGGTGAAGGACATTTTGGTCGAGGGCAACCCGAAGCTGACCCACCTATTCATGATCGTCACATCACCATTGGTTTGAAGGTGGCGACTTTTAACGTGCTCACCCTGCACTCCAAGAAGGCGAAACTGACTGGGATTGGTCCTACTGGTCGCCACCTTTCGCTACTACAACAGTGTGATGAACATCATCTACACATTGTGGGTGTCCAAGAAGCCCGAGCATTCAAGACGACCAATCGCTCCAATCCCTATTACCACATTATCACCTCTCCATGTCGCTCTGATGGTCATTACGGTGTTCAAATTTGGCTTCATCATGCTAAGTCTTTCACCACAGATGGTCGCCCATTTAAGGTTGAGGATTACCGCATAATATGGTCCACTCCCAATGTTTTGGCGATCAAAATCTCCCATCCAGATCTACATGCAATAGTCATTGCCGCACGAGCTCCAACGTCCGACAAGCCGGAGGATGCACTACGGCAATTTTGGCGGGACATCTCTACATATGTGATCCACAAGTTCCCGGGATGGAAGATGATCTTACTCTGCGATTCCAATGCCCATGTCGGATCATATCCTTCCTCGGCCATATCAACCTGGGGTGCCGAACCTGAGAATTTAGCAGGTGAGATCTTCCATGACTGGCTCCGACAACATGCATTTTGGTTACCATCGACGTGGGAGCGAATTCATTCAGGTGATCATTTTACCTATGTCACTCCTACAGGGCACCATCAGCATCGTTTGGACTTTGTTGGACTCACACAAAACTGGCCTTTGGACTTTGTGGCCACTGCTGTTGCCCACACCATTGATGGAAGCCTTTCTCGATGTGATCATCTTCCAGTCGCATGCACTTTACAGGCAACGATCCAGGCACCTGAACAAGCAGTTCAAGACCACCGCAAATCTGGAGGCATTGATCGGGAGGCTGCGGCCAACCTCCTACGACTACATCCTGCATGTTTTGCTCATCTCCCAGTCTCTGTTTGGGACACCAATGTCCACGAACATGCATCTGCTCTTGCCACCAGCACATTGGAACACCTTCGACCTGTGATCCCAGTTGTCAAACGTCCCATACGTAAACGGCATTTGGGTGCATTGACGTGGACCATTATTTCTTGGAAGCGGCAACTGCGCAAGCATCAGCTAGATGCGATGAGGCGCTTGAAGTTTGGCCCTTTGCGTGAAATCTTCTTGACGTGGAAAGCGTTCAGACAAGGCCACCTTCCTATTCAGTCCTCCTTTTCAAAATGGTTGAAGGTGCTGTCATTCAAAGTTGCGCTACTGGAGATCACTCTAAAGCGGATGCAACCTATCTTGCAGCACATGCTCAAACAAGATGATGCCATCTTTTATGGTCAACTTGCTGGTCGAGCAGGTAAAATCGAAAGTGAAGAAGGACTGCGAGGCTTATGGAGGGAGATCAAAGGCGTCCTGCCCAAATGGAAGACCAGACAGGCAACGCAGCGCTATGACATTGATGAAGGACTCTGCAGTCATTTTGCGGAGCTGGAAGCAGGCGTCGAAGTGACGTTTCGCAACTTGTACACTCGCTGTGCAGAAAGTCAAAACACTGCGATAGAGGAAGTTGGCTTTCAGCAATACCAGTTGGGTGACCTCCCCTCCCTCTTTGAGATTGAGCAGACTTGCCGAAAAACCACCCCAGCCCGAGCATCTGGTTTGGACTCCATCATTCCGGAAGTCTGTCGCAACGGAGCTCCTAGCATTGCTCCACACGTCCACAATCTCATCTTCAAGATTGCTTGCAATCAGGCCGAGCCGATATGGTACAAGGGTGGATTGATTTGCCCGATTTACAAGGCCAAAGGCCCCATGGACGACCCACAGTCATATCGAGGCGTGGTCTTACTGGATACTTTTGGCAAGAAGTTCCATGCTTGGTTGAGAGGAAGGTTGGTGCCAATCCTACAAAGCCGAAGAACTCCAGGACAGTTAGGCGGCCTTCCCAGTGAACAAACACTGACTGGATCACACCTCCTACGTGTCCATGGTCAACTTGCTCGAGCCATGAAGATCAGTTCAGCAGTGATCTTTGTCGACGTGAGAGCGGCCTTTCATCACATGCTTCGAGAGCTCATCTTCTTACAAGGCGAACCCGGACTCGTGCTTGAAAAGGTCCTTGATTCGGATCATTTTGACTTGGATGCTCTACAAGCTCTTCTACATGACAGGTGCCACTCTACTCCAAGTGATTTCCCTGAACCTTTGAGAAGGCTTGCGGATGATGTACATCGCCACACTTGGTTTACACAGAATGGTACTTCTCTTGGGCGGCATAAAGTGATGGCGACTACACGGGGAACGCGACCAGGCTCACCAGTCGCAGACGTCGGTTTCAACCTTCTTATGAGCGACATCTTGGCGGACCTACACCAACGACTATACAAGACGACGTTGACATTGCCATACACCGCCAGGAGTTCCCTGTGGAGATACCCCCAGTGACTTGGGTTGATGACTTGGCGGTCCCAGTGACAGCAAACCATCCAGCAGAGCTGATCCCTACCATACGACGAGTCCTGCAACACATCCACCAGGTATTCTGCAAAAAAGGGCTCCAGATCAATTACGCCAAGGGCAAAACCGAAACGGTGGTGATGTTTCGAGGCGTTGATGCAGATGCACAACGTCTTGCATTTTTCTCTACCCACCACGAGTCGTACATTGCAGCCTCCACTGAGACCCATGTCTTCAGGGTGCGTGCAGTGGCCAGCTACAAGCACTTGGGAGTAAGGTTTCAGATGGATTCAGATCTTCAACACGAACTACAGTGCCGATCTGGTCAAGCTTGAGTGGCTTTCAATGAGCTACGGAGACCCCTGTTCCGCAACCATCCGTGCCATCTCCATACAGGCCAGGTTGCAGCTCCTCAACAGTCTGGTCTTTTCCAAACTACTGTATGGAGCTGGCACGTGGTATGAAGTTCCTCGAAGAGTTCTCCAGAAGCTTGATAGTGCGGTGATGCGCTACTACAGGTCCATTGTGGACAACGGATTTTGGAAGGATGGCCAATCTACAGACGATGCACTTCGAGCACAACATCGCCTGCCCACAATCCGAGTCTTGCTGGCCATGGCTCGACTTCGTTTTCTACGACACGTGGCTGGCCATGACCATGGGTATCATCGGGACCTATTGTTGGAAGAGCGAAAGCTATGCAAAGGATGGCTATATGAAGTTGAGGACGATCTACGATGGATGCGATCGTGTGTGGATTTGCCCTCGCTTCCTTCTACACCCGACTCCGTTGAGTCTTGGATGGACTTCTTCGCTTGGATGCGCGATACTACGCCCAGGTGGACGACATGGGTCCGAAAAGCGCTCAAGATGCATCATCTACGTGAATCAATGGCAGGCGAATGTATCCACTTCCATCAGCAAATTTGGACCGAGCTACGTGATGGAGGAGCAGTACTACATGAACCAGTGGCCGACGACAATGGGGCAGGCCTTCACGCCTGCCCAGAGTGCTTGGCAACGTTTGTTACCCCTACAGCAGTTGCGGTACACAGAGCGAAGAAGCATGGGATTCAGAGCCCGATCAAGGACTATGTGCAGAGTGAAGTGTGCCCTGGGTGTCTGAAGCACATGTGGACTTCTCAGCGGGTCATTCAGCATTTACGGTATCGTCCCAATCGATGCCTTGACCGCATCTTCGCAACCTGCCAGCCGAAAGGGTATTGCAAGGTGGAATTGCCCACTCACCTCGCCAAGGTGAAACGTCTCCCTGCGTCACGTCAACACTATGGCCCATTGCTCCCATTGCCCCATGAGAGGGAAAGAACTTCTTTGAGAGATCGATTTCAGGCATGTGAGGACTACGGTGCAGCTAGGGACTTTTGGACTCCCCTCAGTCCTAACCTGCAACAGATGGCCAGCCACAAGTTCAACGACGCTATTCAACAGTGGTATCGTGGCGATACTTTGGATGGCGACGCTCTTCTCCTCAAGTTAGTTGGTACCGCAGAAGACCTTCCCTTTCCGCACCTTTTGATTGAGAAAAGTATGATCCATTGGGTCACAACGGAGATGTGGGATGCATGTACGGAATGGCATCCAACAGCTCTGCAGATTTTGGAGGACGTGCACTACCCCCTTCTGAAGGACATCCCTTTATGGACTCATTTGGCTGAGCGCGCCCATCTCCAGAAAATGCTTCTGTCTACGGCCAATCCCATTGATTGGGACCCTGTTCGACCTGCTCGAGTCTATCACCCGCAACGTCAAAAAAGGGCACAGCCGGTGAAGACGCAGTATGGAGACCTTGAAGAAACGGAGAGTATGTGGCGGCAAATCGTGGTGGCAACTCCTCCTCGGATGCCCACTCATCAGATGCTCAGCGGCGATGCCTACTACATCGTGCACTTATACTCAGGTCGCCGGCGTGAACAAGATCTTCAGTGGTTCTTAGAGCGTGACTTTACCAAAGTGAACGGCACTATCCGGATCCTCAGCATCGATACGGCTGTTCATGCCAGTTGCGACGTGAACCAGCAGCATACATGGCACATGCTATGCAGTCTGGCCAGATCCGGCAAATTGCTTGGATTGATCTTGGGACCACCTTGCGAAACGTGGAGTTCGGCACGACACGAGCAACTACGTGACGAAATTGGGCGTCCTATTCCAGGACCTCGGCCACTTCGTGCGGCGGCACGGCCATGGGGTTTGGACTCCCTTCGGCCAAAGGAGTACAGGCAGATCGAGATGGGCATGCGGTTACTACTTCGTGGCCTTTTGCTTCGCGATCATGACTTTGATGTCCGGGGGAGCCGCAGTTTTGGAGCACCCAGCTCAACCACGCCAAGACGATCGAGCAAGTATCTGGAAAACGGGTGTCATCAACATCCTTCTACAGGCAGGTATCTTCAAGAAGTACACCTTTGCCCAATGGAGACTAGGAGGTGTTGGCATCAAGCCAACGACACTACTCTACGGAAACATCAGCCGGCTGCCATTGCTCATGCGACAGTTTGAGGACCCATCGATTCCCAAGCCCATTGAATCTTTGGTTGGCCGGAGCTCCACCGGCGAGTTCAAGACTGGACGAGCAAAGGAATATCCACCGCTGATGAACGCAGCTCTTTCGGCATGTATGGCGGATCGTTGGTTGAGTGTTTTCCCTCAGGATGGTTCTCCGGAAAGGCGACCTACTGAGGAGGTTTTCACCACTTTCTTTAATTCGCTCCATACGTTGTGCACTGAAATCCCTGGGCACCGGAGCTGGCTTCCTGACTACCAGGGTCACTAGCCATTTGCACGGACAGTACGAGCTTGCACTCATATGCTGGGAATGGAAAATTATACTACCCAGTAAAATGGGGGTTGTTTTTTAGCCAGTATAATAAATGTCGTAAGGGGTTATGAACGTTGCTCCAATGACTCATCACATCATATTTTGTTACATTTTGACCTTTCAAGGCTCTGAAAATGATGACTCAAACGATGGCCGAAATGAAATGAATTTCAAAGTGGGGATGTTAAACACCTGGAAAAGTTGGATGAAATTGATGTTACCTTATCTGACGGAAGTTCAAGTTGGTGATATATATATATATATGCATACATATTCCATGTTGGTGATATATACTCCATGTTTGCCATATGCTTTTCTTCGAATGTTTTCTCAAAATGATTAGCTGATTCAATTCTTGATATTTTGGGCTCACCCGTTGGTCCGCTTGGTAGGAAGGTATCAAATCCCATTGGTTCTCTTAGGTGATAAACTCATCGACCCAACACTAGGGGTCTACAAAAACCTATGATTGGAATTCCCGTCATTAACGGTGACATGAGTCTATCCCCCGATTTTTTTTGAGTTGATTGACCCTGGCACATCTTTGTCCTCTGTGTATATGATGTAGTTTGAATTCCTGAACCTCCGGGTGTCATATGTTAAGTTTTGCAAACCCATCAAAGACCATGAGAGGCTTGGAAGTGTTTCCTGGGCACACACTCTTATCAACTTATATATCATATATAAATATATATGATATATGCATATACATGTATATATACATTTCTCTTGGATGGATTACCCCAGCAACAGGGAACCTGGTCACCCCTGGTGTTTTTTGCTGCATCAATGGTACATCATATCTTCCATGGAGCCCTCTACTGCCACTTGGTGGAGCGAGTCATGAATGCCCAACATTGGCCAAAGTTGAATGGCCACATAGTCTACGTTTGAAGAAAACCATTCATGATCAAGAGGTTTGAAATAACCAGTCTATCAACAAAAAATTTCAACCTTAACATTTCCCTTGCCGGGAATTTCTATATCTTTGTCATGAAATACTTTGAACATCAAAAACTCCACCACCTTTGGACGGAAAACCCCGGGTCCGAAGTCCACAATTTGTTGAAAACCGAGGTTTGCGTCTCGAGTCAGATTGGTTGTAAGATGGGTTGTCGCTTTTGTGCCACAGGCAACTTTGGCAAAAACAAAATCCGCGGGGAATTTGTGGGGCAGATGTTCAAGATCCAAATTTCACCTTTTGTTCGAATGGTGGTGGTTCGGTGTACCAAAAAATGCCCATGGGTGTGATTGGATAAATTTATGTTGGTTGCGAAAAAATGATGGGAATCCTGCAAATTGTTATGAATAGACCTAAAAAACAAAGTGGAGATTGGAAATGTGGAGATTAGATGAACTTTAGTAAACTCGATGTTGAGACACAGCCAGCACAATGTAATTTCATTGTTGGTATTCATGCTGCTTGTTCTTCGAACAGAGGGTGGACAAAGGGTCCCTTGCTGACTAAAAGATGAGTGCAAGCTGAGCGGGATGAGTTGATTTATTTCCAGTAGGTAACTCATAGGGGGAGTGACTTGGAATGATTGGTACGGGTCCCATGTTTCCAATCCTCAATGGGGATCTACAGGGAAGTCCAATCAAATCTGCAAAGCTGTTGGATGGAGAAATTCTAGCTTTCATAAGATAAGAATGCGTTAATCAGATTCTATGGTTCACATGATGATTTTCAAAGATTATCATAAGGGTTCCTGTTCACCTCGTTATTTGAAGTTATTCACCACAGATTTCGTCCATCAAATGCGCAGGGGAAATGACAAAGAAACAACCAAGTGTTTTTGCCTTATAGATGCAGTCATCAGGTCAATAGAGCAATTATATGCATATACTGTGTATGTATACTCCGCTAAACTTACATACCATCTGAAAACAGATTATTTGAAGATGTATTTCCTACCATTTCTATGTTAGTTTGCAGGCGGTTGTAACACTTGTCTAACCATCCTGAGGATGAAAATATATGGGTTTTGACAATACTTGAAGTATTCCCAAATCCATGAAATTCAAAGCTTGGGATGGTCCATCAAGTCCAGGATGGTGGATCATATGACTTCAATTTTCTAATTGATGTGTTTTTTGTTTCATCACCTTTGTCATGTTTCGTTCTCCTTTGTCTTTGGATTTGATGATTTTTTTTGTTTGACACGTTTACTTTTCCATCATTTGCTGAAGTTGTTAATAAAAAACGTTTCAAGCTGCAACCGCAAACATTTCATATATAACTTGCCGTTCACTTCATTTGAAGCCAGCATTTCTCTAGGTGGTCATTTCACCCCTTCCAACCATTTCCCCAAAAAAATAACCGGAACTCACCTCAGCGAAACCACCTTTGGGGACGCGAACGCACACGCACCGGCCAAAGGTACCATGGGTCTTCGTGGTCAGCTTTCTGCAGGAGAGATTTTGGAGCAGATTTTTTCATGCCAAGCGCTTGGCACGTGCCTCGGTGGAAACCCGGTAAAAACTTCGGTTGTGTTGATGGGTCGTTTACATGTGGGGCCCCCCCCCGGTGTAAATTTAAACATGGATATCCAAAAAAGGCCATATTTACAAAGGGGTCACCTTTTAAAAGAAAACAACATTTTGGGTATCCCGTCGTTATGTTTTTTTGGGTTACACAACTCAATAGGGAATCCAAGAGATTGGCATATTTACCTAGGTTAATGGTTGAGTTTTGCATGGTAAATTAGCAGGCAAATGTACCCACCATTCCCGTGGATCGTATGGTTCAATATCAGCATTTTACCATACACCAACCGGAGAAAGAAGGCAGTCGAAAAGTGGAGAAAAAAAAACAGCAAAAAACACAACAAAGTTGGAAGATTACTTCATTGTTTTGGGATGGCATCTCTTCAAAGGCCCATATTATTAGTTTTTAGGTACGTGGCTTCTGTCAGAGGCGACAAAAGAATGAAATAGAATGAACTGTACTCTGGGAATGTATTGAATATAGGTATCTATATGTATATATGTATATAATATATATATATATATATATATTCAAATTCGCATATATATTTTTATATGTATGTATATGTATATATATATATTTATTTATTTATCTATTTCTTTATTTATTCATTTTTACATGCTATATATAGTTATATACATATTTGTTTTTATGTTGCAACTTCCTTTCAACATGAATCTTTTCTGGCGATGTCTCACTTTTCTTATGTAAATGAGCATCCTAGAAAAGACATGTCATTCAGAATTTTTCGGGGGATACCAGATAGCTCGCCCTATTACAGAGATCATCAGATGCGCATCCAACCATTTTCTCGGCAGCCTTCCTGTGAAGATTTCAGGAAAGGAGGCTCCAGTGAGGAATGTCTGGGCTACTCAGCGGGAGATACGGAAAGACTGAAATGAGCAGTGGAAAAACAAACCTTGATTGGTTGGGTGTAGGGGATTACAATGATTATCTATACAGGGTTTATCATAGTGTGATTTTATAAGGATCCTTATTTAAACCAACCAGTATAATGAAATGTAACAAGTTGTTTTTGGCTCAAATGTTCTTTTGTTAACTGGTGTGGATGTGACGTTTGTCAGGAAGTTGCATCCATTGAAACTGAAACCTCTCGAGTTTTGTCATACGTTTTTGCTGTTGTCAATCAGGATTGATTCGCTTCGGGATGTGATGTCCTTAACAATGGAGTCGTTTTACACGGAACCACGGAACAAAAGGAGGGGTAGTTTTTCTCGTTTTCTCTTCATCCTTTCATTCCAGGAATAAGTCCAATTTGACAGATATTGTTGACATGGTTTATAAACAGACCGACCTACTGTTCGTGCAAGAGATCCGGCGTTCACCAGTTGAGGGAAAGGTAGTTTATCCCATTATTGACAAGGTTTTATACATCCCAGGTGGTGATCGCAGGATTTCTGAAGCATCAACAGTAGGGCTATCCGAGACCTTCATTCGCAGGTTTCCCAGGATCACAGGTTACAAGCTCCAGGATTTTCCTCTCGTAAGCTCCTCGAAAATCCATACACCATCAAAGCATTCCAAGTATTTCCAAGCCAATCGAACTCAAACCGAGCCATAAATTCTATAGAGGGATATTTTATTTCAGGATTTTTGGGGATTTTTGGGGGAGATTTCTTTTTTATGTTCGCATCTTTGATTTTTCTTTGGTTGACAATTGCTCCCATACCGGGCAACCCATATCTTTTTTTGGAACACTCGGGGGAAAGCTGCGATGAAGGTGGTGTTCATGGGCATGGGCGAGCCCTTGGATAACTATGACAATGTCATGGCAGCTGTGAAGGCAATACCCGCAAAGTTGTAAGAAACTGAACAGGCTCGATTTTAAAACGTAGCACCCGTTGTTTATCAACATCATCATCATCATCATCATCATCATCATCATCATCATCATCATCATCATCATCATCATCATCATCATCATCAT
>DF239135.1:204200-238035 GCA_000507305.1 Breviolum minutum Mf 1.05b.01
TCATCATCATCATCATCATCATCATCATCATCATCATCATCATCATCATCATCATCATCGTCATCGTCATCGTCATCGTCATCATCGTCATCATCGTCATCATCGTCATCATTATCTATCGTATTTGAAAAGTCCTCACAAAAATAGTTATTCGTGTGGTTGTCACGATCAATTATGAATCAAAAATTGAAGATTCAGGCAAAAGGAATCCTTAAGTTTGCCATCAATGGCAATCACGAAGCATTTTGTTCATCATTTTTTGTAAACTGACGCTGTGCTGCTGCACCTGGAAAAATCCATCCATCCCAGGTGATGTCGGAGCATGCCTTTGGTGTAGCTTTGAAGACGCTTGGGGTTTTGCCTGTTTCATTGGGGGATAAGAGGGATGTCACCTGAGCTTGAATCTCTCTAATCTCTACCGTTGTTTGCTCATAGCGGGCTCGCCCCACCTGCTCTGCATCTTTCTAAGTGCTGCAACCTTAGGATGTGTGATTTCTCCCAAGTTTTTTGAAGATCTGAGATAATAGTGGCACTATACATATTCATGTACATGTGTATACATATGGCATTGTCAAAGCCATTGGAGATGGGTTTTTTGCATTCTCCCATACGGTAGATCTCTTGGAGATGCTTCAGCGTTCGGGAGGAAATTTGTTTGCGGTACCTGATCCTAACCTCATTCCATAGCTGGCGTTGGTTGATAGGAAGCAAACTTTATTAGTCAGCTTGGTGATTTTTTCCCTGAAAAAGGGACAACGCATAAAAAACAACAAGCAAAATGAAAGAAACACATAACATTAGTGCACAAAAAAGGCAAAGACATTGCACAAAATAATTGATTGGGAAACCGGAAAAGGTGCACAATGCTGCTTTTTATTATGAGATACGTTGCCCATATGGAGATTAGTAGACTTTTTTTCAGCTCCCTACTTGTTGGATGATCAGTTGGGCTATGGTTATAGCCTTTCCAAATAGCTGAGGTGCATATAACGAGAAAATATACCCTCTGGTAAACTAACATAGCAATGGAAAACCACCATTTTTGATAGGAGAAACATCTTCAAATGGTGGATTTCCCATTGCTATGTTAGTTTACCAGAGGGTATCCCGTCAGTAGCAGATTCTTGGGATTCTAACTCCCCGAGTTAAAAAAGGAGTCAACCAACTGTCCATCCATCGTTCACACCGCGGATCTAACGACGGCCGGTGTCTTCGGAAAAGTTTCAAAGCGAGTTTTGTTGGTGTTTTGTGTGGCTTTTCTTCTCGAACTCCCAACAACAACAACAACAACAACAACAACAACAACAACAACAACAACAACAACAACAACAACAACAACAACAACGTCGAGGAATGTTACGATCTCCACGGTGGGTGTTCCTGGTCGTATTCGTGCTTTGGGCGATGCTTTCCCATCAGCTGGACCCAATTTAGCATTGTCCTTGCACGCGCCAACACAGGAACGGAAGTGACAGTAGTGTGTGTTGGTAGAAGCGTGAGGCTGATGGATTTTCGTTGGCTGAAACTTTGAAGGAGGTTGCAGTATATTGGAAGAATATAGGAGAGTTTTGATGCAATGTACCAACAGGATCTAACACTTCAACAAGCAGTCACTAACAATAGACCAGAAAAGTGCATCTTTCAGATTGTAGTGGCTGACATATCGAGTTATCAAGTAGATATTCTCACGATGTTTTACCAAGTATGCAATGGATCCCACACATGTCATAATCCTTACCATTGGTGTCTGCGTGTGTGATGGTGGTTCCTTTACCTATCTTTGCTGCAGATGGGGTTTCTGCACATGTCATTTTTGAGCACTCAAAACAGTTCCCATTCATATTACAATGGATGGAAGGAAATATCCAAGGACATGGAGAATCTCCCTTTAAAAGAGAGTGGTGTTTTTTTTTGATGTATCGCAACTGGTTTGCCCGATTTCTGAAGCATGAAGAGCATGGATTTTTTCTCTTGTGAAGATGTGACAGATTTTTACCCACGATATTTTTGCCCAGATTCATGGATGCTACATTTCCCAAACTTGACATCAAAACGCATTGAACACCACCACCATGGTTTTTCAAAGATTTGAATCAAAAAAGTGAAGAAAAATCCTTTTGCATGGAGCCCATTTTGTGGGTAGGTATTGAAATGTCCCAGTTTTTTCATCCACCAGCTGCTTCCAAAAAAAAAACGCCACGAAAATTTCGCACGTGGGTCCAACCACGGGGAGGATCTCCGATCTTCTTTGGTACCTGCTGCACGGGGATGGACCTTGAGTGATCTCATGAAAGAAGTGGATGACTATGGCGAAGCCACGGGAAACAAGGTCAGATGGATGGCGATGAGTCGATGAGAGGTTTTCATGGACTTTTTTTTTGAAAGGGGGGATTGGATAGAAAGGAAAGGTAGAACAAATAGAAAAGATAGAAAAGAATCTGACAAATCAAAAAAAACAAATGAAAAACATCATATATTAATATGAGCTGTTAGTTAGATCATCCATTTCTTTGCGTGTGTGTGTTTCTTAGTTACCCTTTGCAACATGCCCTCCACAACAGCTGGCCGCCGGACAAGGAGTTGAGCCTAAACCTCCCTCCTCAATGGGGAGCAATGTGGATGGAACTGACCCATTCGGTGGTTTGTTTTAGTCATCATTAAGAAAAGCGGTTTTTTGTTTAGAAGGGCTAATGCACACTAGAGAGACTTAGATAGTGTATCGCCATGTCATGTTCATTGAGGATTTATACAGATCCCAACAGAAACCATTCCATTTTTTGTTGATTGATGGAATGCCAGCAGTTTTTGGATGGAATGCCAGCAGTTTTTGTTCAGGGGTTGTTGTTTAAAGACCCCCCCCAGACTGCATCAGGTGATGATGGAATACATCTTGATTGCAGAGGTGAACTCCAGCGATGAATGTGCTCACAGATTGGGTCGATTGTTGGCCGATTGTAAAGCCTTGGTCATGCTGAACATCATACCCTACAATCCGACAGCCACTGGGCAAGAGTGAATGTTTGTGGTTTTCTTTTGAATTGAAATCGGACATGTGTTTGTAAGATCTTATCATCACGGGGAAGGAGTGGCTTTAAAAAAATGAGGGTTGACTTCCGGGAAATTCTTCCGGGAAATCAGTTGATTTTATGGTCCACAAGTAGCAATGAAGCATTTATGACTCAGTCATGTTTGATTCTTGATCACCATGATTGAGAGCACTATATGATGTTAATGGATATATTTGCATATGATGTTATTCTCAGCCCCAGCTCCTTGTCTCTCAATTTTCTGGGGGACTTCTATCTCTAGATCTACAGAATTTTCATCGGTGTTTTTTTTCATCTCGACAGGACAGATATATTGAGATGCATACTAGATGTATAAGAGACCACTGCAGAAATTCTGGAAGACACTTTTTGGTGAGACACTTTTTGGTGTCAAGGATTAACATGTGTTTTTGGAAGATTTCCATGTCAAAAGGGACCATTCTTTTTGTTGAACACCTGCAACTTGTCAAAGTGTTTTTCGGCATGTTTGTCATTGATGTTTGTCATTTACACCCCCAAAAAAATAACAGTAAAAGCTCCTAAAAAGAGGCCTTTTGCCCCAAAAGGAAAGGAAAAAAGTCTTCCAAGTTTATTAAGTTTCAGGTGCTATGGATGTTAATTTCAGGGAGTGTAAATCAACCCATTTGGTATTTTGCCACTCAAGTTCCACAAATCCCACGGGAATTTGTTGAGGCCAGTGGTGATGAGCATGGATACCGTTCACCTACAGATGTTTTTTGGATCAATGAGCTATTGGTTCACTGGGTTTTATCCCAAGGGTACATGGAAGTGTTGTTTTGGAAGAAACGAGCCTCGGTTTAGATATATTGATAATATATGTATGTTTGTTTATATATGTATATGAAATGTATGTACCATTGCAAATAAGAAGTATATGTTTTAGTTTTAGATATACACACCTTAGCTATATCAAATGTTATAGTACTTGTCTAGCAATTAAATCGATCACTTCTTCAGTAATTTTGACTGAGGATGTCAAACTATAGGTGTTTCTTTAAAGCTTATGTTTGATCCTTGTTGTTGTGGCAAATCACCACATAGGAAGTATTAGTTTCGTTTTCCAACCATCTTCCGTAAATCAATGCAAAGTATAGTTATACTTAGTACATACTGCTTGGAAACCTCCTCAAGCTCAATTTCCAGCTCAAAACTTTGGAGAAAAGATATCATCTTTCATTATCATCCTAAGAACCTTGGATTTGTTTTGTAAGGTTCAGTTATTTTTGATCCGTCATTCATCACCGTTTGATAGGAAAATCACCAGAAAGAGATAGGTAGGAACTACATCCTCATTTTTTGGGCTTTCTTTTTAGGCTATATATATTCTTGATCCTTTCTACCTGATTCATCAACACTCAATCAGCCTGTGAAGAATAGGATTTAAAAAAACACCTCCGAAAACTAGCAGTTTTGAACCCCGGGTCATTAAGGTGGATGGAAAATCACCGATGATGAAATCCGGATTTCAAAAGGGTGATTTTCAGGTGAACCGAAATCGCCGTTCAAATTGTTTGGGGGAAAAAAAATCCTCAAAAAAAACTCAACTCTCTAAACTCCAAGATTTCTTGGGTGCAAAACTCTATGCTCTTCAGAAATTCCTCGTCTTTTTGAAAGTCCTTGGGGCTTTTTTTTACAGGAAAAAACCACCTTTCGTAATCTGCAACTTGATCCAATGGACAATTTCCGATATTTGGTTGTCGATAAAAAAACGTTTTTTTAACAAAGATGGACTACTGGCATTGACATAAGGCAGTAATTTGATTATTTGCACAGTTCCTGCCAATATGATTTTGATACAACAATAAGATATATCAGATATAGGTATATCCTTATTGTTTTAGGATTTGTTGACAGTCCTATTGCTGTGGTTGGATAGTTGCTAGACACCAACGAGCATCTAGCATCGACATTGTTATCAACCTCCACCACGGTGGGCGATTCATATAGAAATTATTGCTGCGGCAGAAAACATTCTCCTTGCCCTAAGGTAAGGGTTCATGCAATCCTCTACCAAAAAAAGTTCAGAGCGGTTCTGATCTATGGTTCTAGGCACAATGTTTTTTAATGCACCAACTGGTACAGTGACAAGGGTTTTTTTTAAAAACGCAGACATGTTGTTGTTTCCACCATGACCTCCTCAAAACTGCCCAGTTTTTTTCCTAAGGCTGACTGTCGCAGGTTCAAGTTCATCGTTGCCGAATACCGTCGACGTTTCGATCTTCGAGCTGGAGGCGAGATTTTTGGGGTCAAAAATTGGTCCCCAAAAATGAACGATTTTTTCCCCAAAAAAAGGGACCGTTTTTTGAAAGGAAAGGAAGTTGTAGTCTTCCAGTCCCCATCTTTTTTTGGAGTGTTTTTTTTGCAAAACTGTTAGTTTTCGAGGCTGTAAACCTCTTTTCGCAGATTTTATAGGCATTTCTTCACAGGGGTCATTAAATGCCACGCATTATGGGGGAGAACAAACAAGGCAAATGTATGGTAATTTTGAGGAATTTCCCAATAATCATCGATGGGCAAATTTCATCGCGACCAAACTGCCGCTTAGTCATCCCTTGCGGTGAAGAGCAAGGGAATCCCCCTCCAAAATGCCCTGAATTCAGGTTTAGGAATTATAGTAGTTTGCCCAGATTGATTGACTGTCCTTTTTGTTAGAAGATTGAGAAGGGGAAATGTTTGAGATCTAGATAGAAAAATTGGGGGCGCTACATGGCGCTACATATTCTACGGGTCTATTCTGTTGCCATGGTAGGTGGTTCGCATGTTTGATACAAACAGAAAAATTGTAAAGAAAAATCGCGGTGGAAGAATTGCTGGATGTCCAAATAAGTGCACAATATTCCCAACCACTGCACCTATGATTTCTACAAAAGATACACCCCCCCAGTTTAACGTAGCGGCTCCTGAGAAATGATGGTTGGAAGACAAACCTTTCCTTTTTGGGGCCCATGCTGGTATATGATTGGACTTTTTTGATTAGATTGGATGTCAGTTTCGGCATCTGATGATATGCATATCATGTCATATCATATCCCTCCAAGTCAATGATTCAACTTTGACATATTTGTTACAAAAATTGTTACCGTGAACCTACCATAAACCACTTGGTTAAATTCTGTAGCATGTATTCCATAGAGATAATCGCTGAGTTTGGGTCAGCGGAACAAGGTCAAGTAAAACTGTTGTCTTTTTTCCAAACAACCTCGGTTTACTGAAAATTTGGACTTGCAGGGTATGTATATCAAGTTTTTTCACAGGTCCATATGTTTTCAATTAATCAGATGTTCATATTTATGAAGAAATATGGTCTCATGCTCACATTTTTTGGTATAGAAGTGCAATGAAAAAAACATTTTCCTTCACTCTCTTGATCTTTCCATGTATATTTCTCATTTCAAATTGTATCCTGGTGTCCCCTACATATATGTGATTGTGCATCTATACCATTTGACCAACAGAAATTTCACGCATCTCCACATTTGGGGCGGGGGTGTTGAGGACTAACCCATCCCTACCGCTAAACCCGGTGCAAGCCGGTAGGTGCTGATGGTCAGGCCTGGATCGGATGCCTGAAATCCAGCAGTTTTGGGATGTTTTTTCTCAGTTTGAAAGGTTTGTCATACTCAACGGTTTAGAGTGAGTTATATACTCTGAGTACATCTTTTTTTGTGATGGACATTTTTAGTGAAGATTACATGGAATAGATAATGGAAGTAATGATAATGATAAGATACTCCGAAGATGGAAGGTTCGATTCACATGGAATCTCTTTTGCCTTGTGAGCTGTTAGTTTCACAAATGTAGTTGTGGTGCTTATTGGATCGGAGAAATCCCATCATTTCTATTTGGTTCCTCCCGGATTGTGGCACTGAGTTGGAGTTGTGGCACTCTGACTGTAGTCTCCAAAGTGGCAATATGCATTTTGTATATACACATTTACAAACGTATGTATGTATATATGACAAATATCTGTGTATATGTACATAGGCTATGGCTATAAAAACATTTTTGTATATGGGGGTTTCCTAAAATGGCGGGTTTCCCCAACAACCCATGGGGTTTTCCTACTAAAAAAAGATCAAAACTTGGGGTGTGAAATGGGGGGAAAACCCACCATTTCAGGAAACACCCATATACACACTCCACTAGATGAACCAATAATTGACCTGATAAACCTGCAAAACCATCGGAAAGGGTTTTGAAAAAGATCTCCCTGGTTTTTGTTTTCAAATCGGTTTGGGTTTTTCCACCAACTTTTTGATTTTCACCGTTTCAAGGCTGGTGCCCCTTTGTTATGCACCGTGCGTTGGAGCACTGTACCTGGACAGGTTTCCGCCCGGTTAATCGACTGGTCCATGGGTGAAAGGGGACTCCCCCCGGTTTTTTTTGGATGCGATGTTGTTTCGACTTCAAAAAAAAATGGGCAAAATATATGGTAAAACCTAGTTGTGAAGCACTTTTTTTTTGGGGGGGGGGGGAATTGTCACTATCACAATGAGGGGAGGGTGGTGTTTGAATAGGAAAGATTGGGTAAAGGTGTTGATGGCGATCTAATCTGGCTATATGGCCAATTAAGGCATCCCCGTGGTTTCAAAGAGGTTTTAGGCATCGTGTGGCAGGGATTTAGCCATCAAGAGTACGTCTTGTTGGAATCCAGTCCCCCGGATTGAGTGGCTGTTGAACAGTCCCTCGCTGGTGCTTATTAGGTGATAAGGGAATGAATGATTGCCAATTATAGGCTAAACTTTGGATTACTTCTCAAATTCGGGCATCATGTCCTACTCATCTTCCCGGGAGGGTTCCTTTGGAAAGGGGCTTCCAATTATGAACAGGAATGATGGTGATGATGATCATCATCATCATCATTATCATCATCATCATGAAGATGGAGAGGATGAAATCATTGCATTTCTAGTGGTGTTTCAATGGACAGAACTGCTGAGTACTAAATCAACATTACATTCCAAACACGACAGAGGCTTCGAACACATTAGTGCCCTGCAGAAACAGGCAGGCCCATCTTACAAGAGTGATCACAGTTAGTTTTTCAGCTCCGAGTTTTTTGTTGCTGAATGGTGAAAAACCCCATTGGAAAAAGCATTGCAATCTGGCCAAATTAATAGCGAAGGCACTCGAACCAAACAAAGATCTAAAAGAATATTAGGAAAGGTATCCCCCCATTTATTTCAGGAAAACAATTGTGTTGGTGAAGAACTATGTACTTTACCCGGAACAATGAACTAGATGGGAAATCCACCAATGTGAGTGGTATTTTTACAAGCTATTCCAGTCTCTGCTAACCTCATCCCGGATGAATGGTTCGCGGAAGTGCCTCGAAGATAAGTGTCAATTGCCAGGAGGAGTTGTTGGTAATTGTGAAGCACAGCTTAATAAACTGCTTTTTTTTGATATTGCAGGTTTACATTTTAGTAACAGGCTTTTAGATAGAACTACTATATAAGACCAAAAATGAAACTAAATTTCTGGGTTTCCTTCTAGAAATAGATATCCTTGCAGGTGTTCTTTCAAAGGTTCAGCCCAAACATCCGGAGAAAACGGGCAAAAATGGGCTTCCCTTCCAGGCGCAAGCTGCTGCTTGTGGGCAACTGGCCTTGCAGATACCAAAGGTTTGGAGGGATGGTCTTTTTGCATGTCAATTGCTGTAGGAGTTTATGGTTTTTATCAACAGCCTCAACAGCATGTTTTTGTTTTTTTTATGTGGTTTGCCGTGGAATCCAAACAATTTGTGTACTCATTGTGTTCTGGAAAAGTTTGATGCTTATTGTTATTGTGTGAGTTTTGCATGAGGTTGTGTTGTGACAGGAATGTAAGACTTTTATGTGATGATGTTTGTTTCATGACTAACTTATGCAAGTGGTGATGCGCCGCTTTTGCTGAAATTGGTGTCAGTTCTGTGTGATTGTGTTCACCACCGAGGGGGATTTGTTGGGCGGCCGTTGGCAACAGCTCACCTACGTTTGATGGATATTGTGCTAGAATCAACAACCTTCTATGGATTGTACATGCAGTCTACGCACATACATAAGTACTGTATGCCTCAATTTTCAGAAAACAAGAACATGCCAGATAGCAACTTGGTTCACTAGATTGCTGTCTTACTTGGTAGTTGAAATCTCCCAGATTGGTAATAAACATTTGGCTCTTACTGATTCATTTTTGTGATCTATGACCAAATCCCTTCAAACACAGGGTGCTCTCCAGCTCCCTTTTTAGTTAAGATTGGAAAACTTTACCAAGCTCAAAGACCCAAATCAAACAGAGCTATTTTGGGATGCAAAAACCTCTCCTTGTTGGCCAGTCGGTTACCCCCAAACTCGACTCCAGGATGCACCTGATATTGAAGAAACACCTGGAGCAGTCAGGTGTCGTTTGAAAAAAAACGCGGATGGATTGTTAAAAACAGATGGGAGAGTCTTGGAATCGTTTCAAATTGAGTACTTAAGAATTACAGGATTTGAGTTAATAATTTCTGTACATGTTTGATCAATCTGGACTGTACAAGTTCGTTGTTTCACTGGAATTTGTGGATGGTAACATGTCCACATTTTTGGATGCCTTGGATGACAGGGCGCTAAGACCATCCAAGGTAGGCATAGAAATGCCACCGTTGATGCTTCTTGGGTCCAAAAAAGCGATAGGGGGTGGGATGTGGCAGTTGGTCAACTTGATGTGATGATGTGATGCGATTTAGTGAGCTGAAGAGTATGTATCTATACAAGCCAAAAACAAACAGATGAGTTGATTCTTTTTGGAGGGATTTCGCCTGATTTCTTTGATGACACACACATCGACCACCATGGAAAACGGCCATATCTTGATGAGCCTCAAATGGCCATCTTCGTATGTTCCAATCCCCTGAAGTTGATGTCATTGGAGGATACCCAAGTACGGTGAGTAAGATGGGTTGGTCTTAAGGTTGTTTCCTACCTTTGGCCCTTAAGCCAAGTTGCATTTCAAGGTGCTGGGAAGATACTCCTTTAAAAAATTGCTTGTTGGATGTGGCCTTCATGAATTTATGGTAAAGATCTGACCAATGAACCTGAAAAGAAACAACATTTGTGCAAGAAAGGTTATTTTTGTCTCGAGATTTGTTTGCATAGATTTCCCTCTGAAATAGTGGTGGTTTCAACCAGGTTTGCATCCCAAACCTTGCAGGTTGATGGTCAGACGTTGGACTATTGGGAAAACTTGAAACCTGAAATCATGAGCTAATTTGTTGATCCTATGAGATGATTCCAGTGATATCTCTTAACCAATATCTTATACAGTCTTTTGATTCTCAAAGTTTTCAAAATGGGTTTCCAAGTCGGTAAAAATGTTTGAATTTTCCGAGATCAGATGGTATGGGCACTAATCCGAAGTAAATGTAAATTACTAAATACATGGGTGAGATTCAGATATAGGCACCCTTTATATTTATATATTTATAGATACATTTAGATACCCAACAAATCTGCATATTTTCTCAAGAAAAATGAGTTTACCTTTTCCAACCATAATCATGGTTCGGTGAAAAAAAAACGGCTGTAACTTTTGAAAGGTAAGGATCCTATTTTTTGGGATACACCCATTTTTCACTGAACCATGATTTTTGGGAGGAAGAGATCCCTACCTTTTCCAACCGGAAAGCGGTTGCTTCACCAAGGCTTAGGAATACTGGTCCATCACCTTGGCTAGCGCTCATCACCTCGTTGCTGCTAGGTGCCATTCGCGGCTCAAAAAATCGCCCATCCACCATTTTTGGGAGGAATGAAAGTTGATTCACAAAATTTGTGGTAATTTTGAGGGGATTTCTGCAAAAAATGCCTTGTTTGGGGGTTGGTAAATATTTCCTGTTTTCCTGTTTTATAGAGGCCCCCCAATCTTGGTGCAAAAAACCAAAACATCTTATTTGTAGAGATTTCCTTATGAAAAACGTTTATAAGATTTCGGTGTTTTTTATTCAACACTTGCCAAAAAGCATGATGAATTGCCGCCGGGGGGATGTAGAAGAACTTGTCGAATCAAAATCTGTTGAGCTCATCGCTGATCTCGACATTTGCTACTTAGAGTCCAATTTATCATATGGGTGTTTCCAAAAATAGGGGTACCCCAAAATGGATGGTTTATAATGGAAAACCCGATTAGAATGGATGATTTGGGGGTACCACTATTTTTGGAAACAGCCATATTGGTACTTGAGTTTTTTTGTGTATTTTTTTCCCACAATAACCACCATTTGGACGGAGTCAGGGGGATTTTCAAATTTTCATGCCCTTGGAAGGTCTACAGTTTGATGGTGCCACTTGTTGAAACAGGGAAACTGAGTTGACTATCCATGCATTTTGTGTCCTTGGCAGCCAATGGACAAAAATATGGAATGTCTTTGATTTAACCGGTTAACCTATATATTTTGGGATTTTGTCTCTAAAACTTTGTCAAACTGTAAATGTCAACCCCCGGATGAATGTCAACCCCCGTCTCTTTCAGATTCAAATGCCGTTGTAGTATTTTTGATATCAAAATGAGTCAAATATGTAGTTGTTTCCTGTTTAAAATATTTTACTCGCTGTATTTTGAAATATACCTACATCTACAGTATATCAGGACCCCATTCAAACAGATGCAGGAAGTTTCCACCAAAAAGGGATCCCATTCATTTTTTTTCACCTGCCAGGAGTGGGATCCATTTTTTCATGGAGATTCGCTCTGCGGTCACGGACCTGTCAATGTTAGATTGGAAAAAAGGAGATTCTCGCAGAACGTTTGGAAGCTCACCCCATGCATCCTCCTGAAACGATGAAGAGACGCTTGATGCAAATGGGTTTTAAACATTTCTCAAGAAGCATGCGTTGGCCCCAAAAAAGAACACATGAGAGGTTTTCCCCGATGTCTCTATCCTTCTGCTTGTTTTTTTTTGGTTGCTGATGGTGTGCAGCAAGTTTCTTTAGATTTCAACACCATTAGCAACTACCCAGGTGGATGCGTTCAGGGTTAAACGTCAAGGATAGAAACTCCTCACAACCAATGGCTTTGTCCACCTGGTTGGTCAAAGTTGCCGGAAATCACAGGTGGACAACATGAGTTGGCAATTTTTACCTCTGCTTTTTTTCTGTTGTCAATCGGTAGTTGGTGGTTAAGGTGTATGTATATATGTAAATTTGTGTTTTACACGATGTGTTTTCCAAAAACAAATCCTTTTCAACGTGGTGTTTTTGAGGATAGTAAACCAGCAACCTTGACAACCAAACAAAGTGACCTTACCTTTTGAAGGTCTGAGAATGCTATTGTTTCTATTTAGATTCAGATATGTGCGGTTATACAGGGTTGTAAAGAATTCCACGCTTCTTCCCCCTCTCCCAAAACATAAACTGAAGGACTACACACATCCATCAAATTCAATACTGTAGTCCAGATGTATGAATCATCAAATTCGTACACCGTTCAATCAAATCAGACACCAAAAACAAAATATGTAACACCAAAAGTAGAGATTTTACGAAGAAACATTTGTCCAACTTTCAGCGCTTTTTTCAGCTTCCAGCCGTTCGCAGCGATCTTCATCGGCTCCAGAGTCCCTGCACCCAAAAGAAGCTGAATCCCAATTCGCCATGGGAGAACCTGCAGCAAAGAAGGCCTAGAGATGAAGGAATGGAAATATGGCACTTGATGGTCCAAGGTGATATCTGGAGAAGTTGGTGTACAATATTTGGATGCTGACAACTGTGCTGCTGTTTGAAGTGTGATGCAACCAACATTCTGACGACTAGGTGGTGGTTTAGTACATGTCCTCCAAGCAATGTATTGATTTTCAATGAATTTCTGTTCTCTGTGGTGAATTTGGTGAACATTTCAATCAGTTCAACAACCCCCCATTTGACAAGTTGCGTTGTTTTTCGATGCAAAATCCTTGCCTTAGCTTCGAAGGCTCGCACAGCAGCACGCACCTTCCTCTTCTCCTCAGAATCGGTGAACGAGGGCCATCCTGACAAGCTTTGTGATCAGGTGGGGGCGAAAAGGAAGGGGAAATTGGATGGAATAATGAGATCAAATAGATATTTTGAATTGTAATTTGCAATTGTTGCAATTCTCAATTTGATCCATTAGTGTGATTGAGGTGAGGGGACGAGCATTCGATTTGGTGGAAGGGAAACAAGATATCAGAGGCAATGATTATAGTGATGATGGTCATGATTTTATCATCATTCACCATTTTCAGCTTTAAAGGTTCAACTTTTGCAATTTCTTTGGACGGCTGGGAATCCTTCTATTCGTATGAGCAGGCAGAAACTGTTGTGTTGGCAGCTTATCTCTTCCCGGTTGACTTAGCAGGATGATGAAGGATTTTGATCTTGGTAGTGGATAAACGGTCATGATAAGCATATTGTTTAGTCCCGGTAATCATGCGTAAACCCATTCTGGTTCTCAATGGAGTATGGCAGACATTTATCATCATCATCATCATCATCATCATCATCATCATCATCATCATCATCATCATCATCATCATCATCATCATCATCATCATCCTGACAATGACAATAACAATGACAATGTTACAACTGTTGTTCCTCAAGCGGTTTGAAGGTTTCCGATGCCGTGCTGGACGCGTGCCTGCAGGCAAGTTGGGGTATGTAGGTGATGATATTTCCTGATACCGTGCTGGTTCTAACTACCAGCTCACAAAAAAGATTGGAGGATCATGCATGTTTCTAACGTTTGGCAAACTTTTCTTCTGGTGGGCTGTGCAATTCCTTCTTTGGCTGGTACAAAAAACTGATGTGCCAAATGAGCCAAGGATATCCTCCCTGAAACGAACAGTTCGCTTCTGAAAATCATTGGTTGGAAGATAATTTTCCTTTTGGATTTCGATCTATTTCCAGGGGCGTTCACTGTTGGTGGGTCCCACCCGTTATTCAGGTGGATCCTAAGTCCAAGGTGGCGTGCGAGACCGTTACCAAGGAGGGCGGATGGGCGGGAGGAAAAAGGGGTTCTTGTCGTAGCCCTGGGGGATTTTTGTTGGCGAAAAAAATATTCAGATAAGATGCAGATGACTTGATGATATTCAGATCATCTTCATGAATCACGTGTTTGTGTGTTTTGTGTGTTTTGTAAGTCTAGTTGTTTAGGTCATATGACAGATGGGAAAATCAACCTCCAAAAAAAGCTAAGGATCCTGTGTCAAATAGCCATTATTCAAATTCGTGTCATTCCAAAGGTAGCTAAGGACTTTTTGGGGCTTGCTAGCTTCATCTTGACACTGTCTTATGTAGCGCTCCAAAATTGAAATTTGTGGCATTTTTTCAGAGGCAAAATGGAGATCTAACGTATGAAATATGGTGAAATATGTTCATTTCCCACATTTGGAAGTCCCTTCTTATGACTTCATTGTTGATAAAAGTGAGTCAGAATGAGTCAGATCACCCAGCTGGACAGGACAACATGGTCATGGTAGCAGGTGAGATCACTACGCAAGCTAAGTTGGACTACGAGAAGGTGCCGAATCTGAGAGATTCCTCCTATCCATTGGTTCCATTGGTATAATTTGAATCTACATGAATGGTTGATTCTTGTGGCAAATGTATAGGTAACTATACGTACCATTACTCCAACGAAAAATGACATAGCAGCTTCGGTTGAAAGACGATCCTTTCCTTTTTGAAATGGCACCCTTTTCAAGGGACATGCGTTCATTTTCAGGGTGGTCTATGGGTGTTAGTTCTGAAGCATTCGTAGAGGGAATTCGCCACCAAGCTTAGTGGTTGAAGTATGGAATGCTAAAGCTGGGGCTGAACCGCAACAAGGTGAGGCTGGTTCACAACCAACCAGAAAGGGATGTTGTGGTTTTTCGTTGGAAAAAGGAGCCTCATTTTGCAGAGTATGGTATGTATGCATTTTTGATACATATCATACAATGTATGCAATATAATATATAGTTTATTGATATGTTTACCTGTATCCAGTTAATATGTATTTGCATGTATATTTTCATAAATGTCACCTCCCTCTGTCGCTAAGGGAATTGAACATAGCACTCCTTTTGCTAACATCACAGTTTTCAAGTCGACAAAAAATCTCCGCATTCCCCCAGCGGGAAGAAGATGAGAAACCCGGGTGAAGCTCGTTGTGGTTTCTCTATTGTTGGAGCCTGGTGAGATTTGATTGTACATAATATCGTTCAGGTTGCATCATAGCACCTCATATATTATAGTGTACTAGGTTCTATCATATTGTATCTTGTTACATTATAGATATTCCATTTTTACATTATGCACTATTTATCTGATCAGTTTCTACTGGGTCCCACGTGCCTCTCTTAGGCACAAGTGTTCGTTTCGTCGTTTTGTTGCACCTGCTTAGGTGGTGCGTGGTGTCGTGGCACAGATCGGTTTTGATAGCCTTTCGGCCAAAAAGATATGAGAAAAAGATATGAGGAGTTGTTTTTTGGAGAAACCACATCAATGGTATATGTTTTTGTTGGTATCATCCTCTCAGTTGTGTTACCTTTTTAAACTATGATACTTTTTTTGGAGGCTGATTGATCTGTGTCCGATGGTGAACTGGCCATTTTCAGGTTTCAATCATGTGTTTCGTGGTCCCTGTGGATGGAAATGGAATAACAAACTCTTGTTGTATCTTTCGTTTTTTTGTCGTAGATGGTAAACCTCCTTGACTTTGCTATGGGATTCTTTCTTCAACGAATATTAGATGGCAAATATTTTTTTTGGAAGCAACATGTTCGGCAACATGGCGTTGGTATGGCGGAATTTGTAGCTATAGCACAGGCAGGACCATCATTTAGGGTTTTTGTTTTAGACATCAATAGCTGTTGGACTTGCATGCGTGGATGCGATATGACTTGTTGTTGCTACACTAAACATGTAGAACTATTGTGTGATAAGCAAGACTAAACTGAGATAATTTCCACACACAAAGGCGTTTGACATATATAGTCTGATTTGTGGCAGTGATTTTTTTTTGAGAATGGAGGCATCATTGCATCCATCCAGATTATATGATATTATAATATGTATGTACACAATTAGAGAAATAAGCAAATGCCATATATCTATATCCACCAACATTTGCCCTGAACATTATGTAGAGATTGGTAAAAGGTACCCCTAAATTGGCAGTGCCTTTTAAAGATTCATAGAAATCACCAATCCCAGTGCCACTCCCACTGGTAGCTGGTAGCTGTAATCCTGAAAGGTGATGGTTCCTATGGGAACCATGGCCTGTTGAGGCTTCGTGGATGACTTGTCTTCGGTGGACAGTAAGGGACTTTCCGACAAGACCTGCGATGTTTTGGTGCGTCCCTTTGACGAAAGGAGGGATGTGCTTGGGGTTCTAAATATCTAACAAAATAGGTTGAACTAAAAAAGTGAAACGCCACTAGCCAGTAACCATCAAATATCAGACCAGTAAACCTCCATCAATGTTCAAGCACTTTTTCTGAAACATGTAGTCCTTGACAAAGGTTGGTTTGAAGACTTGCTGTTGACATCATGTCCAATTTTCATGCTTGTTGAGGGCGTGTCAATATTGAGAGACATGATGATTTCACATGATTTCATTTGCAAGACTTGATGAGGTGAGGCTCCTGAAAATTTAAAACAAATTGGCTTGAAATCAAAGGAATGGCATAGTCCGTTGCATCATTTTTTGTTTACAGACCTCACAAGCAAGAATACTCATGTCTTGGTAGGAAGGCTTGATCCCAAAGTCTTAAAAAATGATGTCAACTGTGAATATGGACTTGGCGTGTCGAAGAATTCTTCTCGTTTTGTTCGCTATGTTGCCTCAGGGTGTTGTACAAACAGCCGTTGTCTCCACTGTTTTAATGGATGTGTGTCAATGTTAATGATAAGCCAGAAGCTGCGCAACTGCTGACAGCCACCAATGGATAAGGCATCAACAAGCAAAGCCCTGACATTGCCGGCGGTGTGCACGTGGGCAAGGCACAATGTGATGGTTGGGAAGTAGTCGGTGCAATGATTGTAACTGTTGATGTCAATGACTATTCTGGGTGGTGTTTTCAAATATGTTTGTTTTTACCCCTACTTGGGGAAATGATCCAGTTTGACGAGTCTTTTTCAAATGGTTTGAAACCACCAACTAGCTATTGACAATTAACGAAATATACAGGATGTTTGTGAGTGTTCTTCCTGCTCAGCCTGTCGTCGTCGTTTGAGGATGAAATGGATGTGGGTGCAGGAGATCAAGGTATCATGTTTCTTGGCCTTCGCAAAATCCACAGGTGTTGGACAAGGAGGGTTCGAATTTGCAGTCCAATTGGCAGGATTTTCGATGAATCTCCCTTTTGGGTGGATTTTAAACTGTTACAGTCTCAATCTTTGACATTGATGAAGTCATAGACTCATAGACAGAAACATCAATCAGAGAAACAAACTGACATTCGCCAGGGAGTACAGGACCCTTGAAGGACGCTTTAAGCATGTTTCATGTGCAAATGATATGCTACTTTGCAATTCGAGAAGGTATACACGAAGTATACGACTTGAGAAGTTTTGTTGGCAGAGCTCCACGTTTGCATCGTTGTTGATACAGCAATCCATCATATTAACGGAATTGAATGAACTTGCAGTACTCATTTGTGTTTCAATAGTAAGAAGCCTCAGAAATATAGAAGGATCATGCCTATTTTAATTTTCTAGGATTTTCTCTATCGAAGTTAGGACAGTGCTCTTCAGAACAAGCTCACATGTATCAGCTCTCTTTCCTGAGCTCCCAAGCTACTTTGTCCGACAGCAAGGTTTGGCTATGCCAGCGATGAGACCTCTGATTGCATGCCCCTTACCCATTCCATTGCCACACGATTGGGCAAGAAGTTACTTGGACGGGCGAAGGGTACTCTGAACCTGGTGGTGTTATGTACTATAGCTCCAACTTTACACGATGTTATTTTCTTGTTTCAGGATTTTTCAGAAACATCATAGTCAAGTCAGAATCGTACTTCAGTTGAAAATGGGATGATTATACAAGAGCTATTGTAATGATACCTATTGGGAGGGCTCACCACCCAAGCTACAGAGGATTTGCATAAACTACAGATGTTTCTTACCTCAAACCATTCAATTCACAGTATTTTGTTCAACCACAGCTGTCGCAGGGCATGCCACCACATTGGGAGTGCTGGGCCTTTCCACAACCCTGCATGGTCACTCGCATGGGAGGATATCCAAACCTATTTGACTGCATTTTCCCGCCTTTAACTACCCAAATTGACACTACACTAATTATGTCCGACATTGATTTTTCTATAGATACGGTCCATGGCTATGGATGCTACCTTAAAATCATTGATCCCCCAAAATCAATCTTACCAATACCGGAAATGGCCAAACACAGTCGTCAGCTCGCCAATTGTCTAGAGGCTTACGGATGTGCGCAAGAGTGGTGAGTTATGGTGGTTGCGCCCAGATGGTAAGACGCAGGTGACCATCGAGTATCTTGATTGGGTTGGATGGTCGGTAATTGATGATGCTTAAGCAAGACAGCAAATTTTGTAGGTCGGAAGGCTTTTTTGCCACCAGCTTTTGAATACGTGATGCTATTTGATTTCAAGGCAGTGCTGAAGACAGAATTCAGCAAGCACCCCTTTGCATCGTTCACAGACGTTGTTTTTCGCTGGGATTTGTCACTCACAACATGAACTCTATCTTGATGGACATGGAGACTCTAAGTGACAGCAACAGCTACGCGTAACCTGATACAAATATATATATATATATATATATATATAGGTTTGTCTGACTTTGTCACCATCTTGGATTTCGGTGGATTGCTGGATTTCTCAGAATACGATCAAAAGCAAACAATTCTTATAGCAATCCCATAATTACATGAAAAGCAGTTCTATACACATCTCTATGCATAACAAAGGATGCTTGAGACCAAAACAAAAAGAAAACATCTTGGCAAAACAGTTGCAAGGTAGTTTAGTCTCGGAAATTCCCACATTCCACAGAAATGCAGGTTGGGGAAACATCATCATTTGCCCGGGGTAAAATATAAATGAACACCCTAGGCAAGAAACATAGATTAATTTCTATCGAGTCCACATACTATCTTCCAGCAAGCCTATTTTTAGGGTTTGTTTCTAAGAATCTTTGTGTTGTCGATACAGCCCTAAGACGCTCGAAGCAATTCAGGTGTGGGAACTAGAATAGCTCCACGAATGGCTATAATATTAAGCATGTAATTGAGATCTTGTTTGTCGCTTATGAAGATGATCATTCATAAGATGATCATTGACCTCTTGCGGCTAGTGGAAATGATGATAGTTTAGGATGGTTTCATAAACATTAATTTTTCTTTCCCTCTCCACTCCAAAAATTGTTGTTTAGGATCCAGCAAGTCTTCCTTACCCCCCCCACCCCCAAAAAAAAGGAAAACTGGGGTTAATCTCCAGAGAATCAATCTCCAATAAGAAAATCGCTAAATTCACCCAAAAATTCATGTTTTTGTTTGGCTCCATGAGATGATCCTCCCATTTTTGCCGTTTTGCCCGAGGTACGTGGGAAAAGAGGATGGCTCTGTGGAGCCACAGAAGATCCATACGGTGGTCATCTCCACACAACATGCGGAGCCATCCAAGGCAACACGAACCAAGGCCGGGTTGAAAAGATGGAAAGATGGAGAGGTGGCTTGTAATTTTTGTTGGAACAGCAAGATGGGATCACCATTTTTTCTTAACCCGGGTGTTTTTTTGTTTTTTTGTAGAAGAGGAATGATTCAATGATGTAAGATAAGATATGAGAATAATGAAAGTAGTGTTAGTTGGTGAATGTGATTTGAAGATTGGATGGTTGAATCGTTGAATGTTTGGAATGCCTCCTGGAGATTGAGAACGGAATAAATGAATAAATGAATGATGATTACATACCATATCCTCGCGGTTTGTGGTAGGTGCTCATAGTAGACATGGCGCAGCAAATAGCTTTGCATGACAACCCAGGAGTGCGCTGGCTACAAGGGCCCAGAGATGACCGCTCCTAGCATGGCCGACATGAACAAGGTATTCGGATTGAAGGGTGAAAGCGAACAGAATGGGTGTGAAAATGTATGGAATCAAGTCATTGCAGTGACATGACTTCAATCAATTAACCAATCACACAAAAATCTAAAAGTCACTCTTGTGTGTTTTTGGGGAAGGTGCAACTCGATTTCACGACCTCAACCAAATTCAAAGGCGACAAAAGTTGTCTCAAGAGTCACCTGACATGGTGGAAGGAGATTGAAGAGAAAGTGATCAAGCGCACTTTGGAGGACTGGTGATTCAGTGGGGAATATTTGGCTCAACACAAAATGACAATATCAAGGAACTGTTGTGGAGGCAACTGCTGTTGTACATATCATGTTTTCCCAAAAAGGTCTGGTAGTTTTTTTTAAGTGAATATTGAGATCAAGCATGATCAAGTAGAATCAAGTAGATATTGGACATTTGACTGATGTTGGTTAGTCTTCACTTCATGGTTTCTTGCTTGTCCACTTACTAGACACTCTAATGACCTGCAGGAGATCAAGCTGAAGAATGGCAGCCCTGTCCCTTGGAGCACAAGACCACCCTTGAGATATGATACGAGATGATAGCAACATGGTAAGATGATTTGAAGGATATGAATGCTGATTGATGTGACATGATATTGTAGATGCCATGCCCAAGATCCTATTTGATATGATGCCACCCTGTTGTCTTAGAAAATCATTTATTTACAAAGCATGGGACGTTTGACGATTCCAAATCTCCTTGCAAGACACATATGACGATCCCAGTGGTGAATAGATACTTTGCTTGGGGGCAAGCTTCCGAACTTCCCGGGTGCAGCAAGCTATGACAAGATCTTGGTGTATTTGTTTCCCTGATTGCCTTGGCAAAGCGCAGTAGTCAGTGATCCATTTGGGTCCATATGACCTGGTTACCAAACGACGTCACAACCTCACTACCAACAGCAAAAATCCAAGTTTTGCTTGCGATCTCTAGAAACTCTGGGTCAGTTTGCTCAAATTCAGCCTTAGCTCCAAAAAAGAGACCTACGATGAGCCCATGGGAATCTAAGGCTTCGCCCCCAATGCCAACCCTCTCAAGAAATAAATCGCTGGCTATTTTATGGGATGAGTCATCACCATGATGAGTTTTCTTTTCGGAAGATTTTGGCAGAGCTTGATCTATTGGCATTGGTGCCAATGCATCACCTCGAAATTTTTGAGGCTTTATCACTCTACGGCGGCCACACGTACCTTGACGGGGATAATCTCATGCATGGGCTTGTGTGAGATATAGGTAAAATTCAGCTGTTTAGAAACGGGTAGGATGCATTTACTCCAAGCAAATTGGGGTCTAAATAGCTCAACAATCTCAGAAACGCTAAGGAGTTGATACTTTATACTGTTGGCTTTATAGTTCCACTTTGCGGTTCAAAGTGTTGCCAGGGAAAGTCAAAAGCATCATCATTCATGCACAATATATGCACATAATTCTACATTTATTCATGTATCACTACCATTGAGCCAATACAGAATTGATGGATACAGTAGAAGGAACAATTGTCACTCATCACTACATCATGGGTGCGTGGGTGAAATTCGGGAAAGCCCGAGCAACACCCTCCAGAGATTCATATCATTGCATCCAGCTAAAACTCCTCTGGCTTTTCCTGTGTATATGGGTAGATGAAGTGTAGATTTCTTGATGCCTTCTTGTTGCAAATTGTTGATGTTCTTTTCGCCGAAGTCGTGTTGCTTGCCAATAGTTTTTCCCAAGACATGTGTTTCCCTTGGCCCTTCACCGGGGGAACCACGCCGTTCCTCTGTAGGCATTTGCACATCAACCCCTCCGGCAAGTTCATCATCGGTGGCCCTCAGGGAGATGCCGGCCTCACCGGCCGCAAGTGTCTTGACCTTTGCAGCTTTGGAAAGGTCAGAGGCTTTGGTGGCTGCTACGACTCACCTGTTGGTAATTTTGCACACAAAGGTATACAGCCATTTTTTTGAAACATTTGAAGATGTATGATCTAGGTGCTAGGAGTGGTGATTCCAATGAAGTTCTATGTGGATTTTCACTTGGGGAGAAGATCTTTCTTGGGATTGTGTTGAACCACGACCGGCAAACTAAAAGTATACTTGACTGATTAGAATGTATCAAATAACAGAAGCCTTCCGGTCTTGATAGCTTGAAACGATGTAGACGGCACAAGCACCAACTTTGATATTTCGAGGTGGATCGTGGTTTCCTTGTATAGCCCATACGGATATGCAACCATGTCTCAAGTTTTGACATCAGCAAATCATGCTTAGGACTTGTTTGACACAAAACTAGTTGCTTCACTGATTTTGATATAGAGATCAGATGAAGACTTTGAAATCATACATTTCTTTACATAGCCATTTAGATTTAGCTGCTGGTTCCTTCAGGATCATCATTGACACCTACGGTGGTTGGGGTGCCCATGGTGGTGGTGCCTTCAGCGGCAAGGACCCCACCAAGGTGCCCAGAGAAAAGTGGGAATGTTTAAGGCTACCACTTTTTGGGACACCAAAATACCGACTGTTTTCTTTGGTACAGGGCTTCGAAACACTTGACACAAAATATGCTTCTTCATCCAACTTTTTGGGTTTTTCTGATTTTCTGATCTGAGACAACGACAACCAGCATTGCTCCAAGAAACAACAATGATCGGATCTGATGCGATTGTACTTTGGCTTTCCACGCTGCCAGGTGGATCGCTCCGCCGCGTACATTTGCCGACAGATGGTCCCTTGGTCAATGGGTCTTGTGGGGAATCTGGGAAGGGAAGGGGATGGACCCGGGTGGAGTCAATGGACATTCGGTATGTGTGACTGGACATTGTAGTGATAGAAGAAAACAAATCATATATTTGTCCTGTAAATCAGGAATATACGTATATGTATGTATATATTTAAACACACATACATGTGTATATATATATGTATATATCAACATATACTGATTGAGATTTGATCGTCATTAAGGTTTAATCAACGGAGATAGGTGTTACAAGGATGCAAAGGCCATTTCCAAGCTCAGAGGTTTCCACCATGTCGTTTGCTCACACTTGTCAGACAAGCCTTCTACGGATATTTCAAGACATTTGCAGCCATTGCTGTGCGAGAGTCACAGTAAACAACACGGAGCCATCCTCACCAAGCAAAGAAAATACTTTGACATCCCATGACATCCCTATGTTTTCGCAAGCGACCATCATTGACAACAGTGGATATTCTTGTTTTCATCATTGATGTTGTCATTCATTTCAATCTGAAGATCTAAGAACTCAAAAAAAATCTCAAGGCAACTCTCAGCATGAGCCATGTCTCATTTTTCCAATCCACGCATACACCATTTCAACAACAACCCCCAAAAGAAACATCCGAAATTCGTGTGCTCGGAATTTTCCACCAGGCCAAGTCTGTGGTGTCCTCTGGTTTGGCTGCCAGATGTTTGGTGCACCTTGCTTTGCAAAAACCATCGGAACTTCAGGACTGGATTTTGGATGACTCTTAGGGTCAAGCTGCGTGATTTGGGTGCAAATGTTTGAGGTAGCCTTGAAGTTGTGAAAGTGCTTGGATGAATGGCAGAGTTGTACCATACTAAGAATCCAAATTTTTCAAGCCTCAACTGATGTTGTGTCCAAGCAAATCTGGCAAGGTCCCTTCAGAAATCTCTGGGTATTTCGAAGTTTGCCCACAAAATAGTTCGAAACAGTACATGTTTTCCGTCATATTTTAAATTGGTTCTTTGTTTCTGTTGATTTTCTTGACCAGAGTCAATCCCATAAGTTTTCACCGAGGCAGTTGTCATATGCCATTGGTGTGGCCAAGCCTTTGTCTCTCTTTGCAGGGGGACCTGGATGATGCAACAAGCGGGATGACACCCTGTGAAGTGAGATACAAAAGCTCAAGTGGTGAAGGATTTTTCGTCAACAGTATGTTGTTGGAATGATGCTGTGGTTGAGACCGCAACGTTGGGTGCTTGCCGTCTGTTCGATGAGTTTTTTACTGATGTTGTTTCAATAGTTTCTTCCATGGTAACTCATCATTGCAATCACATAAACAGGTATTTGGTAGTTGTTCATGTTTTTCATGTTTCTGTTTGGTTTACTTATTCCACCCATGCCATAGTCGCATCATTTCAGATCTTTGGGTCACAGAATGCCTGGACGACTTGATTTAGGGATGAACCCTAAGGAACGGTCTTAGAGGATCTCCGTTGAAGCTTAAAACCTGAGACGAATCCTTCAGTACTCGATGTTGCACCCCTCCAAAAAAGATGAGAAAAGAGTGAAATCTTTATGAATCCAATGTTTAATACTGAGTTCACAAGATCCATTTGGCTCTTTTGTGTGGTTTACTTTGTCTAATTGATAATGACTTTTTGGCCACTTACCTAGTATCACATGTCTTCAATCCTACAGGCAAGAGAAGAGGGAAATTTGTTGATCGTCAATCCATTTGGTAGATCCTCTCACTAGATTGGAGATTAATGGAATTTCATTTAATTTGTCAATAGATATTTGTCTATGTCATACTATGTCTATGTACACCATATATTCGTATTGAATTGACTTCACAAAAGAATCCTTTCGACTTGTCGAATGTCAGCTTTTCAGGTCGAGGCCTATGGAAGTGAGAAGGGTGAGTTGTCCGTGGATGACATCACGAACGTTTTGAAGACTCATGACAAAGAACGAGTGGGTCGTAATAAGGGTCTCCAAAAAGATGTGCCTCAGAAGGAGGGTTATGCTTGGTTTCCGTTGTTTGCAGTCATGACTTTTGCATGTGTTTGAAGATATTGTATGCATTGATTTGGCGGAACACATTCCAGTCGGGACTCATCAGCCGTTCATTGCATGTTGGCAACTATATCCTCCGATTTGAAATTCAAGAACATGGATACAGGGACGGAATGCAGTTTGATATTGGATAAGGACGTGATGTACAAACTATATCTGTTATCTCGTCGGAAATAATGGCTTCTAATGTTTCTGATCGATTCAAGCCATCCAAGTTGTAGGTTTTTTTTTGGGAAAAAATCTTCTTGACTTGGGACTTGGTCACCCACACGGATCGAGGATCGAGTTTGACTGCCGTCCTGGTGCCATTGCTCAGTCCCTGGCCCTTCGCGAGCCAAAGTACCAGGAGATCGCGGCTTTGTTTGTAACATGTAGCTCCTTTCGGCCCATCACATCACATGTGATCTATGTGAAGTTACCATGGAACACACCATCGACCCAACACTATTCCAACATAATTCAACCATTTGTCATAGACTTTGGTTACTTTTCACCTCATGATGCCTCCGTATCCTCCAGGAGACCGCTGCATACTGCCACTTTGGCCGCGAGGCCGTGACCAAGACCCTGGTGCTCAAATGAAAGAATATCCCAGGATCAAAGATTGGAGTACTGTAAAGATGTTGCTTACTTTTAGGTCCCTTAATTATACTGTCAGCTTATCTTGCATGGTATTTCTTTGTGGTCAAATGTTGGTGAGTCAATATTTAAAGGATTGTTGAATCAATTTCGAGATTTTGCAGCAACATCGTGTGCTGTAAACATGTCATATTGGTGATTTGCAATGAATATCTCCTTACTGCTGAGGAACGGCGTCAAGTTCTTCGAATGGGAGAACGCCAAGGATCTCAAGAAGAGTCTTGGCCCAATAGCTATCGCAAACACAAAGCCTTTGTTAACAGAAAGGTATCATGCATCATACAATCTTCTCCTTAACTGACCTGAAACGTAATTGGGAAAATTGTACGCTTCTTCCGTTTGAGTTCTCATTGTGACAGCATTTGATTATGATAGTCGATAGTTTCTATAAGCAGCATTCGTGAAGTTGAGCCGTCCAATCTTTCTGCTTTTGGTTTCGGTGGCTGATGTATGAAAATATGTACTGTTAGCTTTAGGACAAAGACAACCACCATCACTCATATACTCATGGCCATCTCATGAACCCCTTTAAGTTGTAGATTTCTCCCTTTCCATCCTTTCTCTCACTCAGGTACGCATCCATGAGTAGCGCACAGGCACCTTCCGGGAAAGCAACTCTAAGGGAAGGTAGGTCAGGCGTCGCAAATTTCACAAACTTTTGGATGATTTTTGACACATATCCTTCTCTAAATCAAGTGACTAGCATGTGCCATGGCCAGTGACACCAGTTTCACAAGCGACGACTGGTCGAAGATTTCACTTCTTCGAAAGCTTCCAGCAAGTTAGTGGGCTAAATCTTTGTGATGGGGAGGACTTAATACAGAAACCACTATTACGCCAACCACCATCCCAAACAATTTGCAAACCACCCCAAAAGAATATGTTGCTTGTTGTATATGGGGATAATGACATAGTACATAGATGCACATTTTTTACCCTTTGTTTCGGGATTCTGAAACCCCGCAAATCAGCTTCTTCGGCTCACCTGATACTCAGAGTCAGGGCCTTCCGCTTGCTCATCTCTTTTTCCAGTTGTTGATTTCCAAGAGAGGAGGGTCATCAACCTCAACTTTTAGACACCCAAGCTACAAAGTTCTTTAAAGTGGCAATATTTTCTTCTCACTCGGCGACTCGGATGATGGAACTCCTACGGCAATTTTGGTGTCTTCGTCGAAAGTCCTTTCATACAACCAGAGTGATGGCGCACTGATCACGATCCTGTCAATTGGAATCACCTTTAGTGAAAAATAACCAGTTCTTTTTGAACCAAACTAACTGACCAGTTCTTTTTCAAATCAGCAACTTTCTTGAATGCAGATGATTCCTAGAATAACCATGAGTATCAAGGGCCCCTAATCGGCCGTTTTTTTGCGAGTTAAGTTTAACTCCAAAAAGGGCATGTAGAAAACCTATGTCACGACGCCAACTTCAAGACACCAAACAACTCTCGGTTTTTGTCCATGATAGGTGGCAGCAGCCCTCAAGAGCAGCAACTACCTCACGAAGTGGGTGGACTAAAATGCTAAAGGTACCTTTGAGATAGAAGTGATTTTTGATGCTGCTTGGTGAAGGATGGTAAGTGATGGTTAAGTTAAAGTCATGAGGTTTTTGTTGTGTTCAGGATTTTTGAATTGTCCGAGCAGGAGTAGGAGTCAAACAATTTGTCTAGGAAAATCAACGCATCCACGTTCCACTGACCATGGGAGGAATACCCTCAAAGCAATCCCGCTCGTGTACCTTTCAGAGTTTACAATAAATCAAGAAGATGTTGGAGATACCGATGACTTTGTGTTGGGAACTCCTGGGATGGATACGTTATGTGCAATGTTTACGTTATTGACATGCAACTTGACACGTTCATCTTAGGCAACTTCTTGGCTAATTCATCTGTCTAAGGCAATCTGTGTTTGAAATATGTCCCAATTAGCGAAATGCCCCAAAGGCGAGAAGTGACAAGTGCAGTTCATGGACAGTACACAAAGGTCTGATAGTCATGCGAAAGACATTTTAGATTCAGATATGTAGATATACCATGTATGATTTCAAAGATAGGGTGGATACAGGATCCATATGTGATCGGTATGTGAAAAGTATGTGATAGATATAGATATGAGATAGAATGATATATATATATATATTTACACGTGTATATTCATACAATGAGCCGCTTGGACTCATTAAGCTTTCCCGGTGAAGAACTGGCAAAGCTCATTTCATGTCCGAGTTGAGCAGCCGGCAGCGAAGGCAACCTTTTGAAGCAGTTCTCGGCGGTTTTTGTGGGTAAGGATGGAGTGGAAGTTGTTTCAATTGTTGAAATCATCATTGGTATTGCTTATTTTGCGAAAATGGAGCGGAGTATCCGAAATCCTTGCTTGTTCTTCCGAAATCCTTGCTTGTTCTTTTTTTGCTAAAAGTGGAACTGGATCCGCAAGCATGGGGATGACGCTGCCAGGAAATCTCGGATCCTGCGGTTTTCACACCGCTGCGACGAGAACGTCAAATTTTATGTCTATTTTTCTCACTCAATGAAAAAGTCGATTGAAATATAAAAATATATAATTTTTCTAAAAATAATATATTTTTATTTATTTTAAATACTTGAATTATGGTGGTTTAAATAAATTGAAAATAAATTTATATTGTTATAATTTGATAGACCTGTGGATATATATGTAAGCAAGTAAGGATGTAAGTAAATAAGTAAGCTAATAATTTGAAAGACAAAATAATAATAATAATAATAAAAATTATATTTTTTACTAATATATTTTTTTTTTCCGAATATTTTATTTTTTATATATTTTTAAAAAAAATAAATATATATTTTTTTATATTTTTTTGAATTTTTAATATATTTATTTTAGATATAGGGTATATAGAAATTTTTGATTTTATTTTATTTATGAAAAATATATTTAAAAAAAAAGATGGTTNAATAATAAAAATTATATTTTTTTACTAATATATTTTTTTTTTTTTTTTCCGAATATTTTATTTTTTATATATTTTTAAAAAAAATAAATATATATTTTTTATATTTTTTGAATTTTAATATATTTATTTTAGATATAGGGTATATAGAAATTTTTGATTTTATTTTATTTATGAAAAATATATTTAAAAAAAAAAGATGGTTTGATTAGTTATTTATGTTTGTTAGATGTTTATGGGAATAAAATAATGGTTATTATTTAGAAAAAAAATATTTTAGTTTTAAAATAAGATTATAAAATAAATTTATATTGTTGATAAGATTTGAATTTTTTAATTTGTTAATTAAATGGATAAATTGTAATGGGTAATTAATTTAATATTATTAAAGGAAATTTAGCTTAGAAACTTCCGATATACGAATGACATTTTAGTAAAGTTAAGTTAAGTAGAGTAGAGGTAAGTAGAATAGTGTTAAGTAGAGTAGAATTAAAATAGACTAGGTTAAGTAGAGTAGATTTAAGTAGAGTAGAGTTAAGTAGAATAGTGTTAAGTAGAGTAGAGTTAAGTAGAATAGTGTTAGGTAGAGTAAAATTAAGTAGAGTAGAGTAAAGTCAAGGAGAATAGTATTAACTAGAGTAGAGTGGAGTTAAGTAGAGTAGAATTAAGTAGACAAGAATTAAGTAAAATAGGTTAAATAAAATAGAATCAAGTAAAAAAGAAGCAAGTAGAGTAAAGGCAAGTAGAGTAGTGTTACGTAGAGTAGTGTTACCTTACGTAGAGTAGTGTTACGTAGAGTAGTGTTAAGTAGGGTAGTGTCAAGTAGAATTAAGTAGAGTAAAATTCTGTAGAGTGGATTTACAGTACAGTGGCAGGTGCAATATTTGGAGAATTTCAAGTGTCACTTTTCGTGGCAGACGCAGTATTTGGTGAAATTCAAGTGTCACTTTCCGTGCCAGGCGCAGTATTTGGTGAAGTTCAAGTATCCCTTTTCGTGGCAGGCGCAATATTTGGTGAAGGTTTGAATGTGAGATTGGGCGCGAAACGTTGTTTTTTTCTAATAGAAAATGCTTGTGGTGAGCTCGAAAAGTAACCTCGGTTGCGAGGCGGGTTGCGGTTTGCGTTTTATTCTCAGATCATGTTCAGATCATGGTCGGATCCTCCGCGGATTCAAAATGAGGTTTCATATGTGAGGACGATAAAACATTCGAGTCATTTTTCGTGGCAGGCGCACTTTTTGGTGAGAATGGATGGTGATACCTGTTGCTCCGCGCACTCTAAATGACGCTTCATATGTGATGAGGACTAAGTATGTGAGTTTTTCTGCGTGACAGGCGCAGTATTTGGTGTTTTTCCGCGCATTGAAAATGAGGTTTCATATGTGATGATGATTAAGCAGGCGAATCATTTTGTAGCCCTGGGGTAGTACTGGAGTAGTACTTTGAAGTACGGAGTAGTGCTCGACTTGTACTTTGTAGTACGAAGTAATACTTCAGTAGTACTGGAGAGCAGTAGTCCTTTGTAGTATGAAGTAGTATTGGAGTAGTACTTTGTAGTGCTGGAGTAGGATTGGAGTAGTCCTGTGTAGTATGCGGAGTACTCCTTTGTAGTACGAAGTAGTATTGGAGTAGTACGTTGTAGTATTGGAGTAGTAGTTGGAAGTTCGGAGTAGTACTGCAGTAGTAGTTTGTAGTACTGAGTAGTACTGGAGGAGTAGTTTGTAGTACGAAGTAGTTTTGGAGTAGTAGTTTGTAGTCCGCAGGGAGTAGTACTGGACTAGTCCTTTGTAGCACGCAGATAGTACTCGGTATCTAAAACACCACAAAGTTATAGTCTAGTTCTACTTTGTACTACAAAGAAGTAGTCCAGTGCTAGTCCGTACTACAAAGTAGCAATTCAATATTACGAGTAGTACTGGACTAGCACTGTGTAGTACGAAGTAATACTGGACTAATACTTTCTAGTGATGGAGTAGTACTTTGTAGAGTACTGTGCAGTACGAAGTGGTACTGGACTAGTACTTTGTGGTACTGGAGTAGTAGTTTGTACAACGAAGTAGTACTGGACTAGTACGTGGTGGTACTTGAGCAGTACTGGAGTAGGCCTTTGTAGTATGGGGTAGTACTTTGTAGTACTTTGTAGTACTTTATTGTACTTTGTAGTATTTTGTCGTACTTTGTAGTACGGAGTGGTACTGGATTAGTACTTTGTAGTACTGGAATAGTACGAAGAAGTACTGGACTAGATCTTTGTAGTACTTTCTAGTACTGTGTAGCACAGAATAGTACGGGGGTTCCTTTTTTTCGAACTCTGTAGTACGGAGTTGTACTGGGTAATGTTTTGTGCGAAGGAAGAGTGGCATTTCGTTGCCGACTGATCTGTGACAACTAGGCAGACATCATCAAGATCTTTGTGCCAGATGGAGTTGCCAGCTGCGATAAAGCCAAAAATGGCATCTTTGCTCGCGTCATCAGAAAAAATGTTTGATGAATCAAACTTGTCACAAGCGATTCTTTAGCCACATATTTTTCTGCATTTCATCTTTTTTCCCTTTTCAAACTTCTGCCACCGCCTCCTGCGGCTATACTGGTATGGTTCATTTTTTCAAAAAAAATAAAATTTATATTTTTCAAAAACCAGTTAAAATATATCACACATTTTGATTGTTTAGGCTTTTTTAATCTCTTTTTAAACTATGATAATTTAAAAAAATTGAACATACCTAATTTGAATGGCCATTTTTGGGAAGGCGGGTAGACACAGCCAGAAAAGAAATGATTTTGAAGGTTGGAGGGTTCCGGGAATCCTACAATTGAATCTATTGTGAGTCTGTGCTAGAACACTTTTTCCAAATCTTTCAGGATATTGGCTGATCAAAAAAAGGATGTAAAATAGTATGGCAATTATTTAAATTTTGGATTTGATAACTTCAAGTCTCGGTAAGAATTATTTGCCAGAAAAAATATTCTGGGATATTTCTTGCCTTTTTTGTGTGGCAGGTATTGGACTTTTGGAAGTATGATGGCACGGTAACTTGCAATTGCTGAATTCAGTGGAATTTCAGCAGGATACCAGAAATGAATTCTGGCACCAGCAGTGTTTTATTCACACATGAAAGAAGATTGAATCTTTATTCCCCTTTCAAGAACAATAAGTCCTTGCGTGCAAAAGACCTTTTGCAAAACCAGAAGATGGAAGAAAAAGTATCAAATCCAAAAATTGTTTTCGAAAGTGTTTTGTGTCAAAATATATTCCCAAAAACGGTGCTTTTGTTTCAAAAGACCACACTTTCACTTTTGCCCGGACAATTTTTCATGTGTAGAAAAAACGACATGCGACACAAATGGGTGAAAACTTTGGAACAAAAACAATCAAGTATAGCTTTGAACAACAAAACAAGATTTTGAAATACCAAAAGTGCAAAAAAAAATTACTGCAAATCTTCAAAAATGCAAAAATTTCTTAAGTTTCTGGTAGTTTTTTGTTGTGTTTCAAATGAATTTTAGCAATACAACTTTTCTTGTGTTATGCTGTTTGTTGTACGCCCAAAAAATCTTCAGTGTGCGAAGGAAATCATAAAAAGACAATGTCCCTGGCTTGCTTGCTTTTTTTTCTACCAACACATTTGTTTCGTGAGAACAAGTGCTTTGGAAGCGAAAGAAAGCGCAATTTTGAACTTCACAGCTACACCCTGTGAATTTCAAATACCCTTTTTTTTATTTTCCATTTCTGAATGATTCAACCAAAGAAAGTTTCATTTCTGCAGTTGGCTGGGTTCAAGGGTGAAAAGGAGTGTTTCGCCATTGCTATATCGCCTCTTTGGCAGATCTGGAGATGACACCAGGGTGCCACTGCAGGGTTCAATGGACGTGCTCGATGTAGTGCCATTTCTGGGTGCCATTGCAAGGTGCCATTGGTGTGGGAATGTACAGATTTGGGGTTTGGGGCGTGGTGACATTGCTGGGTGCCCGGTTGGGTGCCAGTTCCTGTGCCCAGTTTGGTTTACATTCAGGGCCACAATTGCATGCAGGTGCCTGAAGGCAACACTGCGTTTGATGCTACACTGTGCTTGACATTTAATTGTAAGTTTCAATTTGGAGGTCTACTTTTTTTCAAAAAGGTAAACTGTTCGAAGCTATAGTTGATTTTTTGATGCGGCATTTTTATATTTCCGGAGGTGTGCATCCCGCCATAGAATTTGAATTTTATTTTTCTAAGAAACAATTGTGCACTTTTGTACTTCCAAGGTTGACTTCATTTTTTTTTGTACTTCCGAATTGTATTTCTTCTACTTTGAAACCAAATTTTTGCACTTCAAACACCTCATGTGTAAAGGTTGAAGATTGAATATTGAAAGTATAATGTTGCAATTAGAAAGTGTTTTGGTGTCCATTTTTGGTATTTGAGGAAATTTTCTGAACCACAGGTATGCTCTCGCTTGGAAAGTATTGTTTTTCATTTTGACAGTACAATTTTGCACTCGGGAAATTTGCTTTTTTACTTAGGAAAGGTCCTTTTCTCCTTTGAAATATGTTCTTGGGCTTCAAAGGTTCGATGTGAAGAAATAGAGTTTTGTGTTTCACATTCTAGTTTTGCAATTTGAAAGTTCACTTTTAGTTTTGCAAATGGGCTTGTGTACGTGGAAGGAAAATTTGTCTATTTCCAAAGTGTACTTTTGTATTTAGAAATTAGACTTTTGTACTTTGTAAGTCAAAGTGCACTTCGGAAAATACCAAAGAATTATTTTTGTATTTGGGAAGCATATTTTCATAATTGGAAAGTTTTTTTTTAGTTTCAAAAAATATTTTTTGACTTTAAAGATCCAGTTTGTGACAATTGACTTCTGTGACCCGAGCTTATATTTTGGAATTTGAAAATCTACTTTTGCTATTTTAAATACGAATCTATGTTTAAAAGGTTTTACTTTTATATTTTGAAAATAGTTTTAATATTTCGGAAGTCTATTTTTATTTTTCGAATTTATATATTTATATTTCGGGGAAAAAAAAATAATATTTTAAAAAAAAAAATGTTTTTTTTAAAAATTATAATTATATTATTCAAAAATATTTTTTTTTAATTTGGGGAAAAAAAAACATGATTTTTGCAATCTTGCCCATTTTTTTTTTAAAGAAAAAAGAATCCATATCAAAGCATTTATAAAATGAAAAAAAAATAAAAAAATTGATATATATAGATTATATTTTTATAAAAAATTATTATTTAATATTATTTTAAATTAATAATCATTATTTATTTATAATATAAATTTATTATTTTTGGTATTATATATATATTGGATATATATATATATTGGCTTAAATATATATATATATTCTTTTTTATTATATAAAAATTAATTAT
>DF239135.1:238562-312888 GCA_000507305.1 Breviolum minutum Mf 1.05b.01
TTTTTTTTCAAATATATTTTTTAAATTATTATTTTGAAATTTGATATTATTGAAATTGGATAAATCCAAATATGTAGTTATAGCCTTTCGCTTTGGTAGAGGATTGGATATTGGATTTGATCAAAATCTCATGATTAACATAAATATTCAAATAAACTTGACAATCTTTATCAAGATTTAAAACAAAACTGTGGCAAATCTGCAGTAGCAGTCCGTCCTAAAACCTTGCTCCTTTGTCAGAAACCATCAAAATTCGAAGTTGGCAAGTTTTAATGTTTGAGGCCGCCTCCAGAATGATTGCGAATTGATTTTCTTTGCTTTTGCTTTGGAAATCTTTTTTGAAATACCCTGCCCAAATGGCACCCCCTCCTGCCTGAGGCTTCAACATCAGGGCTCGGGACAGCAACGTTTCAGCCGTCCAACTACCCTAGCAGGGCAGCATGTCAAAGTTAGGTCCACACCCGCGGAAGTAGAACAGGCTGACGCAATAGACATCAAGACATCTGGTGGTAGCCGCAATGGAGCTGTGAAGAAGTTCATCTTTAGGGTTCCATTCCTTAACCCTTCGAAGAGCCTGGAGTTGAGCCAGGCATCTTTGACTTAGCCCTTTTCTTTGGGGATGCTTTTCTTCATCTTCTTTTTGATACGCTCTTTGACACCGTCCGCTACAGTGTAAGTTGACAGGTAGCCCTCCAAAACAGGAACAAACCTGTTTCCCATTACCCAAAATGAATTTTAGTCATCCAGGTGATAGCAATCACAATCCTTGCTCATTGTAAAAAAATGATTTCACCAATGAAAACCTTGAGCCAACTTGGAGAATGCCAATAATCCAACTGCTGCAATACATTTTCTGAAAAAAAACATGCATGAACATGCTACACATGGGTCTGGCTTCCTGAAAACGCGCCTCATAAGTCTTCAGTGTGGTTTCAGTTTGCCACAGCATAAGCCCAAGTTGGTGGCAAACGTCAGCATCATCTCCATCCAAACGAAAAGCCTGCAATGGTGTGATTGTTGGACATGCAGACCAACAGGGACATGTGGCATCAGTCGCACAAGGCCAAGGATGTGTTCTTTTCAACGAAATCCATGTATTGGAGAATTCATGTCCCTGAAGCCAACTGAGCTTGTTGTCAGCGCAAACCAACTGAACATTTGTTGGCATCTTGATTTGTTGATGGGACCAAAATGTTATGTGCCCTTCTACGCGACTTCCAGGAAATATTCCTTCATGCACTATTCCACTTGTTTATTCCTTTGCGTGTGAACGCACTTAGCTATTCATTCAACGGGCATGTTCCACGTGGTGTTTGTAATTGATTAGAAGGTGAATTGTGTTCAGCAATAGGCAAAAAACAATCGAAATCCAGGCAATTTGATGCCTTGAACACATCTGATGCCCAAGAAGCCATTCTGAATGAATTCAAGACTTAAACCAAAGATTTGTTTTCGAACAAAATGAGTCTTTTGCTGAAGTAATCTTCGTTGTTTTTTTGAATCTAGCCCCTAGCTTTCTTGCCAATAACGCATCCAAACATCTTGCTACAGCCTTTTCGCGAAGCAGAGGGCTGTGTACATGCATTTCCTCGCTTAATCCAAGTACCACTGGTTTTCTTCAAATCCAAGTTGTCAATACATGTAGCTTCATCAATGACGCAAGCTTTTCCGTTGAAGTTATCTTTTTCAAGACTGTCGTGTCTTTGCCAAGTACTTTTCTTCCAGACCATGGAAGGGGTGCTGGTACGGCATTGCAAATTGCACACTGCTATTAGGCACCAACTCGTAACAAGTTTCGAATTCTTTTATAAGTGTGAGCCGAGTTTTTTTTCGTTGCACTCAAACTCAGTAAAAATGTAAAACACACATATGTAAAAAAAAGAAAACGTCTTCAAGAAATGTGTCCCCGACATTTTCAAGCTGCGTGCTCAAAAGAATCATGTTCACAAGATTCATCCCGCGCAGGAAAGGTCTTGAAGAAACGTCTCTGGGAGAGATATGTTGGAGAAACGCATTCAAAAATATGTGACGTGCTGGAACCGAATGAAAACCTCGAAGTTCAAAGGCACAATCAAGTCTCTCTTCTGGAGAGTTTTGTCGAATCATATTTTCCAGGTGTTGTTGTTTCATATGAAATGGAGTGATGAGTTGTTCGATAGGTATACATGCAAACATGTCTATACATGACAAAAGGGCTGTACATGGGGATATTCCTCAGTTACATTTGGCCATCGTTGATTGAAATAATATTGTCATTCCTCGCCTTTCCGTTTTAAACAGGCTAAAACTAAAGACAAATGCTTGGAGGAAAAGCCAGAAGTAAATACCTTGCACCCTGGTGTTTTTCTTGGTTTTGAGGTTTTCTTGGGTTTCATTAGGACAGGCCAATTGCGGTGGATTCAACCGGATGGCCCTCATGTTGGGAATGGAATCACATAGACAGTGGCACATACCCTTCGAAGCTGATCATAGGGGAGAAACATCGAACCATGTCTTCATGCCACAAGTTTTCACCACACAAAACCTCTTCAACTTGAAGCTTAAGAAAAGTGATTCATCGAGATGCAAAGCCAAACCAATGAACCAACCAATTTGGTCCTAACAAGCCATATAAAAATGATAACAAGTTGGTGGCTACACGACCCCAGGTCACGACCTCTTGCAAATGCGATAAACACAGGCCATGCAGTTGCTGAGTCTCCTGGCGAATTCACACATGACAGAGTCATTCGTTCATTGCGCTAGGACAATCAATCGACAGCCTACGAAATTTTACATCATCAACCAGGAGGTGTGAGCTCACGACTTTATGTGGATGTTCTTGGAGGATATGTTACTTGTAGTAAATGCCCCTCCACTTTATGAAAGGACCGCTTCTAGGTTTATGACACTGTGATCTGTCTATTTCCGCGCTGAGCCCTCTTTCAAGTGCAAATATTGCAGCATAAAATGAGTGTACAAAGCACAAAGCAATGTCCATTTCCGATTGCAAATGTTTCCTTTGGATGACACCACTTTTGTCATCATGCACTTTTGACACATTTTTCTTGCTGTGTTTCCAGGTTCCCCTGCTTCGGTTTCGACCCCCCGGCTCCAAGACTCCGTTCTCAGCCGCCAGAGCGCGAGCGAGACGCAGTCGCCGTTGAGCACCACGGGGTTGCAGCTTGCAGGCCTCCATCAGTTGCGTGTAACATGTTGGTTCCTTTCACTTTTCATGGCCATGCCCCCCATACAACGCAGGTCACCTCAAAACTGAACTCATAGTGTCAAACTCCGAAAGTTTGATTGCTGTCCGGGAACTTCTGCTTTTAAACAACCTCTGATTCACATGGCAATGTCACAAAAAATGGTAAATCAGCAGAATGGACCACTTTTCCCTTGCATCGATGGCCTCTCATAAGAACATTTATTTCCGTGAAGTCATGACAAGAGATGAGCTATGATGAATTGGACCATATCTAATCCTTCTCATTCATATGATACAAATTAGAACCTACTTATTCTCACACAGCTGGCAAGTTATAAATTGGAGGTCTGGGAAATGTCCACGTAGTAAATCTTTGCTACTCGATAATTTGCATCTATTGCAAGTGATGGACTACCACTTCAATGAAATGAATCTAGAAATCATAATTCCTTTCGTGGTTGCCCAACCACAATTTGGGCCTTCTCCTGCACTGCATGTGAGGATTCGACCAAGTGCTTCACCTGACTTGAACGTAAGGGGCCTCTTCTGAAAACAAATTTCGAAATGGATTTGTGGGTATGCCTGTTTTGAGACAGGCAGGACAATGTGAATGTCATTCAAAGAAAACACAGGACAAGTTCATTTTTGGGTCCCCCAAAACGCCAAAACGATCAAAGCTGTGAATTAGATAATTTTCGCATGGATTTCTTGACATAGCTTTGGTGTCCTCAAACCAAGAACAAGCCACTGCTTTCCACCTTCCACTTTCCAGGCTTTGCAAAAGAATAGGAGCACCCGTCCCCACATTGCCCTATGAACCAAGCCTTCTTGGAAAATTTTCCATTTCCTAGCGGAATATCAATTTGACAACAAAACATCATCACAAAAGACCTCTTCATCAAAGCATCTCAATCCGGTGTGTCTCAACATTCCTCGTTTGAAGCCTCAAATCGTCCAGAAATTTCCATAACCCCAGAAGTTTCGCAAAAATCCTCAAACCTATCCCTGTTTCCTCAGTTGGGCACCTCACCCGCCTTCCATCCTGAACGTGGCTTTCTCCACTCTCGGCGCCTCAAGGGGGTTCCCGTTCTCTCTTGCAATCTTCCCCTTTTTCGGAAATGATGAAACAACAAAAATCCCCAAGAAATGCTGCTCATTAAGTTGGTAACGGCTGGAGCATTTGCTCCTAAGGTTATGTAAGTTACTCAAACAAATGATAGAAAAATTGCTCCTTCGTTGCTTATTTGATCAAAGTCAAATAATGTTTGGAGCCATCTCCAAATCATCCCAATGACCCTTTGAAATGGACAACAGCAACTTCGGGGAAGCGAAGGTCAATCCCAAGGGTCAGGTCTTGAATTTGTGGGTTACATGTCCATTTGAGCCTGGAGCCGCATAACAAAAACGCTATCCCATTATAGTAATGGCTTGACGCAAGCCCCAAAAAACTGGGTACAATTTGTATATGAACTACATAAGCATGATATGTTTCATGGCTCATTTCGATCAACATCTTTGCCAAAAAGAAGTATATAGACATCCTGGATATCCTCCCATCTTGGAGGAACCCGTCTTTTAGGTCTTGCTACTGCCTTTTTTATTTCCAAAACATATGCAATTTTCCACAATTTCTGACACAAAAACCATCCCATCCTTCCCTCCACCTTAAGGCAGCTAGGTTAGCAGCTGCTGTTGCATTCTCAGGATTCAGCTCCTGAAAGATGGCCAATCAACTTCACCACTGACTGATTGGGAATGTGAATGATACATCATCCTGATGCGTCTCTCCTTTTTTTCTGTCAGAAAATTACAATGTTCTTCAGAACATTTCCAGCAACTTAACAGCAGCATGAGTTCTTACATTTAAGGCATCTCCTACATTAAAGAAGCACAGCAAGTCGAGATCTTCTGCCAAGAAGCCAATGCTTTCTCAAACATGGCTTCACGATTGTAGTGACGACCCTGGAACTCAATCTGCTCTGTGGTCACTCCTGACATTCCAACTGCTCAGCTGGTGTGAAGGCAACCTTTATGCCAAAAACGCCTCTGAACCTGTGGTCTCTAAACTCTAATGTTGCTGAAACAGAAAGGTGGCAGTTTCATGGGATTGGGTCCACTTGCCCAACTTTCTTGGAGCTTTTGCTGCGGGTATGGTCGGTTGGTTGCAATTGAGAAATCATGAGTTACACCGTATGTCACTATGACATCTGCGGCACACTCACCAGGAAGGGTGGCAGAAGATGGTTTTTCAACAGAACTCGACTGCCCTCCCCAGGATTCTTGTAGCAAGCTCCTGTCTTAAAATCTCAGGTCATTTCTACAGATTTTCCATCTTCAAACATCAACTGCTCGTGCCTTCATCATCGGAGAACCATCCCCCCAAAATTCATGAATCCTTCCACCTCCACATCCACCCAGGATTTCACCCAGATTCCTAGATTGGTCCAAGTTCGTGAGGAGCTGGGATCCAAGTCCTTAAGGCGATGAAGGTTTCCTCCTCCCAAGGTGGAAAGCTTGGAGAAACTGACCCCAAAAATGGTGGAGATGAAATTTTTGGGGGTTCTTAGGATGCCCCCATGCTATTAAAAGCGTCACTTTTTTTTGGGAATCATATCTAAAAGCCCTGTTCAGATCTTTTTCGGAATTCCTTGAAATTTTTCAAATCTTCACCCATAAACCATAGTCCTAAGCATGAGCAAACTCTCTAACAAAAGACTCTCGTAGTCAGCTGCAACTGAATGGCCATTACTTTGTTCATTGCCTTAGCAATTTGGAATTATGGTCAACTCATCCAAAGCTGCAAGGCCTTTCAAATTGGACAAAAATTCCATCTTTGGATTCAAAAACAAAACCCACCGCTTCCACGAAGAGAACAGGCATCCAGCCAACTTTTAAAAAAGGGCAAAGGCTCCAAGGCTGCTCGGTGAAGTTGGCTTCTGCTGCGATACTCCCAATATTTGCTGGACGTACCACTCCGGCCTTGGGCGAAAATGGTGGGAATTCAAAGCACGCGACAGCAGTTGACCCATGTTAAAGGCAGAAAACCTTCATAAAAGCCTTCAATAACACGTTCATCAGGCTTAAGAAAAACATTCATCAGATCTTAGTGGAGGCATGATAATGGATCAAAGAGGTTCACGACCCAAAATGACGATTTTGTAAGGAGTTAGGCTTTGATTTGCAAACCACCCAAAAAAAAGAGTTCAGCTCCTACATAAAAACCAAGTGTTTCCCAAGGCCAATAGCCTGGATTCTGGTAAGAGTTTTTTGTCGATACATCATCCTGCAGTACTGTGCATCCCTCTCTCAGCAATGAATACCCTCTGGAAATCCAACCTAGAGTTCATGGAAGAAATCCTGCATCAGTTGATCTGTGGACTATCTCAGGTTCATTGCATCTCAACAAGTGAGTTGGATCTTGTCCATCAACACTGCAAATGAACATGCCCAGCATTTGTAAAATGTATTTCCCAAAAGGAAAACACCAGAAACCATTCCATTCAGATCTTGTTGAATTCACAGGTTTTTATGATTACATTTTTCATTTGCCCAACCAAACAATTGAAACAACAATATGACCATCTTTAGGATTTCCATCTGTGGTTGCTTTCCGTTTCACCAGCTTCTTAGGCACCTGGAGAAAGACGTACACGTTCCATTGGCCCCATGAATTCTGCCAAGGTATTGCCCTGCAAACCGAAGTGGGAAGTTCATGGGAATTTCACTGGTGGGTTTGTTTATATTCACATATTCACCCAGTTTGGGATAATTTTTCTTGGATGTTTTGATGTTTTTTTAAACCCATGAAATTTTGTTTTTCAATTACACTAGTGCTTTTGCGTATCGGATTGCATCTCTCAGATGGGAAGTACTTGAAAGTTGTCCCAAGATTCCAAATCACCACTCTAAACCAATGAACGATGATAACCCGTCGACCACAAACCACATTTAAAGTGAGGTTGACAGTCCCCTGAGTGTACCAGTCGCACGGTCACAAAATCTTACAAGAACTTGCAACTCAAAGTTCTCATGACAAGGCCTGATCCTTCCGCTTAGAGATGCGGCTTCGGAGTCGTGGCGGGTGGTTCGGGGTCCTGCCTTGCCCCACCCGAACTTTTTCAGAAACGTCCCGCCTGGCAACTACCTCCCTCCACTTCCATGGCTGCCAGCGCTAGAACAAAACGGTCCAGTTCATGAGGTGCAGTGGAAGGCTGGAACTCAGGCTCCTCGGGAAGGGCAGTTTCAGTTTCACTCCAAGCTTTTCACAGCACAACTTCTCCAATTTGTCATTTTGAGATCATTGGAATGAAGATCATCAGCTTTGCCCAAAGTGGCAAAAAACAATTGCTCTCGTGGAATTTCATTGAATCAATTGCAAATAAAAAACAAGGAAATTCAGCACATTAATCCCAAAAAAGCGGGACCAAATAAGGTGATCCAAAATCTTATTCTTTTTGGATATGACTCCCTCCAATCAGCAAGCATGAAGTTGGCTGACACAGCTTTACAAGTGATGATCCGAGTTGGAAGGAAGGACTTTGTTTGTACCATTTCTTTGTTCTGGACAGCCGGGTTTCAAGACAACAAGGTCCATGATTTCATATGGAACGATGTTACTATCTTTCCCAGGATCCGAGGGAAACAGTGAAACAAACCACTACGTCACTCCTTCAACTTCGTGTCCAAAACTATCGTGCGTAGTTTTTGTTTCTGAGACTCCAACAGCTCAGTTTATTGCAACAGCATTTTGCTAGATCCAATCAAAATGGGACTTGCGCATGGGAGAAAAAACCCAACTAAAGGACCAGGTGAAAACCAAAAGTTCACTGTACGCTGATCGAACCTGCCAGTCGTCATAGCTTTGAATCCTGAGGGGAATCGGAGCTGCGCACAATTCATGGTTTCGTGTGTTGTTGTTGTTGTTGTTGCTGTTGTTGTTGTTGTTGTTGTTGTTGTTGTTGTTACACTGATGATGAAACATCTGACCTTAAAACAAATACGAAACTCAAAAGGCAAGTTGTCATGCGACATCCAAATGAAACATAAAGCCAGACCTGGGGACCCACTGACTTTTGTTACAAATCTTACATCCCTTAAATTGTCTCTTCGACAAGCTGCAACTCAGGTACAGCCCATCTCCTTAGTGAAGATGAGTCAGGCAAATGAAGGACCATCGACATGCCGATCGGAGGGGTTGATTGTAGAAGGGATCCCAAGCAACGCATCTTTTTGTGGAAGCTAATACAAGACCAAACAACTTGTTGTCTATTTGGGAGAGTACTGCTTGTTGGCACCTCAGTACCAATAAATTTCACACCGTTGAGTGGACATCATTTGCCTGAGTTTCGATGACCAAATGTCATGAACTACAGTTGAACCAATGCCACCTCACCTGCATTCTCTCCAAAACCCGAAGCAAGGAAAGTTGAGAAGCCAAAGACACAATTCCGAGAACATGGGAAATTTTGGACAATCCTTCACGGATTCCCTTACAAACTTTCTATACATGCATCATATAATGTCCTCTCTGCATATTGCTCCTCATATTTTTCTATAAGGAGTTAGATATTTGACTCATAAAACGCAAATTTCAGCCGTGTGACAAAAGCAGTGGTTTTGGCAATGTCATTGTTGTCGTGTTACGAAGGAGTTCTTGTGCCATCGAGTGGTGAGGATCCAATGTCAGGACCTTCGCTTTGGACAGTCGGGACACTGTGTCGGTTCTCAAGAGCTTGAAAACGTGGAGTCTTTTCATTCCAGCTGTTTGTTTCCAGCTGTTTGTGTGGTGTTTTAACGCGGGAATGGATACATCATTTCACTGCAACTACATGAAGATTTACACCCCTGAAAATTAGCATGGAACCTCAAAATCACCCAATTGAAAAGGAAAATCCTCTTCCAAACCTCCATTTTTGGGTTCCAGGTTACTTTTCCAGGGTATATTTATTTTTCTCCAGCTTCATTGATGTAGTTCCAAAATAGTTGTTGAAATTTTAGAGCTTTGCCGAAAATCCCAGTTTGAATCACCCAGCCTAATCTTCATTCACATAAAAAATCTGCAGATTCCGGAGAACTTGAAGCAGGTGTGGATCTTCTCTAAAACCAAGCTTTCCCAAAAATGACCCCCCCGATTTTTGCCCAACTGACTTGGACAAATCAATAGAAATGACCGACTGTTTTGGTTCCCCATGGTGGTATGAATCAAAGGAAAGCCAAGGATTCTTTTGGAGAAGATACCTTTGTTTGATTAGTAACTATATATAAGCCCTGAGTTCGGTTCCGGTCGCATCATGCTTTTCTTCCCCAAACAAATACTTTCCAGAAAACTAAGGTAGTCAAACACCAGTACTATTTACAGATTACCGCCTAGCAGGGATGATGTTCGTTTTGAAGAAGGGTTTTCAACATATCTGGAGCCGTCTGACCTTAGGCTTCCTTACATGGTAGTTTCAACTCTTTTTCGTAAAAATTGAAACATCATTTTTTTTTTCAAAAAAGGTGGAACATGCACCAAAACAAATCTCTCAACCTCAACAAAAACCCCTCACATAGACAGGATTATTAAAGGCTTCCCCCCAAGCATTTCCCACGCAGGAATTGGGGAAGCCATCCTAACCCCTATGGTGCAGCTGATGTCAACCCAAACGGCCTCGCGACAAAGGCCGCACACATCGAAGCTTTTTCCGCGTAAGCCGATGACCTCACCGGGGTCGAGTTCGCATGCCAACCTCAGGAGAATCGGTCGGTCAGTGGACATACCAAGCCCCACAAGGAGATGGAAGGCCAAAATCGGGGCCTAGGTGGTGGAAGGGTTTGATGATATTTTTTTTGGTCATTTTTTCGATGACTTTTGCAGGGTCCCTTTTTGGGGGCAACAAACTTTTTTTGAGTGCTTTGAAAAATCATCCTTTCCAAAAATGGCAGAAATCATATCAATCACTTGAAATTAAATTTTGTGGATTTTTAAATCAGTCAGTGGCGCGCATAAACTTCAAATTTGTGAACGGAATCCAGGGGACTAGGTATGAAAAAAGATCAGCTTCGCTACTTATTTGCTCAGTAAGCACCACTGAGATAGAAAGAATTTGTAATTTCCTCAAAATATGAAGGAAATCATAGATCGCAAATCAGTTTTGAAAGCTCAAAATCATCTGGTTTGATGACTTCGTTCTTCGAGACTGTTGAAACATTGCAGTTTTTCAACTTCTTTCCACAACTCATCCCTTTGGTCACTTTCAGCTTGCCGACTTTCAATTGAATACTTGGCAAGTCTTTTCACTTGGCAGTAGTGCCTACTTTTTATCTTTCAAACATTTATTTCAACTATGCAGCTTCCTGAAAAAAATTGGTGATCCTCCTTTATTCATGATGTTGTAACTTCATTGATCCCTTCTGATTCTACTCAAACTTCATCCTTTACGTGGGCTAAGGTGATTTTTTAGATCGGACTTCTTATCAAAAACAAATCCCATCCATGGTGATTTTTGTTTGAAGCTGAAGTTGTTAAAAAGAAAAGTAGCAGGTTTCCCCAGTCATTGGATACTCAATCACCCACTCCCATAACACTCGAAAAATGATGTCATTATTGAAGGTCGATGGAAAATTCCAAAAATTTCCCCAACCCCTACCAATTGGTTTTTCCAACCCCCAACAAAAATCCCACGTTTTCTGTCTGTCATTCCATGGTGTCAATTCCTGATTTTTTCCAAACCGGCGTTTGGGCCCTCTGAAGCCATGGCTCTCTGCTAGGAACTGAGCATCGTCCACCTCTTCACAGGCTGCGATCAACAAATCTCCCCGATGCACCTCCTTTTCGGGATTTTTGCGGCGCAGCAGAGGCCACAGCGGAGCGGTTGAAGGGGGGCAATTTACAGCTATAGCTTTTTGAATTTGGAAGTATTTGTATTTTATGGAAGTATAGATTTGTATAGATTTGTTTGTTCCATGAGAGAAAAATAGGAATGACGAAGTAAAGATATCTTTCAGGCGTTTTTTTTTGACTTTGGGATAAAACCATGGCGTTCCTTTTCTTGGAGGACTTCACTTATTTGAGTGTTAGAGTAAAGGGGTAAATCGATTCAAACAAAAACCCTCAATCCATCTCTCCGATACGAAAAAACTGCCTGCACGAGTCGAATGATGAATATATTCACCAATGCTGGTTTCTTTAAAAATTGACCATCACGTACTTGATGTGTGCCATTTATATTTAAAAAAAACCCTATTGTAAGTGTTTTGTTGTTGGATATGTCCATTGCTTTGGCCTTTTTGGGCTCCACGTTTGTTTCCAAACATCACCTCCGCGCTCCTGAGAAGGTAACCGCACCTCGGTGTGGCAGGAGGCCCGTTACGGGGTCTCTTCGTTGGATGATAAATCACAACAAAGGCAAAGCGGCAAATGGTAATGAGGGAAGTAGAATCAGTTTATTCTATCTATTCTTGTATAAGATGTATAAGGTATAAAGAAGCAAGAATCAGCTCATGGTTCCTTGGTCCACCAAATCAGAATCCCTTCAAAACGACTCACCCACCAAAGGCTGGAAGCGAGGTGCCCAGGTGTTGCAGATGCTTTGTCACGAAACCACCATAGCCATTAGTATCAATTCCTTCATCCTTCGGAAAGAAAGACATCAAATGATAACAACTCACCCCAGCAAATAAATTCAAGTAGTTGATGAATGATACCATTCGTTCATTTCAAGGCCTACATCACAATCCTTGTAAAGACATCTATGCCTAAATCTTTAAACGCAGTTAAAGTGATCCGAAAACATCCCACATTGAAAATGGATCAAAATGTCCGCGTAACGATTTCACCAAGATACTACGTCACGCGGTGGTATTAGTAAAGCCAGTTGTCCCGCAGCAGCCCCACTGTTGGGACGGCCCGAAGCAATGGCAGTCAGCAGGAAGCGACCTCATGACCAACTTTGCAACCATGGATCTCTTATCTTAGATTTGTTTCTTCCCTTCTTTGGAAAAAAGAACACATATTCCCCATATGCTGGTGAAAAATGGTGATGAATCCCATGGTAGAATCCGTAAAAAATCACCAAAAAAACAAACCAAAGCTCTGCAACAAAATTGATTGATTGGTGATGGCAAATTCATGGGCTTTTCAATGCGTTCGAGTTTTGGTGCACATCTTGATCACATCTTGTTTTCCAGGTGGAAACAGAGACAGGGTCAAATGTGATGAGCCACCAAGCTGGAACAAAAATCAGGGATTCCCTTGATGAAGAATCCTGATTCTTTTTGGAAGGCTTGTCGTTCTGTATCTATTTGCCGAAGAGGTACTACTGTACAATCTAGTCTGGACTTCATTGACTAACAACAATGGTTTATGACCATGGTTGGGGGAATATTTGCTTTTTCTAGCTAAAACCGGGGCTTTGTAAGCGGCAACGGATCATCCGAACCATCCCAGTCTTTCCTCACCTCTTCTGTGGCAATGCCACCGAGAAACGTGCTTTGGTGCGGTCAGCTTCAGGTGTTGCAAGTTCAAAGGCAGCCTGTGCGGATGAGCAATTTGGACTGAAAAAACATGCTGTATAAAAATGGTGGCATATATATATATATACATGCAGATTTGAATACAGATTAATACCTAGTCTAAATCTGTCTATATATATATATATATATATATATATATTATAAATCTGCATATGTAAATATTGTACACCCAGCAAACCAGAATATTGTGCGTGACGTTCTTTTGCGCTCTATAGTCGACATCCAAATTCATACGCATCGATTTCGCGGTTGGGAGTTCTACATTTGCACGTGTTGGCTGTGACTGAAACTTGTGACGTTTTCAAAAACTGATCGGAAGGTCTTGTGAAAATCTTCTAAACAAAAACCTATTTGCTGCAACCTTCCTGTCTGAGAAAAAGACTTGACGAAGAAAATCGCACCTGAAAATGCATAGTAAAAAATTCAGCCACAAATAAAAATCCATGCGTTTTCAAAGGGCCCCAAATGCCAAAGAATCCATCCACCCACAAAAATCACAGGCACCGCGGCCATCAAGACATCAGGGCAACTGGGTGCCAAATGTAAAGCCCTGCCACGGTGTGGCAGTGGGTTTAAGTGGATGATGGCATCATCCCAAGCTGTTAAAACAGTGGGCTTATGTCATAAATGGTTGTCATATTCCACACGAATGACCCATTGAAAATTGCCGAGTCATCATGCTTTTTTAATGATGGTTACCCTGTTGACCAGAAAAAAAAACAGATCATCCAAGGGAGGAAGCGGCTACAATGGCCATGTGTATTTCACATGTCGAGGTTATTTCATCCTTTTGGAATCATCTGGTGGGCCTTTGGTCGGTTGCAAAAATGATTCCGTTCGTGTTCCCCGAGCAATCTTTTTTGCGAAGCATCAACTGACTGGTTGGTGGAATCCCAAATCAACCAAAATCTGCCAGAACCGACAGATGTGGTTTGTTGAAAAACCGCCGTGCTGTAGCCCATTTGTTCAAACAGCTTGTTTTTTGATGTGAGGACCAATTTCTCCATCAGATTCTTTTTGTTGTACCCTTTTGCTTCAGCTGGAATTGACCTGGATTTCTGTTCCCACTATAAATCGAGAATCTGAATAAAGAAAACTGGAAAAATCATCTGTTGGATCTGATCCTCCATTGGCTTCCATGTGAGAATCAAAAAAAACCTGCTGAAATCCGTGAAATGTTATGGCTTTTTTACTTTAAACCATCCCAGAAAGACACATTCTTCAAAAAGCCTTCTTACAAAAACTTGTTTCATTGGTCCATGGCTCTTATGGCAGTCACCATGTTCCCGAATCCTCAACATGAAGGTTGTTTCTTTATAGGTCGCTACAATCAATGGATTATTCTAGTTCTGTTCATAGGTGGTAGGGATTTTTAATCCCCAAGGCAATATATACCTGGTATACCAAGCTGAAAAAAAACCGCCACTTGGGCAGAATTATATGCTATCCACCAGCTTTTACAAGAAACTCCATTGGGGAAAAATTGGCGATAATCACCTTTACTCGGGGTATATGATCACACCAACATATCCCTCACTACGGCTCGACTCCTTTGCATCAGCTGCCAGCCACTCCAGGTGCCATCGTCGCCCTCGCCGCCTGGCAGACGATGGATTTTTAGGGTGAAGGGAATGAAAGGAAAACAAAAACCCTTTGTGGTTGAGAAAAACACAAAAACACAGTGTTACAACAAAATTCCAACACAGCAATTGTGGATGCTGTGAGGGTTTTTCTGGGTTGTTGCTTCAAATCATCTGAAACATATTCCAATCTGATACCTCAAAAAATGTTGGTATTGCAGCGACTTGTGGCTTTTCAGAATATCTTGGGATAAAAATTATGATCTCATGAACCTTTCTTAAAAAAACACAAAAACACAACTCACAAGCAGATAGGAAATCCTAGATAAGAAATCTTGTTACTTGTTGCAAATAGCAACATACATCTACCTGAAGTTTATGTGTGTTTTCCAGCAATTGTTCCCTGTTCCTTTGCAAGCTTCGATTTGTGACTCGGAGTTGTATCCCATGATGGCAAGTAACATGAACTTAATCAGCTGCAGCAAAGATCTTTTCCTAACCAAGTGGTTTCAAAGAACAAAAGCATTGCTTAGATTTGCTCATCTTTGATGCTTGGGAAATAGTTCCATCTTTTTCTTTGCCGGCCAAATCGTGATTTTTATTTTCATAGCACACAGTAAAAAGTCACCTTGAACCAACCCTGGAGAAGGTTCTTGAGAAGATTCCCTCCACAGACTTCGGCAAATGCTTTGAACAAAGGTGTGTGGCACCATCAGATTTTTGTTAAGAAAAAACCTGAACTTTGAAGGCAATTTTGAAAAACAACACCATTTTCCATCATCCTTCGGTTTTCACCAACAAAAACCACAAATTCTACCATTCCATCCAGGACCGGCATCACACCTTCACCAAACCAACTGCTAGGACTCGGCCAACCTACCATGGTCGGTCGTTGGATTTTATGTTTTCAACCTGGAAGGTGGTACAAAGTTGGCCCAGGGAACAAACCAGTTACCAAGTAGGGTGAAATAGGTATCTGGTAAACTAATATAAAAAAACGGTAAAGATCCAGATTCTCAATAAACAACTACATCTTCAATTCAGGGTTCATTTTCCATTGCTAGAAGATGCGCCCCGTGTCACCAGTTATAAATCCAGTTTAACCTTTTATTTCAGACCATTGACAAGGGGTCCCATAACTCCATTCATAACAATTGGCCCGGGGCCCATCTTGTGGTTTATTGGAGGTCATCACCCGCATGGATTGGAAGGGTGAAAAGAGATTGGCAAGTTTAACAACTACCAACAGAGATGACAGGCAATCGCAAAGAATCTTCATGTAACTCGAAAAAAAAATCCAAATAGTTGGAACACTAAAAATACATCAGATTGGCTCAAAAACTGTCATAGCCCACTGAAAAGCGTGGAGTTGTTTCGCATGAAAACCTCGCAACAATTGAGATGTTTTAGTGTTTTACTAAAATCTGTAAGTTTACCTTTTCTGTATTTGGGGAACGCCATGTGTTGATCCATCCAGCGTTCCCGGAATCCCTCGGAGCTATGCCTTCCACATGACAAGAGGCCCTACCCAAGTGAAGCCCTGCATGGCAGGACACATCAGCACAGAAACATGCGAAAAATGCCTGGATTTGGGACGAAAGTTGGATCATTCCTAGAAGTTTTGGTGATTTGATGGTGATGTTAGTAAGCGATGTTCATCCCATTCCTATGGATGGTAGAACCCGGAAATCCAAGAATGGAAGTGCTGAAACACCAAATCTCATGTCATCTGTCAAGTATCTAGAAAACCATGGATGTGCCATAAAGCGGTCCTGGATTCTGGGTTGAAAAGCACGAAAGCTTCTCCCAGCGCTAACGCGCTTCCAGTGCATTTGGAAAAAACGCAGGTGCATTTACCAATCTTTTCAAAAAGAGTTCAAAGTTGGGATATGCCAAAAGTTGCCAGTAATTGGAATGTACAGGTTGCAAGAATCTCTCATCTTGTGAGAGCCTTAGCAAAGACTGTTGGTAAGCAAGGGAGCATCCCAGTACAAGAAAGACTGGTTCAATCGGAACATCTAACAATCAAAGATGATTCGACTAGGCTTGTCAACTCATGTCTACGTATTCATGAAAACTTGATTCAATATGTGTAGACAAAAGCTTCCAGTGTATTCAGTGTATTCTTTCTCCATTTACAATCATGCCGAAGCAGATAGAGTATGAAAGTTCCTTATTTCTGACAAAAAGACTGGACAAATAACATTTGAGTCATAGGGATATCTTTTGGGACCTGCCTAAACACTGGTTCACAGTGGATAATGAAGGTTTAGGGTTCCCCTCTACAAACATGAATTTTATCCATGTTCCCAGCGTTTACAGGGGTTTGGCAACTTCCAAGATATCTTCTCCAAGTTGGATGACTTAAAAACCATAGGGCCATCCCTCCCAGGCAGACCCAGCTGTGCGCAAGTGATGGGCTCTGGATCCAATTTTAGCGCACGCACCTGCCGTGTGATTCTTTTTTCGAAAAGATGTGTTTTTAGAAACCTGGGGGGTAGCTGGGGGTATTTTGCAGGGATTTTGGATTAGCTCCTTAGCTCCCTTCTAAGTACCAGCTAGTTTTTTTGGAAGCACAAACTTAGTTACTTTTTTTTCTTGCAAAGGTTCAAAGGATGTGTCATATGTGAGTTCACTCCCTTCATCTTATCCCTGCTCCAAATGGTCTGGCAGTTCTTACCGAGACTTTCGATGAATACTAGCTAGTTACACAGGGGTCATTGTATTACCAACCCAAACAATGCACAAAAAACAAGGAACTTCTTGAAAATTACCAACCATTTGAAGAACAAACAAACATCAAATTGGACCATCTTGCCAGGTAGAGGTGAAAATAACAAATCCTTGAAGATACCACTTCGCAAACCACTATGACTGGTGGGATGTTTCGGATCCACGACTCAATCCGTGCTTTCACAAAGTTGATCTCATAAATTATAGGTCCCACCATGAAACCCCGAAGAAAACACCCCCCTTTTTCTCCTAGCAAAACTTCGGAGCAGAAAAGAAACACCCCAAAATTTGGGAGATATTATCAATGACTTGCACTTGGGGGCTACGATTCGTATGATTTTTCTACCATAATAACTGGAAGGCTTTTGACCAACAGAGGGACCCACAGGAAATCGATATGAAGTCAAAGATTCGGAGGAAAATTCAGCTGAGATGTTGGACGAAAACACTTAAAAACACCTAGAGCAGAAAACAAACACACATCACTTCGATCTATCTTGCAACAGTGGAAAAAATCACTGAAACGTTTTTTTTTCGGATGGGGTTAACCCAAAAAACCAATGAACCGCCATAAAAATTTTGGTGATGCCAACGGGATCAACTTCTGTGAGCAAGTAGACGTGGGGATGATCCCTCTCCAATGCTGCAAGTTGTGGAAAAGTCGTGATTAGAGTTGTAAAGAAAAACCCAAGCGCCTGATGGTGACAATTGCATTTCTAGGAAAAATAGATCACCTTACACATGATAGTTCTTTCAACTGGATCGAAACCAAGATCTGGGTTTTTAAATTTGGAGGGTTATCAGATATTTTCTGTAGACTTTCCGTGCTTTGATGGTTGGAAAAAGTTTCAAGAGTATTCCGCTAAATGGTGATACATTACACAGTCGCAAGTTAAAACATAACCTTAAACAACTTCTGGTTTGGGGCTCTTTGCTCTTTGTCTCCGAAGTGAAGACATTGCCGAGATAAAGGCTTGGTTTTCTCTGGGCAACGGAAGTAAAAGAAATTGGAACGACAGAAACAGCAGTAACAAAAATGGTTTTGTGGAAAAAACATACCGTATTTTTGGATGCTTCCCCGGATCCTAAGCCATCAAAAAAACTGGGGAAGTTTTTCCTTGTGTTTTTTTTAAAGGAGATCAACAAACCTCCAAAGACGGTGGCAGGTCTTAGTACCCGGTGACAATCAAATCCTGGGACGATTTGAAATGGATGATACATTGTAGTTTCATATACCCTCTAGTAAACTAAGATAGCTGGCTGGAGTATCACCATGCTCAATAGGAAATACATCTTCAATCCGGGTCCATTTTCATTTTCCATTGCCATGTTCGTTTACCGGAATGTAGTTTCTGTGGTTTTTTGATGGACATATGAAGATCTGATGTTTATCCCCCACCCACTTTCCGTTTTCCTTTCCTCTGCTCCCCCTCACCAGCAGCTGCATCTTCGTCGCCAAATTTCCATGCAGCATGAGCTCCTGAAAGAAACTACGGTAAGAAAATTATCAGATTGTCATCTACCAAATGGCCCCTAGCCGGATCGTTTTAAATGGAGTTCTGGGGCTATGAATGGCCTCAAATAAATGGGGACTGGAGTTGTAACCCCTATGCAGTTATGGCCCATCTTGTAGTTGGTGGTTGAACAACCCATTTCCAAAGAAAACATATAAAAAATTGCGTCAAATGGCAACATTTCCTCCACAAATGTGAATGCAACCAGTACCTAGTCTGAACAGTTTTCCTCGTAAACGTTTCTCCCGAAAATTAGGGTGATTTTGTCAACCTCAGGCCTCAAAAGATTCGGGTGCGATGGGCCCAATCGCCAGTTCCATAAAAATCGGAAGCAAGGTGGGGTGTCCAAGACTTTGAACCCTGGGAATTGGAAGGGTGGTTTCAACCTCACTTGGAGTTGGAATTTGGATCATCTAAAGCACATATTTCTTGTGTAAAAATAATTTAAGATCTTATCAACCCCCAAAGATCTGTCTTTTTCCAAGGGTTTTGGTCAATACAGGCCTTCTGTATGCTGAAATGAGTAACAACTACCCAAAATTCCATCAAAAAGGCCGCTAGGCACCAATGAATTTCATCAGTCTTGGAGAAGAATATGCATCAGGATCTTTCATCCAAAATTACCTTTACCTGTGTCCAATCAAAGGTGTGCCAAAATCTGAAAATTCATCGGAACCGTCACCAGAGTGGCTCTTTGAAACCCTTGTGTCTCCCACCTTGTGTCTGCACCCTTTCCCAACCACCACAATTCTTATCGTGAAACCAAACCTGAATTTTCCAGCTCTGTTTACCGAAGATTCTCCAAAAACAACACCCCTTGATTTTCTGACTCTTTTATGGCAGTTTCAAAGATATTCACCCAAGCTATACCATATGAATATGTATACATGGTTAAATGTATGTATATATACATATTCCGTACACATCTATATACACACATACATATCTAAAAAGGTTGACCTCAAAAACACATCCACCTAAACTTACCATCCATTCTTTAAAAAGCGTTTTCTTCCGGAGGTGGAACCGAGGTCGGTTGCCAACGATTCCCTGGCCTCATCAGATTGCATTTGTTCTGCGAGGAGTCGTAAGTGCTCGGCCGACGGCTCCAGCCTCCAAAGGCGGGGTTGGGAGAAACAGAAAAAAGCCAACGCCCAACTTGGATGTCCCGTTGGAAGTTAGGATCAATGGTTAGGATCAATGGGTTATTTCACCTACTTATAAATGGGGTATTCCTTGGGGTTATAACCCACTTACTAACCATTTACTAACTTCCTGGGACATCCACGACAGTCATCCAGCCTACTTTTTTTTGGTGGTGTTTTTGGACGAGATGTCTTTTTTTTTGCTAACTGAAAGATTTGCATGCAAAGTTTTTCCCCTGCTTGAAAGGATCATGAAACTAGCTGCAAAACACGATTGCCGGCAGGGACGTTTTAGGAACTTACAGTCCCCAAATTCCAAATTCCACACTTTGCAATCGGCTTTCTGTACCAAAAATCTTGAAGATTCCTTCAAAATGGGCCTCTACCCGTTATAAATGGGGTTGTAAGTTGTAACCCCTGTAAATGACCTTATAAATATAGGTAGCTGGGGGTTGAAAAAACCATACTTATAGGGGGAGTTTTTGACCCCATTTATGACTCGTAGCGTCTGGGGACAACAAAAAAAGTCTTCCAATTGCTTGATCTTAGGATTTCCCATGTCGTTTTTCCACCAGCAATCTTACTCCAAAAAAAAAACCGGAGGTTTTGTTCACTCTTCATACCAAGTTGCAATACCCAAAGTGTTTCTTTTAACCAATTCTTAAGTTTGCTAAATAAAAATCAGCTTAGTGAAGTCAAGTCTTGAAGCGGCCAATTCCATAGGTTCAAGCTGAAATCAGTCGTTTCCAGTCGTTTCAAATGAATTCCGTCATGATCATTGGAATCATTGGTACTTTCCAAAAGGTGAAGAGAATAAACGGAAGAAAACATGTTGAGGTAGCAACGAAAAAATCCTATTTTGAAAAAAAACATGCCCAAAAATCGTTAGCTCTGAACCAGATTTTCACTTAAGAAACCCTGCCTCACCGCTTCCATCAACAGCTCACGCTTCCCAGCAGACTGCCCTGATGCGGTTGAGAGTTGAGCTCATGCACCACAAACAGATTTCTCTTCCAATAGAAAATCACACATTTTTCTTCAATACAATAAAACCATATATCTTCATTCAAGGTCCATTTTCCAGCAATGCATTACTAGTTGGTGGTGGAATCAATGCAGGCTCGTAAAAAAACATAGCATCATTTCGGACCAAACGAAAGAGGCCATTGGATCTTTTCGCTCTGACTCTCTTCAGACTGGACGATTTTTTGTTGCGTGACTTGAAAACATAACTTACCACCATGCATGGTATGTATATCTAGAAATAAATACATATATACATACACAGTACATGACCTCCTATATGAAAAGCTGGTTTTTTCAAAGCAAAAAATGTAGTTTTTCTCCAAGAAAACCCAGTCCCATAAGATGCTATGATAGAATTTCTGGACACCACGAAGAAAAACCCAAAATCCTGTGATGTGATCAAATTGGAGAACGAAGAAGCTGGTGATGGAAAAGAGTTGTCTAGTTGGTGGTTGAACCAACCTGTTTGAAAAATATGCTCGTCAAAATGGGAATCTTCCCTAAGGTTTGGGTGAAAATAACAAATATCTGAAACCACCATCTATTTTTTTTTGGTTTTGGAAAGAATTGATTTCCTTTATGAACTTAACTCTTCCATTGGGTAGAGGATCCATAGGACTGGTATGTTTACGTACATCTACCATAAACATCAACGTTGGTATGGAAAATTTCACCCCAAAAACCTCTCCCACACCTGCAAAAAGCACACTCTCCATAGGATGTAAGGCTGAGGCAAGATCACCTGGCAGAAATCTGCCCCCCCAGGATGCTGCAATCGTCACTAGCAGGATGACATGAAACCTTTTTGCAGGCCACCAGGGGGATTTTTAGGAACCTGTATTTGCCACTGGCCAGCTGGGGGCAACTTACATCCCAAGATCCTATCATCTTTCAAGCAACCCTGCTCAAATTTCTCTTTTCATAAATCATTTTCATGTTGGGGATGGTCCAATTTTGATGTTCTCTAGGCAACGTACTAAAGTGACTAAAAACCCCACGATCAACTCATTTCGGGGCACACTTCAGGTATAAAGGATTGCCCAAAATCCAAGTTCTATCATCCGCATCGTTGCTTGGTTCTTCCCCTCACTAAATGACCTACTTTTCTCACTCCATCATCTTCACCTACCCTCTCCAAAACGAACAGTTCGCCCCCAAAGAGTTACCTGGCCCCAAAAAGGAAAGGCGATTCACCCTCCAAGAAAGTTACAACCCCTCTCCAAGAAAGTTACAACACACCCCTAGAGCACACCCGAGGCAATCCCCTAGCCAACTATGAAAGGAATCCTTTTGTAGCCTGTTGGTAAAAGTTTAGGGGTGTGCTCCAAAGGTGTGTTGCAACAACCTTAGACTCTCCCAACTACCATTTTCCAGGGGCTATGCCAAACTTCAAGGGTGTCAAACGTCGGCCAGCCGGACGATAAGCACAGCAATGCCTTCACAGGTTCTGCAACGAATTTCCCAGGAGGAAATCATCATGAATTTTCAATCCCTGAAAACTAACATAGATACCAAAGATTTATTGAAACATCTATCTCTGGCTTCAAATATGGCCCTGTTTAGTAGTATCTATATGTCAAATTTTCTGGGAGGGGGTTAGTTTTGAGATCTGAGTGGGCATTTTTGAAGGAAAACCACCAGATCTACCACTTTCCAGTAAAAATTATGGCCTTTCAACCAGGTTCCAAAAAACTACAATTCTCCATCAAGATGGGTGTTGATATTCTTGATGGAAGAAATTCTATAGCATACAAGGATGTATGAAACCCTAACATTAAAAATGGGGAAATTCTGCAGCATTCAATTGCTTCGCCGGATTTTTATGAAGCATCAAATTCTATAGTAAAGTTTTTTTTTTTGGGACCCAGAACCTTTTGATCATATCTACTTCCACTATCCTTTTTGGGATATTTTGCTTCCTTTTTGGTGAAGTTTGATGGCTGCAAAAGACCCTGTAGAATTGGCTACCCTTGGTGTTTTGGCAGTTGCCACCAACAGGAAGACAAAAATGCATGAAACCAACACTTCAATTTTTGACGAAAACTTAGGATCCTTTGTATATCCTTTGTTTCAAGACTACAAACGAAATAGACATACAGTATTATATATATATATATACTCACATTCATATATACTTCTTTTTCCTAACCATGTCTTTTTAACCCAATTTTCCCTAACATGAATATCTACCCAACCCCCACCAAAAAAACAACACACTCAAACACACACTTCCGTTTCAGCCAAGGGGCCTATGGTCCAGTTCCAAAGCTTTCAGATGCAAGGCTTTTCGATCCCAAAAATTTCCAAAGCAACTCACCTGAGAGGAAGTTGCATTGGCAAGACGAGTTTCGGAAGGATTTTTCGTTTCCGGGTTTTCGGGAAGAAAACCTGGTGGGAAATCATCCATCTCTTTAAAGATGTGGGGGAATGTTCCAATAAAATCTAGGCGGGCAAATCAATTTTCGATGGAAATGAGTAGTTTCCAACAGGAAACTCATGGGATTTCTTTAAAACAAATCACGGTCAGTTTGACACACAGTCATCTTGGATGCAAAAAACGGAAACACAGATGCTCACAACTAATGGCATCAGAATGATATGCGAATTATCTTCTCATTGGAAAACACCTGTCATCAAAAAAGGTAACATCCACTACACACCAAAGAGGTGTCTATGGAGCACAAGGCATTACCACGTTTCAATTGATCAAACCCAGTTCATCTACCATCTCCTAAATCAGCCGTAGATGCTGGCGATTCCGGGTTTTCCTAAGTTTGCTACAGGACATGAGGGTGATTTCATCAACCGGGTTTGATGGGAATTGTGCAGCAACAGAAATGGAAAAACTTTGTGAAGATGATCTTTGAATTCATTTTGGGAAGAAAACCCTGGCAGGTGAATTTTCTTCATGGCTGCTAATTTCAGGCAGTGAATCCTGATATCTTAGTTTGTTTGAAAGATTTCCTCACTCCAAAAAGATAGTCAAGACACATATGCAAGCCACCCGAAGGGACCCAAGGTTCGGGATGCATATGGATGAATGTCTCCCCTGAAAAGAACATCACTTTTAAACAGGTGGATACAACCCATCATTTTCTCATACCCTTTTGAGGGTGATGTTTTGAACGAAACCCTCCTTTTAAAGGACATGAACCTTCGAAAAAACCCTGGTCACACAAGTTCCAATGAATTTCAGTGGACCTTTATGAGTTCATATGAGTGGGCGAGTTTTCCAAGTTTGGGTCTTCCACTTCCTGTCGTGGAAGTTCCAGCTTCAGGGTACCTTTGTTACCAACAAAAAGGTTGAATACACGCACGCACACCATTATTTGGAGTTTCAAGAAGGCTGATGTCTAGCATTCATCACGAAGCTTGTAGAACAAACACAACCCAAAAGCATGAAGTCTGTGCAATTTCATCCTTCACCGCCAACCTGGAAACAAACACCCAAAAACACAAAAAATAACCACCCAAAACATTCCCGCCCAAAAAAGCATGACGAAATAAAAAGAGCTTCTACTCCACACCAAACCAAAATTCCCTTTATCCTCACCCAACTGAATATCCTTCCGGGGCGGGTACAAAAAACAAACTTCCCTTCGCTGTGTTCAGATCTACTGCGGCATCCGAGACACTTTTTCGCCATGATTGAGGCTCAACGCTAAATTGTTGTATGCCACCTGGTAGGCCATGGGAAACCCACAACAAAACAAGAATGACGACGTGGGAAAAAAGGTCATTCCAATTTACACCTCAGAAATTTAACATGGAATCTGAAAAGAAGTCCCTGGAAAAGGAGATTCCTTTTGGAAACCATCATTTTCAGGTTCCATGTTAAATTTCGGGGGGTATTGGGAAACAAAACCTAAGGCTGTGGACCCGCCCGTTTTTTTTTTGGCAAACAGCCTGGAGTCCGAAGAATCGGTCCTTTCCGTGTTCGAAAAGCTTGAAATTTTTGTGAATCATTTTTCTTTGGATTTTGGATCGTCCGAAAAAAAAACCAACAATCAAGACACACACACACACACACAAAATCTATGGAATCTATGCCAGCCACCAAATTTTCTTTTGGTAGTTTGAAATTACAACTGAATCTTTAAAGAATTTTGAACCTCGACCCCCTTTTTTCAACTGGAAATCCTCAAAAAATTTGTCGAAAGGTCAAGGTTTAGGGCTTCAAACGATGTGGAAAAACCTGTTGTTTTTTCAAGAAAATCTGATGAAACATCTCTTTGGAACCTATTTGAGTTGGTAGTTGCACCGACGGATTTTGGAAGAGTTTCATTCCAAATTGAATTCCATTTTTTTGTGACAAACAATGGAAAAACTCATATGAATGAAACCACCACATACTTCAGAATGTAGCTCCAAGTTGTCCATGAATTGAAAAAACATCCCCATACCCCCTTGTCCCATGACTCCCTCGCAAAAAAAAAATCACCAAAAAAAATCCCCAAGATCCTGAGGTTTTGACCGCATAATTTGGGTCCAACTCCAAGGCTTTCAAATACAATTTCCGGCGGTTCCAAATGCTGCCATCCGCCAATCGTATCCATTCCTGGATTTTTTTTTGTAAGGGACTTTTTGTTGGCGCAACTTATTTTTTTTTGGGCGAAACTTGGATATCCAATAAGATTCTGCACAATCCTTTTTTCTAGTTGGTGCTTAAGACACCCCAGTCAAAACATATTTGTTAAAAATGGTTTCATCTTCTTTCCATAGTAGAAAAGGAAGATGACAAAGCCAAAACCACCCAAACCATGTGCGGGTTGACCCCGTGAACGGTTGGAAAACGATCTCCCTTTTTGGTCGGTCAATTTTTTGAGGCCCCCTTAAACATCACAAAAAACAGGTTTATAATGTGTAAAACCATCCAAAAAGGAGACATAGCAAATCTCAATAAACTTCTGGAGTTTTTTCCCTCACAGAACTTTGAGGTTGCTGAGTACAATATGAGAAATGGGTGTTGCAATTGCAACTGGGTATTGTCACCTAGCTGATTCCGAAACCTGAAGGTCATCTTGAAAGAATTCCCTTCCCAATTCGTGCGAGAAGTCAGGATCTCATACACACAATTTCAACATTTCTGGCCCAACATTCTCAAAAAAAACCCCTAAACATCCGTACCACATTCTATCTCAAATTTCATTTTAACCACAAAAACAGGGCTGCCATCCCCCCCCTAAACCACCCTTTCGGGGGCCAACCTGTGGATTCAGCACTGCCAAGTTGTTGTAGGCAAAGGCGTAACCGGGATCCTGTGAAAGTTTTCTTGTTGAACCAAGGTAGCTTTCCCGTTTGTTGGGTTGGGAGACTTTCGAGCAAAAAAGGATTGGGTGAAATAGAATTTGATGAAAATGATAAATATATATAATATATATAAACACATACACGATAAACGAAAAAAAAAATATATATATATATATAAATAAATATTTACGTCATGTGACATAGGTATATTCAAATGATTTAGATATATTACATGCCAACCCCACATAAAGTAACATGTTGCACCTCAAACAGAAAAAACTCATCTTCCCAACTCTTGATTTGGGAATATGCTTACTTTTCTGGGAAAACATAGCTATACACTCCAAAAAAGCATAGATGAAAATTCACGCCGTTTACATCCAGCTTTCAACATGTTGGATTGCACCTTTTTCCTGCCAAAATTGGGTGAAGTTGGACAAGGGAATAACATGTACACTGTACATCCCTGAAAACCAACATGACATCGGAAAATCCACCATTTTTCAATTAAAAAAACATCTTCATTCATAGTGGATTTTCCATTTGTCATGTTTGTTTTCGGGGGGGAATTTGGATTTGTGATTTTTTGATGCTTGGAAAGAAGGTGAAACCCAAATATTCCTAGCAAATTATTACCAAAAATGGGGGACTTTTCCATGGTGAAAATCTTACTCCGTGAAAATGAAATCCAAGGCAAACCCAAGGATCTGTTCCATAACAGGCTACCACCACATGATAGTTTCTTAGAAACAACAGAATCCATTTGGTGTGAAAATGTCACGCTACAGTCATATTTGAAAAAGGTACTGTAATTCTTCAATGCGAAAATTCACGCTCACACGGCTCAAAACCCTTGTCAAACCAAAAATCGGCGGGCCCGAGTTAGGACGCACTTCCTCTTACAACCATAATTATGATCCACCCCCAAGACCAGAAATCACTCTCGTACATTACAGGCTTCGACAGGTGATTGCTATCAGAAGTATCAGTCCTGTTTCCTGGAAAACCTGCATCCTCAAACTTGAACAGAGTTGAAACTTCAAAATGACAGGTTTTTTTCCTCAAACAATTTTTCCAACTTTCAGGTGGCATCTTTTTAACAAAAAAAACCTATCCAGCTTCTGTGAAAATTCCCTTAAAACCACGCTTCCCCTTACATCTTAGGGTGGTTACCTTGGATCCTGGATCCAACCCCACGGGTGATGTAAGGTGTCTCAACGATTTGAAAAAAAAACCGAGTTGGTGGTTGTTCTTCACCAGCGCCATTTGAAAAAGATGCGCCAGTCGTCAAATTGGATCATGAAACCCCAAGGTTAGGGATGAAAAACAACAAAATATTTGAAAAACCACCAACTAGTTACATAAAGCCCCTAAATATTGCTAGAAACCACACGTCCCAAAAAATGCCTCCAGGATTTTGGTCACCCCCCTTTTTGAAACCGCGGAGGGAAAAACCCCCGTCCAGCTCGATGGCTTTCATGTACAAACTTTGCTTGTCCCAAACTTGTCCATCCTTCATCCGAAGAACCTGACGGATGGATACTGAATCACCAAACATTTCAGGTACCTAAAATGGAGGAATCCTCACCTTTATAAGCTGTATATAAGGCTTATGTAAGGGAAAACCCACCACCAAAATAGCCTTACAAGGTTCAGTACCTCCATTTTAGGTACCTGAAATTCTTGGTGACTGAACCACAACATCAGACTGAAGGAATTGGTATGTCCAAGTTACCCTGCTTGGAACTAACATGGCACCTGAAAATTGATGGTTTCCAAAAAGGAATCTCCTTTTCCAGGGGCCATTTTCAGGTTCCATGTTAAACTTTGGGAGGGTAATTCATGACTCTCCAGTGATTTGGGATTTGGCAAGGGCCATCGCAAATAAAAACTTCTTCATCCGGTCCTTTGTTCAAAAGAGGCTGGTCACCTGGTCACCCTCTTTTAGATCAAGTTTTCCATAAACCAAAAAACAAAAACAGAGGAACGTCGTTATCTTTTTCTGACTCATTTGGGTATGTTTTATCAAAATGAGATTACATCCAAATCAACCTCCAGCAACAATTTGGGCTTCATTTTTGCACAGGAAAACTGATGGGTTTGAACTTGCGCCTCTTTGTTTGCCTGAGTCGAAGGTGACAACATTCATTGCAAAATGGGGGATGTTCCACTGATGAGAACTGGGGTTCATATCATTGACCAAAAATATCAAAACAAGATACGAATTTGGATGTAAACCGTAGGACCGTTTTTCTCATAAAATTAGCGTCTTACTGAGAGCCTGGTCAGGAACTTTCATTGGGGTTTCTATCATTGTCCTAAGAACCACAACGAAGAACCTTTCCAAAGGCCCCTTTGTTCTCCATTGAAGATTTTAGAGTCCCTTGTCAGCCGGGAGCATACCCATTTTGGAGAAGATGGGTTGTGAAGATGCCATCTGAACACCATTCACAATATTCAACATGGTATGGAAGCTTCACATCTCCTCATGAATTCGGAGATGCGGCCACGAACGGTGGCTAGAAAAAACCAACATTTGGATGTTCCAATTCCAGAGATAGAATCATCTATGCAGCGTAGCTGTCTTTTGTCTGTTTTGAGTTGGTTACCTGGAGGCACTTCGTAAAAACACCACTGTCCGCCACGGTGTGGCGAGTGTCAAATTCAATCATCTCCCCTTTCCGGCCAAGAGGACCTCTAAAACTTCTTAAATGAAGAATCATCCTTTAGCAAATCCACATTCCAAACCCAGGAAAAATGACCACACATCTTCAAGAATGGATGGATCTTTTTTTCTCTCAAAACCCTTAGCGTGGAAACCTCCACAAACATCGGAACGTTGGGCACCTCGTGATCCTCTAAGACGACGCCCAGATTAGAATGCGCCATGGCATTCTTGGCATCTAGCTCTACCTCAATCAATTGGTGAACCCATAAAACCACCGACCCAAAAAATGCACACACAGCACGTCCCAAAGTGCTTGGTTCAAAATGATGGGGGATTCTTAAATAATATGACTTAATGAAAAAAAAATCCCCATGGATGTAAACAGGGTCATTTTTGTGATTAAATCTCATATTATGGATTTAAATGAGCAGTGTTCTATTTTTTTCCATTGCTCATTGTGGATGAACACCCAGTGGTCCCCCCAAAAGTGGCGGGATTTTGACCTGGAAAGGGTTGAAGGTTTTTCTTCATTTCGGGGGGATAGGGACCCCTGGTGCCAACAAAAACCCTTGTGGGGTGCAGGTTTTGTCCAGGACTAGGGAAAAAAGCTACCTCAAGCCAGGGCTTGAAGAATCAAATAATTTGAGAGGTGACACCATCAAACCTTCAAGAAGTACTTCGAAGAAAAACCAAGTTGTTGGGCTCTCATACAAGAAAAAAGGAACCAAGTGAAAGAGGGAACCATTTTGAAGAATTCCGCATCTCAAATCTGACTTGCTGCGATCATCTCTTTTTTTTTGGGTGTGTAGACTAACAAAAAATGATGCAACTCCGGATTTGCATCAAGATTTCGGTTGAACTGACAAGGTCCCATTAACTTCTTGCATTACTTCATGGATGATCAGAGTTTGCGGCGTTAAAACATCCCAGCGCAAAAGAATCTGGATCGAATTCCCCCCAGCAAAATTTTTTCAAACCTTCTGTAAGTGACCAACCCCCCCAAAAAAAAACACCCGCAACACAAACATCCCCGAAACACCCCGTTGTGGTGGGTTTGCCACGGATTTTTTGCTTATGTCATATTGCCACCTGAAAAAAAAATTCAGCAGCAAAAAAAAATTCGCCAAGGGTACGGCGCGTTGGAAGAGGGCGCGTTGCGTGGTATCATGGCCTTGGACTTGTACCACTTCACCGGGGCTCAAGGAAACGGCCAAGTTGCTATGCGCCGCACCTGGTGTGTCAGATGGGTTGGAAGATGGTGATGGTGGGTGGTGGATGCATAGGTAGTCTTTCTCTTGTTACAGTTTTTGTTTTTAAACTGAAGGACAAAAATTGATTTTCAAAACCAAAACACAAGAAGGGACACATAAGGAAGGAAGGAACTTTCAAAGCTGATGACATTGGGATTTTGTTTTTCTTCCGAGAAAATGGGGGCAAATTTTTGCACCGTGGTGTCAGATGGGTCCCGGGGTCCCTTTCAGTTTTTCAGTTGAAAGGGGCAGTTGGAAAACAAGAAGATGCAATGATTTTTGGGGTCCTTTTGCTTTAATTGGAGAAGAAGTGTAGATGAACCTAGAAATATCTTTTTGTATCTTTTTGTTGGGTTCCCCAATGATATACCAGGAAAGAAGTGGGAAGACATAGTCTTTTGGGTATTTTGATTGACTCATCATCATCTTCATGGTTTTCCACTACTAGTCACCATCAAATTCCTCGTCGCAGGTTTCTGACCCCCCTAAATTTGGGAGTACCGGAAGAAAAATATCAAAAACCGCCTGGGAATCTATAAACCAACAAAACTCTGTAAATTCTTTCAGGATAAAAAATACCTTACACCCCGGAAATTAAACATAGCTTCTGAAAATTGATGATTGGAAGATTAGTTTTCTTTTGGGATTGCCTATTTTAGGGGCTACTGTATGTTAAATTTCCGGGGTGTACACTAAAATATCTTCATCATCCATATACTTTGCATCCCTCGCGAGCCCTTCTCACTCACCCAAACCCAAAAAACCCACAGAGTCGAAAGTTGGGAGACCCTGACTGTGAAAAGCATCAAGTTCCAATGCTTTCAAATGCAAGGCTTTTTTCGCTACTTGGAGCCTCGTTAAGCGTTGCTTGTTTTCTTGAAACAAGCCTTTTGTGACTGCTGGAAGATGTATTTTTTTTGCACAAGTCCCGCAAAAAAAATGAAGCTGACTACGGTGTGCTTGTTTTCTTTTAATAGAGGGGATATAACATAAGGGGGTAAACCGAGTTTCATATTTTGCCAACAACGGACAAGATTTACTTGTAACCCCCTGAAACTTGAACAAAACCCACATGTTTTGGAGTATCATCTTTCTGCTCTGCGTTTTTTTTCTGCACATTTCTCCCGCAAAGAAAAACTGTCATGATTTTCCAGCAAGATATAAACTTGCCGCAAGATTCGTGCATAAACTTGCTTAAGGCTTCAAAACCTAAACTAGTTGGTGGTTTCAACCCCTTTGAAAAATATCAGTCAAAATGGGAGTCTTCCCCAGCTAGGGATGAACATAAAAAAATATTTGAAACCACCACCCAGTAAAACAACCTCAACACCCTTTTTGTTGGTCCATTTTTTTTTGGGGAGAGACATGTCTCAGAGGAGATGGGGCCCCCAGAAGGGAGTTTTTCCCACCCACTCGCGGTTTTTTAGCGACTGCCCACATTCCATGTATTTGGATGAGGATGCATGATAAGTTCACCTGACCTCTGAGAACCTCACATTCCTCTCAAAAATCACGTCACCTACCTGGTGGTTGAACCCACCCCACCCCTTTTGAACCCAATTGAAACATATGCTTGTTTCAAATTGGATCATTTTTGCAGGGATAGGGGTGAAACTAAAAATAATTTGAACAGGCCACCTAGTCACCCTGAAACATGTCACAAAGGGTTCAGGTTCTTTCAGAAAGTCCAAGTCGACCTCACTTTGCAAAGGTAGGGGATGATTTGCCATCCACTAGTTGAGGGATTAGAACTATTTATATAGGCCATGAAATAAGGATCTCTACACATCACAAAAAACTGTTTTTTTTTCATTTTTTCACATCCGAGTTTGGTATGTCACGTTGTAACATACCTGTAACTGTCCCTGTTTCTTCCCGGAAAAAAGAACATTAATTTCTTACTCCATTCTGGTCAAGTGTCAAGTCAGTAGACTGTAGTACCCCAAAACTGACTGGAACACCAAAAACATACACGCTTTGGATTGCCCTTGATGCATTGCAAAAAAAGCAAGGTAAAACATAGTTCCCAAATGGATGATGTAGCAATTTTCGAGGAAAAAACAACAAACAACAAACAATAAACTGAAACAACACCATGTTTCAAAGAAAGTGATATGGCTTCGGGTTCCATTGGCTTTTTTTTTGGTACGCTTTCTCAACCAAAAAATCCTTTGGAGGCTTTTGGGATTTTGGACGATTTCCTGATCTGAAGTTACTGGCAGCTGATTCGAAGGCCAAGAAACCCATCTGGCAACTGCAAACTTTCACCTCATTTCAGAATGGATCGTTCTCTTTTTGGAGGGAAAGGTATTAACAAAAACTGAACCCTCCCTGAAACTCACGCCGTAAAAATATGCCTTCCCAACTGGAAATTTCATCTTCCAAGCATTGATTTTCAACGGGTTTTCACTCGCTGTTTTCATGTTAGTTCGTTTCAGGGAGGGTGTCACAGCTCGAAAAAAATCTGCAACCTGGATTGGTTCCACCGTTAGGTGGCTGAAAAATCCAACTTCTATCATGACGAGTCGTGGCAAATTCCTTAGGAGCTTGGCAGATTGGCCCAACCCATTGGGCCAACAATTTCGGAGTTGCCAATGCTTTTCCAATCGGAAAAAAAAACCACAATTTCCAGGGGCGCGTTTGTGATGAATGTTCCACCCCTGTATAAACATCATAATAAAAAACAGCTATACTGATTAAGTAATCACTTTAAAGACCCTTTTAGGGTGATGTTTTGACTAACCCACCCAACAAAAAAAGGGACAATTCATATAGCAAACCCCTGGATTTGTTGGGGTCACAAGGAATTCAACCTATCCTCCCGAAGACTCACAGGCGTAAATTCGCTGTTGATCCCAATTCACCCAATCACACCCCTGAAAACTAACATGTATCCAAAAAAGGACGATTTCAATAGGAAATACATCTTCCAACCATTCATTTTCAGGGGCAAACGTGTTAGTTTTGGGGAGGGGGTAACCTTCAGGCAAAAAACGCAAATCTCCAGGCCTGGTAGTAAAGTCGAGCCCAGATAGTCAAACGCCTTTTTTTGGGCGATCTGGATCCGGAGAATTTTTGGACCCCCAAAAAAATCGGCACAGCCACATCCACCCCTTTTCGTCAGAATGGTTGGTGAATTCCATGGCATTCTTTTGCCCTACCAGGTGTGCACCTAAACCCCCCTTTTTCAATGGCTTTATAGATAGGTATCTGGGGGTGATTATAACCCCCTACTTCTAGGGATTGTATAACTCCATTTTATAGCATATCTAGAGGCCCACCTTGTACCATGTCTTGTTTGTTTTTTTTTGTAATTTTTTCAGATCCAAATTTTGACGAAGTGCCTGGGCATTCTTTGGATCTACTTCCAGGATATCCAGAAAGGCTCCGCGCTCATCCTTCCGAGGAATTTTTCTGATGGAAAAGCTTCGGAACCCAATCACCAAGCTGCTTGGGCGATTCGCCTTCAGATGTTTTTTTGTGGGATATGTGTTTTTTTTTTTAACCGGGGAAAAAAATCATCAAAGCGACATGGGTTTTTTGGAGAAACATGACTGAGGGATACCAATTCAAGCGTTGCAACTAATGCCCCTGTTTTCTATAGTGAAATCCTCAATTCTTTCATCGTTTTGTGGATAATACCACCCAACAAGTGCCACCAAAGATAACTCATGTGACACCAGGATTATGAACCTCACATAAAACGATGATTTTCATCGGAGAGCCAATAATAATCAGAAAAACCCGCCGTTTTTTAAACCTGCATAAATTGGAACCCATCTAAAGTGATCTTTGAACAGGGTGGAAAACTAGGGATCGATGATGGTAACTGGGGTAAACAAAAATCGAGCTTGCCACCCAACTAGTTGCAATCTCGTGCAGACCAATGAAGTGTTACACCCCCGAAAACTAACATGGGCACCCAAAAATCACCCAAGTTTGATGTGTGGAGTTCCTCTTCCAAACCCATCATCTTGAAACTCCATCGATGGAGTTTTCGGGAGTGTACCAACATCTCATGCCAGGTGGAAAATCTCGTCGTCGTCGTGCCAGGTGAAAGTGTCATCCCTCAAAATCTGGGACGAATGGAACCAAAAAACTCCATTATTTTTGCAAGTTTGCTTCATCATCCCTTTCTTTAAAAGTCCATTTTCAGGCTCCATCTCAACTCTTGAGGGCATATGTATATATATGAAAAAAATATATGTGTCTGTATTTACATACAGGATTGCCTATATAAGATATATGTAGAACGCCCTTAACATACTCCTCGTGATCACTGATCCATCCCGGACCCATTGCAAGATATCCAACTTGATAGTCTCTTCCCAAGAAATGGAGCAAGAAAGAACGTACTCTTTGCAATTCGGAAGGCAAGGCAAATCATGCTTTGAGGATTTCTGCATCATTTCTGTTACCAATAAAAAAACATCTTTCAGGCCCCAAAATCATTCAGGATGAAGAAAGACCAACGAAAAAAATCCAACAACATCATTCAACTCCCCCCCAGAAAAAAAAAACTTTGAGATCCTTTCCCCAAACTCTTACACTCGCGGAAAACCACCATGGGTTTTCTCAACAAAAAACCCAGTGCGGTTGGAATTTCCGATTCTTTCCGTTTTAAAATTGGCCCCCCTTTTTCGGGGAGCATTTCGTTTCTTTCCGGCAACAGGTATCCTTCCAAACCCGTCGGCCACGTCCTGGACACTCTGACGCGCCAGGTCGCGAAGGTTGGCTTGCATTTTTGCAACCAAGGGAATTTTGGGGAGAAAATTCCCATGGGAAATGGGGTAGAAAAGGTAAATATAGATATAGCTGATATACATAATTTGGCTACATATTTATATGACTTATTCCTAAATACCACAGCTACTGAATGTAGGGTCTATTTACCTACAATGAAGGGGTAGTTTAGGATGTAAAAGAAGGTAGATACAACAGCCACATTAAATGTCTGGGTATATATACCTTCAAATTTGCATCTGCTGATCTAGTGCTCCGCAATCCCTCACAAAATTGTGGACTCTTTATGATTGGTTGAAGTTCAGAAGGAATGAACTGCATATCCATCTTCCCAGAAAAAGGATGGGGTCAAAAGGCATGCTTTTGTGACCACCCCAAAATGGTTCAAGCTTTTTTGTGCCCTCCAATGAAAGGAGGTCTGACTTGTTTCTTGGTCCGAAAACACCCCTGGGGCGCAACACACACGGTGAGATCTTCTTTTTGAAAGGACATTTAGAGGGGGTCATTTTTTTTTAACAAAACCCAACAGTGCACGATTTTTTTCGGGCTCCAAAATACCTATTTTGGCATCAAATTTTTGATTCCCCCTCAAAAAAGGTGGCATTTCATGATCTTTAGAGTTTCCCAAACTGGATCCTCCAAATGCTGAAAGACTTAGCTGAAAAACAAAAAAAACACATCTTGACAAGGACCTCCAAAACGTCCATGTTTGCTGGATCAGTTTTGCCCAAGATTAGATCACCAACTGTTTTTTTCTCCAACCCATCATAGGCTGCAAGACAACTCCCAATGATTCTAGGAAATTGAGCTCCATAAAAAGCCTTCGAAAAAAAAGTTGAAAAATCAACTTCTTTAAGTGGCAACATGATTTTTTGTCAAATCCCATGATCAACGCATTCGGTGGGACGTTACGACCACCGACCGAATGACTGGAGCTGTTGGGTTCCACAGATATCCGCTATCCACTGTGAACCAGGGTGGAGGGGTGGACCCAATTTGTATGGGAGACACTAATATGCTAATAAAATCTAATACATCTACAACATGATCATGTAGATGTTATGTGTGATGGACCAAACTTTGCATGCCGTTTCAATGTACTGTTGATGAAATAATTCATCTTAAATCGGGGTTGCACATCTCAAGAACACAAAGTCATAAAACCATTGACTGAGATCTACCGAATCCATAAAAACACGACTCGGCACCAAACCCCACCACGGTCAACTTCCTCTTTTCTCGCTCTCTCCAAAGGACAAACTCAACAGGGAAACACTCGTCGCGTGGCTGCTGTTAAAAGCGCTTCGCTTCAACGTCCTAAAAGGAGCTGAAATTCAGGATGCCCGCGTCCAAATGTCTGGTGTGAATATTGGAGGCCTTAAGATTCAACCAAATTGGTCAACTTCAAAGAAAAAAAACGAAGGATGTTCACCGTCAACAATCATTTGGAATCTCCATACTTACCAAGTGATCTGTTCCCCAAATGTCCATACAGAAAGGGACGATCTTAAAAAAAAGGAAATGAATCATCTTCCAACCCCAACCATTAATTCGTCAGGGGGGCTAATTTGATGAGAAAATACCATCCATCTTCCAAAGCTTTGAACCCCACACTCTCCGCGGCCATCAAGATTTTCTGGGCGCAAGCTTGACTAACTGAGGTCATCGGGATTTTTGGTGCTGGTCTTTTTGGTGGTTAAGTAACTCTTTTGAAATAACGGTATCCTTTTCGAAAAACTCCTGGCATTTTTTTGTTTCTGGTGAATGACATCAGATTTTTTTACCAAAAAAAAAATGGCGTAGAAAAGAATCGGTCGAAAAACTCTCTCGAAATCTACTTGGAAACCACGAACCCGTTTGAAATAAAATCATGCTTATCAAGTTGGGAATTCTTCTTTTTGGGGTGAAGATTCCAATTGTTTGAAACTGCAGTCCCTAATTAAGCTAACAGTGAAAGGTACTGAAAAGAGATTTTTTGCCCCAAAAGGAAAGGCAAGAGTCTTCCAACCCTCAAGTTTCAAGTTCTTAGTTTCAGGGAGGGTACCACCTACAAAATTCATAAAGACCAGCCCTGGAAAATGACCACAAAAAGTTCTGCGCAGTGGAACCAACAATAGCAGAGATGCTTCCGTTGGAAAAAAAAGGAGGGGTGGTCTTTGGTGCCTCGGGATATGCCAAGGTCCCACGAGTCCCAAGATGGTCAGCTCTCAACTTGGGCTATGAAAAATTGCATCTGATGTAGTACGAAGAGAAATTGGATAAATGAAAATCCAAAGCTCAGCTAGGCGTCCTTTTTTTTCCAAAACAACTTGTTGTTTTTCAAAGATATTTTGGCGAACTTGAGAATCTTTTGTCAGGTTTCTGGGCATTTTTAAACATTTAACAAAAAGATGCATGAAACCTACCATATCACTCTCCAGTACCTTAACATAGCCGGAGATTCACCATGGTTTTTCCATACGAAATCAATCCACCGCTCGGTGGTTCCAACTCCCAAAAAAAGATGAGCGAAAAGGTTAACAACAAACGAATCCACCAGATACGGGGCGCGAAGATATCAGCAAAACCATGGCCCCTCTCGGCTTCCTGCACCTGAAAAAAAACCCAACCATTTAGCATTCGGTCCGCAAAAAATGGAGCCATCGCCAAAGGGCTCGGAGATTGACCGCCCATAAACCCCTACCAAACAACATAGGTAGGTCAGACTCTTCGCTTTTTGCTTGGAAGAAGTTTCCTACCAAAATATGGACCGCCAACCAATTTTTCGGGCGAGTACCACTCCCCCGAAAACGAACGGCTGGAATCTAACAAAATCACCCCTTTCAACAGGAAAGTCATCTTCCAAACTTGTATTTTTTGGTTCCATGTTAGTTTTCTTCCCGAAAACTTGCCATGAATCAAATCACCAACAAATCCATGGTTTGCACCCGAGTTTGGCATCAGACCAGACCCCCCTCCGGGAAATAATCGCAAAATCTCATGAATGCAAGCGCCATTTTTTCTTACAACTTCACCATTCTTGCGCAAGACACACAGAACAAAAACACCACGCAAGGATCGCAAGGTGTTTCTGATTGGTGGTTTCAACCCATTTGAAAAATATGCTCGTCAAATTGGATCATCTCCCCAGGTAGGGGTGAACATAAAAAATATTTGAGTTGCCACCAACCAGTGTTTTAGTGAACTGATGAATTGATTTGTTTCAGGATTTTATCGGATGCCTTTTATGCAAAAGTTCCAACAAACAAAAATCTCCCAAGTTGGTGCTGAAAAAAAATGTGAAAAATGGTGAGAAAGAATCCCATGGTACAAAGAACAATACCAACACTTGTGTGGAGCAGTAACTTCGACCCCCCGAAGCCTCGATCCGAAGAAAAAATGCCGATCCGGAATTTGCTGTTTTTTTTTTTCGGGTGTCGTTTAGGAAAAAGACGTCACAAATGATCAATTGGGGCTTTTCAAAAAATCAACCCAGTTTAAGTGGATTGCCACAAATAACTTTTGCTCCTTGATCCAAGATCATTGTTGAAAAAACCCCTATGTGAAAAAAGTCGTGTACCAAATCTTTTTAAAGGCAGAACGGTGAGTCGAAAGCGGCACTCGGTTGCGCCTTGTGTGTATGCCCAACAATCCATTACTGCAGTAGGAAAACCAGGTGTGGTTTTTTGGTGGATGTCAGAGATTTTCAAGAAGACTAGTAAAAATGTAATGGAATTTTCGCGAATCCGTGTGAAAAAACGTGCACCCCCTGAAATTTCATGAATGGATACCAAAATGATTAGGCCTCGGAAGACGTATCTCCTTGCTGCTAAAATATGGTCGTCATTTTGGGGTATCTATGTCAAATTTCAAGGGGCCTAGCCTTGCTAGATCTTAGTGGGTTTAATTCAGTTTCCTCCACACTCAGTTCCTGCCCGGACTGATCTTGGCATTGACACTGTGGAAACGGCGCCTGCAAATCGATCCTATGTCGAAAGATCACCGCCGAAAAATCATGAGTCCATTTTCTTTTCACGCTGATTTCCCCAGAAAGTGGTGGAAAAACATCGATCTCCAAACAAAGTGTGAGAAACCAAATCCAAACAAAACAAATGTTCTCTATCCAGGTAGTTTTGAAATATATCTTATCTTGCAACATTTATCAACCAATGGTGAATTGGTGGTTTGGATTGGTGGTTTGGATATTCGGGATCCCCTTATGAAAAGGATTGTTACTTAGGGGTACCCCTATTCGAATCCCACACCACCGGGCCCCAAACCCCCAATTTAGCATTAGTTGAATTTAGTATAATTTAGTACTCACAAAAAAACGTTCAACATGCTTCACCAAGAATTTTGGGTGATCTTCCTGGGTCGCCAATGGAAAAATCCTGGGAGGTTTTTTTGTTTTTTTTGCGGTTTCCAGGGAACCCAAGCCGAAATTCCACGCTTTTTTGAGCAAAGCTTCGGTTTCGGGAGAAAAAAACCCACCACCCCAGGAAAAGGATAGAAAACAGCACACCAAACCCATGTGCGCCACTTCTACCAGGGGGTCATCTATTTCAGGGTAATGCAACCCAAGCTTCATGGGCAATTTTTAGGGGAATTGGGGGGGGCATGCCAAAAAACTGCATCGATTCAGGTTGGATATTTCCCACCCGAAAATGGGTGGTAGAATCTAATGACCCCCCAGTCCTGGAAAAAAAAAAACGCAGGTCAACCTGGTTGTCACGGCAAAACGTTGGTCCTTGGCTCAGGGAAAACGTAGGTCCCAGCCTCGCGCCAAAAACTTGGACCAAAACCGGCCGACCCAAGGGAAACCCCACATGGTTAATAGGACTTCATATAAGGCCTTCTTTCCGGGGGGAAGGGGAAGGTACGTTAGGGGGGGGGTTGGTTGAATTGATTAGCCACAAGAAGAGATTTTTTTCAATCCATGGAGGAAAAAAAACAAAAAACAGAATCTACACTTGTCAATTCTGCTGGTGATCTTTTTGGAATGGTTAAGTGACCTCCGAAGAGGGGATCAAAAGGGTCAAATTGAATCACCTGGAAAATAATTCTATGAGCCAAAGCCTTCTGAAAGTGACTTTTGAGCACTTCATTCAAGTCAAAATTTGCTGACACTTTCAAAATTTCGAAGGTGTTTTCTTGCCTCCCAGTTGCTTTGTTACCGGAACTATGTGGACTATGCTAGTTAGTCACGTGTTTTAAAAAACAACAACCAATATGGTTTGCTTGCTTTGGGGTAGGAAAAAAATGGAAAAAATACATACTAGCTGGCGGTTTCAACCCCTTTGAAAAATATGAGTCAAAATGGGAATCTTCCCCAATTTTCGGGATGAACATAAAACATATTTGAGTTGCCACCACCCCAGAATACCAACGGACCGTCAGAGTGGTCGCATCATCTCCTAACGTCAACTGAAAGGATGGTTTCAGTTGAAGGTGACCCGCCCAAAAAGATCCCCTGAAAATCTATCCGAAACCAGTGAGAAATGAAGGGATAAACATCCCCTCAAAATATAAGAATCCTAGGGGCTGACGATTTCATCCTGGGTTTTTAGGGGGTAGATCCAACATATCGAAAAAGCCATCTTTCTGAAAACAGGTGGGGAATCTTTTTGGTTGTTTTCCATGTCAACATCGAAAAAAAAAAAGGCGCACCGAACCGGCGCGTCTTCAACGTGAAGGATGCATCCCAAAAAACCACGTTGAAATCAAAAGAAGAAAATCATCCCCTTCAATTGGTTTGGAACAAGATCATCAATCGTCAACCTATTTTTTTGTGGGTGGAAAACGGTTTTGTACCACCAAAAAATCACCCCCAAGAATGTGAAATGCTGACCCATTTTCGAAGGGAACAACGGGTCATTATATTACCCAAACTTCATGCATTATTGTGAGGGAAATCATTTTAAAGTTGCCATCGATTTGCATCAAGTTGGATTCCCCTCCAAAATTGGATAGCATTTAATGACCCCAAAAGCAACTGGATGGTAAATAATCCTCTTTTTTTTTTCATACACCCCTGAAGTTATTAATGCAGACGGTATTGCTGGATGTTTTTTTTTCTGACCCCCTAAAAAAAACATTTCTGGTGAGTCTGGTGACCCCTGGGAACATTTTTTGTGCAGGAGAAAATTTTTGTTCAACCGACCCTTTGGCGACTTCGCAGCGGCCCCCACTCAAACCTTTGACAACGAGCCGATGGTAGATCCTGACCAAAAAACATACGGTCAACGGGTGAGCAATGGACTCAAAGGGTTCGTTTTTTTTTTTCAAACCCGAAAGACCTTTCGAAATGGAACTTTTTAAACATTTCAATGGACTTCCCTTACCAAGCTATCTTTCGGGGTGTAGGTCATGTGACGTCGTGATAATTTTGGGTAGTCCAATGTTGTTTTGTATTTTGGGGTTATTGAAGGATGGTGCGGTTCATGAATTTTGAGGCATCTTCCTCGTCTTAGGTTGAAAAAAATCCAGCCCAAAGACCAACCAAGGGTTGCGCTGTATGGAAAAACATGAAATAATATGCTTAAATTCGCTTAAGATGCTTCATCCTCCCCCACTACAACAAAAATATTCCCAAATGTCTCCCCGCAAAATGGAATGTCCTTAATTTTTTTTGGTGGGAAACCTTAGATTTGCTTAAGGTGGTTGGGATAAAATATTCCGAAATGGTGGTTTAATGGTGATCCCTCTTAGGAAGTAACATATCCTACCAATGGAAAAGGAAACTCATCTTTCTGACTGCATTTTCAACGGGAGCTGTTGGCTGCAAAGAGCGTATTGAACACACCTCCAGAATGTCTGAAATGTCCTCAATTTTATTCTACTCATTTGCTACTTTTTCTAACTAAACCATGGAAATGGGTTCTGCGAACACTGGACCAATTATCGGTAGGTCCTTTTTGGATGTTGACCTCCTTTATTCACAGCGGAATAAATAGTCAAGGTATGCTTCTTGAGAGCTTTTATTGTAGCAAATCTTCAGGTGAAAGTCTCCGTACCAACTGACATTGGATGAACCTTTGCATCGTGAGCAACAATTTCACGAAGAGACGTCGCGCTTCTGGACGCGCGGCTTCTCCTGAATATTATGCAATTGTGGCATCACTTGCAGCAAAGTAGGCCCCACAAACTCTGACAAGCAGCAATCAACAGGTTACGAGTAACCACTGTTGTCCAAGACTTGTTGGATGCTCGTTGCGAGACAGCCAACTCGGCTTATTCTTTATTTGTGTATATCCCTCGAAAGGATGATGGCAACGGCTTCTCCAGGCAAGTTATGCACAAAGTTAGGTCTTCGATGCGGAAAATGCGAAATCTGCTGCCCAAAATCCAAAGTCCAACCGCGGGCGTGACGAATCGTGTCACTAAAACTTCTATTTATGGATACATCAACAGCGTGGAGGGAACTGCATCCTAACTCAATTGAAGGGTGTCTTTTTTGACGACCCCACACAAAAATTCCAAAGCAAAAAATTCCATGCCATCTGTTCCTCCTTTTTCTGCGGCTAGTACTCCAGATATGATCACAACTGATGGCCAAGCTGGGATCATTCAATTAATTTGGGTGGACATCACGTGGAAAATAATACCCACAAAGCCACTGAACAATCCCACTTGGCGACTACTCAACTCCCTTTTTTTCAGAGTCATCCTAAAAACACAGCTCCATTGCATGCTCATTTAACAAACACACCGCCAAAAAAGAACAGACTACAAAACCTGTTTGGTGGTTCAACCCATTTGAAACATCTTTTGTCAACCTGGATCCTGCAACCCCCAGTGTAGTATTTGAAAAAATCACCCAAAAATCATTCGAGAACAATCCTAAGGTAGAACAATATTTATCTGGCCAAGTCATACTATTTCACCAACCTAGATTTCCCTGAAATAGCCGGAGATTTCCCTTCCAAAAAGCTACCTTTTGGGGGAAATCGGTCGCGGAACGAGGTCGTGGCAATAATTTGACCAGATTTATCCGTTGCCAGAACACTCCTTGCTATTCTGGGCCGAGGGCGCGACACTCAAACTCAAAATCCAGACGCCGTCGCCACTTGACGGCCCTTGCCAACTTTTTGGGTGCACGATGCACTTCCTGGCGCGGCGTCCCGTAGCGAGGTTTTGGGGAAGCCTTCGGAGTGTTTTTTTGAGGGAAAGATGCAGGGAAACCTTAGGGAAAATGGTTGTATTTGAAAGGCAACTACTATTGGAGATACGCCCATTTTGTCACTGAACCATAATTCTTGGAGGAATCGGCAGGATTTTTTTGAGGGGGAAAACCTTAGGGAAATATTAAGAAACTTGGTGGGTTTAAAACTTCCCAAAAACAAAAACACTGGAGCCACGGCGGTCAAAAATTCTTGACATTCAAAGGGAAGCCTCAAAAAGCTGGATCCAAAATGCGTTCCGATTTTTTTTTGAATTTCGATGTCGGATGGATCTTTTTTTGGTTGGGGATCCACTTGGATCTTGATGAATGGTATCGGTTTTGGATTTTTAAGCCATCCTCACTTGATGAATGGTAGCCCCTAGGTCCATGTTTCCATACACGCTGGAAGATTAACGGCTGGATTCTAAAAATCACCCATGAAAAGAAAGGAAAATTATCTGAACCAAAAAACCTCCATGACGACATGTGCAAAAGTCCGTTAATCTTCAGGGGTGTAAACGGCACGCCATCTTGCCGGTCCAGGTGCGCGCCTGCAAGCGAGCCTCCAGCTCTCTCACATAGTCATCATGTGTCAATCGATCAGGCTTCCTTAGGTTTTTGTTGGATGCGATGAAACCTTCATGTTTACGAAAATTCTCAACGTTTTTGTTGGGAATCATGGAATCCCAATTTTCGGGGTGAACAATAAAAAAATGTGTTTGAAACCACCATCAAGTCAAAGACTGTTGAAACAAAAAACCCATCATTGACATGGGGATGATTTTTTTGACATTGCCGGTCAAAAGAGACATAGAGCAAAGCCTTGTCTGATGGGTTTTTTTAAGACGTCTGCAAAGGTTCACAGCATCTTTTTTCTGGAAAAATACCCTCCCTGAAACAAACATGTTCGCACCTGAACATAGGCCATCCCAAAAAACAAACGATCATATTCCAACCATCCATTTTCAGGTGCTGTGTTTTTTGGGGTCGGTGTTTTCGGAAATTTTCCACACCTGGCAAATTGCGTTTCACACCATTGGCGTTCCAATTTTATTTGGGGCTTTCCGTGATCTCATACCAGCACCTTCCAAAGGGTGCCCATTAAACCCTAAGGGATGGTAAATTGACACCCTGTAACGGAACCATTTGGCACCCAAACTGGAAGGTCCAGGTATGAAAAAAATGCATGGCGCATTTAGGATCCACGACCCAGACATTTTCCAAGCTTCATCGGGCCAGGTCCAGAAATAATTAGAGCACTGAAGTCTTCCTGACAGTTTTTCCAGTGGCTTGTTGAACCAATTATACATGGCAGTTTGGAATAAATCGCAGTTTCAATTGGATGATGATTCCAAAACCTTTACATAGGAAATCTAGTTGGTGGTTTCAACCCATCTGAAAAATATGCGGAAGTCAAAATTGGAGCGAATCTCCCCAGGGTTTCAGGATGAACATAAAAAAATATTTGAGAAACGCCACCACCTTGGCTGGTTGAACCAAGCCAAATGGATATATGACGAGATATGACGAATGCGCGCCAGTCGCGTCGGAAAAAATTGGATCATGTAAACTTACCTAAGGTTTGCGGGTTTGTAAAAAGCATCTGAATGAAACTTACCTAACCGAGTTGTGCTTCTCTTGAAACAACTAACTTCAAGGAAAGCGATGGGAAGCAAATAGAGAGAAGGCTTCCATCTCTCAAAAATTCAAAAAGGCAGGAGGGCACAGTGAAAAAGGTGGCCATTTTTTGAGATTCCCAAGTCGTTTGCGTTGCGCTCCAAAACCTTTATTCTTTTCGTTTTGGACTTTGCATGGATGGATGGATTGTATAATTTTTTTTATTCCCCTCCGCATCCCCCATTAAACAGAACATCCGAAAAAACCAACGAATGGATAGCTCTCCAAGGTTTACCCAAAAATTACCTACGATCAAGGTACCGTACTTTACAATACTGTTTCACGGGGGGTGGGGATTCCCTTGCATAGGCCGTATCCATACTGCTTCCTCCATTTTCAGAACATCTTGGCGAGTCACCAACTTGACTAAGGACTCCCAAACCCCCCCAAAATGGCGAAGAAATTTTCATTCATCGCGAATTTTTGTTGGAAGGAAAACCCCCAAGAAGAAAAAACACGTCCATGTTGCGAAAGGTTTTTATTGGAAAACCACCATCATTCCCCCCAAAAAAACCATAATGTTTCTACCAAATTTGGTGCTGAAACCTTTCATCCCATGGTTTGTTATCAAACAAAAAAACATCACTCCGACATTCTCCCAACAAACCTTTCATCCCTTTTGGCGGCTTCGAACAACCTTTACAACCATTGTTACCTGGAAACCGACACATACAATTATACATGGCAGTTTGGAATAAATCGCAGTTTTTTCAATTGGATGATGATTCCAAATCCTTACATAGGAAATCTAGTTGGTGGTTTCAACCCATTTGAAAAATATTAGTCAAATTGGATCCTCTCCCCAGGTAATTGCAAAAATAAAACATATTTGAAACCACCACCTAGAAATGGTTGGAAATCACCATTTTCCATCCGGGCTCTTGTTGGTACCTATGCCTGGAGAGTTCCCAAACGGCCAAATCCAAGTGGCAAAAAAGGAGTTTCGAGGTGACTTCAATTTCTCGAAGTCTCCCTGGCGGTTGAAATTTCTATCAACACATTTTTCCGAACCAAAGGTGTTTTTTGGGTGTTCAGAAAAATTCAACAACAAAAACACGGGCAAAGTTTAACATGGAACCTCTAAATGATGGGTTTTCAAAGGGAATCTACTTTTCCAGGGGTTGATTTTCAGGTTCCATGTTAAACTTCAGGGGTGTATTTACAATGGAAGCTTCACCATCCAACATGTTTTTGTACATGAGAAAACATGTAAATACAATTTTTTTTCAACCAAGACACCCTTTCTGAAACATGCCTGCATTGAACGTTTTGTTTGGTCAAATTCACCCCAAAAAACTTCTGTTGACGGAAAAAATCCTGCACCAGTTGATATGGTAAATATTAGATCAATTGCATGGTTTTATACATTCCAGTGGTGCAGGATTTCTTCCATCAAGACTCACTTAGCCAATGGAACCCTGAAATAAAAGTTTGAACTTTATTTTCCCTACTAAATATGTAATCCCAAAAAGTTTAAAGTTTAGCCATTAGCCAAGTAAGAAGAGTATAAGGGTTTTGATAAGGAGTTCTTTTTCATAAGAAATCGAAATTGTACTTTTTACTCTAAGCCTGAGGTACGTTTTATCGCAACACTCTGGCGCAAAAAAGCGCAAAGTTTCCAGTGAGACCCCAAAAAAATCAACTAGTTCGTGGTTGAACCAACCCCTTTGAAATATATTAAATATATGTTCGTCACAACGGGAATCTTCCCCAAGTACCTAGTCAAGGTTGGAGCAAAGAAGAGTTGACTCGCTCCTCCACTATTTCGGACCACTTTGTGCCAAAAAAAAGGTTGAAACTTGACAATTTTTTTCCGAAGAAAAAACCCCAAAAGTTTAGCTCGCCCCTCGAAAAGGGACCATTTTGAAAAAGGAAATGAATCATCGAACCCAAGCTGGAAGTTTAACATAGGCCCTGAAAAGTTTCCGGGCCCCTATAGGAAAGGATCGTCTTCCAACCATCAATTTTCAGGGTCGATATTTGCTAGTTTTCAGGGGGTGGAAGCCATGGTGGCGGCAAAGGCAAATGTTTGCCTGGCTCCTTCTTTCGGGCAAAAAGGGGAGCAAATTTCACTTTGTTCGTTTTAGGGGGTAATATGTCACGATTCACCCCATCAAACAGCCACTTATCAATACCGGTGTTGGACCAAAATCCCTCCTTCTTTGAAGTTTTTTTGATTAAAGGAAGCAGATTTATCGTTGAGTTTCTACTGTGGAAGACCGTTTTGAGCGCAACAAACTCTTTGTGACATCTGATTATACTGATTGATTCATGACAGGTAGAGTCCCCTACGTGCAGCAAATAACCAGGGTCATACAGGTCACTACTCTTTTTGAGGGGGTGCATGAACCCAAACCACAATCCTCCTCCTCATGTGGGTTATCAGTGAATCGAAGAACCGAACAAGGGTCTTTCGACCCACCAAAAAAAGCACCTTGAGAAGGAAAGAATCAGACTTGATCGATATGACTTCTTTGGCACCGTCCTGTTGGGGAACCAAAATCAGTGAAATGCTATGACAGATTGGCAGCTCGAAAACGTTCTAGTGCTATTTTTTCCACGAATCTTCCGGAGTGGAGTGATTGAAGAAATTGGATTCCCTGCCGAGATGACAGTAGTAAAAGAGGGAGGGTAGGTGGATGGTTTTTTGCACACCTCTCACCTCAAAATAAGTCAACAAAAATCGCCCCAAACAGAGAAAAAGGACCTTGGAAAACCACTGAGGGGATAATGAACTCGAAACTCCTCCCTATCAAAAATACTGTTTTCCAAACTATGAAGAAATCTCTCCCAGGCTTTTTTAAAGAGAACGCAGTTTTGCCGATCTTGCAGATTTGTATGGTTGACACTGATCAGCTTACCCCTCCCTGAAACTAACTGTTCGCACCTGTCAGGAAACCATCCCAAAAAGGAAACTAGTCTTCCAAGCATCCATCTTCAGGTGCTAGTTTCAGGGAGGGTAAATAGTGATGAATCCCATAGGGAGTAACAACATTTCATTCCCCCCACAACCAAATCCTCATTTTTTTTGCTTATCAAATACTTCAGTAACCAGGTATCTGGGTCCATGTCATTCAGTTGCAAAACCCATTGAACAACGAAGGATGAAGGTCGTGCTGGCCTTAGAAAAAGTATCCCAAAAGGTGATAAGAAGTGCGATCCCTTTTGTTGTTTCGAGGTCCTTTCTACTAATCGTACTCTGATGGGTTTTTCCCATTCCTGGATGAGTTTTGTCCCGAGGGGTTGTTTCAAAACAATGCCTGCTTCGCTAAAAGGTGCTGATTGAAACCTGGTAGGAAAATCCAAATCGCTCCATAGCTTTTTGTGAAGGAATTCTAGCTATCTCCGACGCCTTCTGTAAGCTAACCAACTAGTAGCTAGTTGGATAGGTAGGAACTTGCACTTCCGGGGCCTCCATAGAATCCTCGTCCTTTAGGGAAGGAATCCATGATCATCCAGGCTGCAAAAATGAATGCTCACTATAGGCACGGCCCAACTAATATGACAACCACCTCTCAAAAGTGCGATGAAGCACGGCCGGCAATTGACAACCACCCATCCGGAAGAAAAAATCAACCAAATCCAAAGAACAACTTTCTCATAGGATAATCCACCAAAGAGCATCCATATGATAGAACTAGTTGGTGGCGAAAAATATTGGTCAAATTGGATCATTTCCCCAAGTAAGGGTGAAAACAAAAAATGTTTGAAACCACCACCTAGTAGAACTTCACACAATTGTAAATGATCTGCAGCACCTTCTTCGGTTTCAGCAAACAATGGATTTGACAAAACTAGTCATACTAGTTATAAATGGAGTTATCGGGCCCTATAAATGCCCTGAAAGAATTGGGGCACCTCAGTCTTTTCACCCCTAAGCAAGTGGAGCTATGGGCCCCTACTAATCACTCGTCTTCTGGGGCCCATTTGGTAGAAATTGAAAAAAAATACCTGCCCAAAACAACTCCAAAACGCTTGGACTTGCGACTCTTCGATATCTTCGATGCTTTTTGGCAAAAGTTCCAAACATATTCTCCTACCAGCACCACCCAAGAGGTGCCAATGTGACCCTAAGGGGTGGTTAATGGACACCCCTTACCATTCATTTAGCACCCCTTAGGTGTTCCAGGTAGATGCTGGTGAGTTTAATGGTGAAAATCTCATCCTATGGGAGCACCATAATCCGCCAACAAATCACGAACCAAACCATCCTGGAAATCCGGCAACTCAGAGTCGACATCCTCGCGGATTTGGTGGAAAAGGCCCGCCGTTGGGACGTCAAAAAATGTCCATCAACTTGAGTGAAACCCCGAAAAACAGCGTTTTCCAGTTGCTGATAGAAAAAAAATGGGGTATTTTTTCAACATGTTTTCCAGGTATGTACATATATATATATATATATATATATACAAACATAATATATTTATAGGTGTGTATATTATTTTTTTAAGAAACCAGAGATGAGCTTCTTCCCCAACTTGGAATGAAATTTGCAGCTTCCCAAGCTGAAACTTTTTTTTTNTTTTTTTTTTTTTCGGGGTTTCTTGGTTTCCTGGCCTTCGGAAAGGGGATGGACATGTGTACTTCCCTTAGAAACAAGGGTTCAATAAGACCTTACACCCACGAAATTTAACATAGCCCCTGAAAAATGATGGTTGGAAGATGAGTTTCCTTTTGGGATTGCCTATTTTTAGGGGCTATGTTAAATTTCAGGGGTGTAATTAAGGGAAACCAATGGCTCATAGGCCCTTAACGTATCCCTGAAGGGGAAACACCTCTTTTTGACATCTGGCCCCATGAAAATCACCCAAAAAATCCAGAGAAATCTTGGGTGTTAGGAGACGTCACAACATCACTCCAATTTCCTTTTTGGAATAACTTGGCATGCAACTTTCTTGCCCTTCAATGAGATGTTTCTTTTTTTAACAAAAAAACATGGGGAATTTCTGACCGACCAAACCCCCAACCGGGCAGCCAGTGTTGTCTTTTCCACCTGACCCATCTCCATGTCTTTTTCTTTTCGGTCCTCCAAGAAAAGATCTGGTTTCCTGAGATTTGCGTGTGTTTTTTTTTGACTAGTCTAGTCAACCTACCCCCTTAGGAAAGGGAAACCTATGGTTCATGAGCCTTTAGTAAGGGCCTTATTTCTGGGGGGGAATAAGGGGAGATAGGTTTTAAATGCCATTCTGGTTCACCCAAAAAATCTGCACCAAAAAACAAGAGACCAACCAACCCAACCGGGGGGAAACAAAAATTCCATGGGTGACGGAGTCGGGTCGGTAGAAGCACCACTGAGTTGGAGTTGGGTTTCCGGGAGTCAAATCCAAGCGTCTCAGGGACCGGGAGTAAACTTAGCAACACTCCAGCCCTGGATGTGGCGATGGCATCTGGTTCGGAAGGGGCCATGGAACGCGGATGGGATTTTTCACTCCCTGCAAAATGTCAAGTTGGTGCATTGAGCCAAAAGGCTGGGATGACGGAAGTTTTGTTAAACAAAGGTTTGAACCCCCAGGAAAACCCCTTCGGAAAAGACCTGGGGCCCTATACTAAGTCCACTGATTTCCGGGTGAAACAAAAAACCAGTGAAACTCATTTAGTTCAAGCCATTTATTTCGGGGCTACCCATGTCACTCCATTTAGAAGGATCGGTGATGGCACGCCCATCTTGTGGGGATTTTTGGGATAATTCCCCAGAACACTTGGTAGGATAGGCCGCCCAGAGTTTTCTTCCTTCAAAAAGTTCACAACAGCAAGAAATGGATGGTTGGGAACAAAAATAGAAGCAACAAATGGTAATATCAATTTATGTAAATATATACATATATATATATGCATATGAATGTAAATGTGTGTAAACAAAATATGTATACACATATTATAAATCTGTATGTAATTATGATTAATTATATAAACATGAATTCCTACCAAACCAATTTAGGTGATGCATCCCCATCTTAGCAAAACGATCCCTCCCCAAATCATCACCAAAACGACTTTAAGAGGTCTGTAAGATTCGCCGGCTGAGAGTTATCAACCAAGCTGGATTTCCCCACCTCCCAGATTCCTGAGAAAATCCACATACCCAACGGGTGAATTTGGAGGTTCCCTTAAAGCCCACCTTTTATCGGATTAGACAAAGAGTGGTACATAGCTCAACTTTTTGGTGGTTTCAACCCATCTGAAAAATATTAGTCAAATTGTTAACTCACCGCAGAAAAGAGTCCGTCTCTCTGCTCCCAGCCTCCTTCCGAGTACTAGGACAACTTGTGAAACTACACTGAGGATGTGACCAAAAAAGAAGATTGAATTCGGGGTAAAAGGACAGACCGGACAAGACTACACACAGAAATTGATGGCCCAAGAAGAAAGCGATTGTGATCTATTTCGAGAATCGATTGCAAGATGTTTGAGGGCGTTGATATTACATAAAAACCAAGCTCCTTTGATAACCCCAGCAGGAAATGTCTTCCCTCGGCTTTTTGCACTGGATGCAAGAGTTCCTGGGACCAACACACCATGATTTAGCATATCAGGCTTACATGCTTGGCTTACAACCTTCCGAATGAGGGAAGCGTATGTCGATGGCATAGCTTGGGTGTTTGGAAAGCGAATGCCCGAATACCAAGCATGGTATGCTAGCTCGATAAACGCAGACTGGTGTTTATCATCAAGAGACCATTTAAGGTTAGCAAGAAAATCAACGACTGAATGCCACTGTTCACTACTAATTTTTGCGTAAGTCATCAAATCAACCGTGGTATCAAAAGATGACACATCCACACAAAAGAATCAATTGGTTGATGCCATTCCCATTTCGGAAAACACTGTGAAAACATGTCAATAGGATGCGTTACCGTAAGAAGTGTGGGGTCGTTACGGGGCTTGCCTTTTGAAACATAAGCCTTCTGTGACTTGGTTTCACAAGAGTCAGTTGAAGTTTCACCAATGGTAGCACTTACAAAAGCAAGCCACTGTTGCCATTTTTGAATATCAAAAGTTCTCTGATCAAAAGAATGATTTGAAGAAAGTTTTTGGTTATTCATGGCGTCTTTTGCAGCTTTGTCAGCTATCCTATTCAAGTGAATATCAATCAGAGTGGTATCGTGATCATGTGCCTCTTGCAAAGTAATTTCATGTAAAAGCTTATGTTCAAGAACATGGGCCGGAATCCACCTAACGGTAAGTGGGGTTTCAGCAAAAGCCTGACGCAACAAAATAAGGTTTAGAAGTGCATTCCACCATTCCGAGAGAGCCCAATCATTAGGAACAAACTTATGTTTTATCAAGAAGTTGACCTGTGTGACAAGGGACTGGCAATCGGTACAACAGGTCAAAGGACAGTGCGAGATTGCAAAGGCGTAGTACAAGGCCCATAACTCACATGCATATGAGGAAAGGGCCCAATGCCTTACAGGGCCTTGTGCAATAATTTGACCATCCTGGTTGATTACCGAAAAGCCACCGACAGCATACCAAAAGGTATTTTGAAGGTCACAGCTGCCATCAGTCCACAAGGAAACATTCTGATGAAAAACATTGTTGTTCCACTGAGTAATGGGTACATGAGAAGGTGAAGAATTTCTCAACCTAGACTGGACTTGAGTGAAATCAACTTCAACGATTCCGAAGGCCGAAAAATTTGGGCCATGGTGAGAAGGAAGCTGAGGTTTCTTTTCAAGACAGGGAAACATAGTGCAATGCACAGCCAAGTGTTCGAAGGTCTCTTTAACATTGCCACAATATCTGCATTTGTCATGGTCACACATTCCAGCTGCAAACCTTCGGTCGTTGGTTGCACAAGAACCTACAATTGTTGCTTCACGAAATGGCTGTAGGTTCGTATGTTTATAGGGCGTTTGTTCGCACAGACTGTTTCCACACATAGTTGCATGAAAGTCCAAGATGCGCTGGGAAGCGGAAATGTCCTTTCTTGAAGATCTACTCGCAAAATAATATGCCTTGTGTCTTGCAGCAATCTGGAGGATTGATTTGAGGTCTCTCCTTGAAAAGTCGAACCAAGACACCGGCTCACAATTCCACAGTGAAAACGAGAAAGGGCCACAAAGTTCGACATCAAGCGTATCACAAGCCTGCAAAAAATGTGACAACATACTATTTTTAGGCAAAATGCTTGCTTCAAATAGTTGGACCCATTTTTCACGTTGGGGTGGGTCAGCACACTTCAAGTACGTGATGCAATCAAGAATGGAAGTGTAGGCACGGGCGACAAAGGGGTCAACCCGATGAGGCTTGGAAAGGAGGGTTGTAAGAAAACCCTTGGATCTCCACTTCGGCCTGTTTTTCCAAAGGACACACGCAACCGAGTTTTGCAATGATCTTAGAACTTTTTTGGGGATACAATTGATTTGAGAGGCAAATGTGAATTGTGGAGTTATCTTTGTGCCAATCAGATGCTCAAGGATAGGTCTGGAACAAGGTAAGGCACGAATAAGCATCAAGTCACGGTGGATTTTCTCAGTTTTGGAATCCGGCCATTCAAAATTCAATTGTTCAGTAAGCTGAATTTTTGCACCAAGAACCTCAAGGTTAATCGTATGTTTCATTTGAGGCCACGCAAGTTGGACGATTTTTCGTGAAGCAGAGCTCGTTGCCCAAACTTGGCACTTGCCAGAATTTAACAATTGACCAACCAGAGCATCCCAAGATTCAGTTGCGACAACAGCCATTTTGAGAAATTCAAGGTGCGCAGCCTTTGCCCACAAGTACGAATCATCTATGAAAACACTCGAATGGACATGGGGTATCCTGTCCATGTAAATGGCCCATACCGCCATATGCACGTTGATAGCCAGAAGAGACAAGGAACATCCTTGAATCAGTCCATTGGAAGCCGTCGTCGGGGTGGTGGCCACCCATTCTTTATATGCAAGGAACCGTTTCAGGCCAGTATACATCTGCAAGAAGAATGTGACTAAACCCCCAGGGACCCCAAAGGCAACAAGGAGTGAAGAGGTTATTGAAGGTACCAACCTGTCAAAACATTTGCTCTTGTCCAATTTTAGGCCAATTAAAGCTTCATTTTGGTTTTTGGCAAAATCGATATCAAGTTGGATCCTTGAAAATACTTCAGACATGTTTCTGCCTTTAATTCCACCAAGCAATTGTTTGGGCATGACAGTGTTTTGCCACTCTTGCAATTGACGAAATCTGAGGCCAGTGTAGCTCACAACGAAAATGGACAGTAGGGAGATAATTCTTTTTTGTAAGGGCAAGTCGGGACCACCCTTGTCAAGCAAAACTTGTTTGACAAGGCCTAGGTTTGTGGGAAAAGCACGAATACCAGATTCAATCTCAATGAAGAAAGCTGCGATGGCATTAAAAACTGATAATGGTAAGGCTTTCACCTCAGTTGTTCGCCAACCGTCTAGTCCCGGCGCAGCGGAATTTCTGCGTTTGGCAGCAGTCAACATAAGATCACGTCCTGTCAGCACAGGGAGTGCTGCAGGTCTATGCCTCTCACAAACATACGGCCACACCGTTGCAAGAATTTTTTCTGGGTCTTCATGAAGGATGTTTGACGAGAAAACATCGTCCCACTGGGAGTTGATTTCCCCAATGGCCTCGACCGGAGAAAGAATGATGTCACCATCTTTATTTCGGATAAGGTTGGGGGAAGTTTTGTTTGTTTTCCCTTTGAACCAATCAAAGACACACTTATCAACTTGTTTGGTTCGTGTTGCACTTATCATTTTTTGCTTCCATTCTGAAATCCTATATCTTTTTTCACGATGGATCAGTAAATCCAACTCATGGCACACATGTTTTCTTAAAAAAGAAATTGCATCACGAAACATGTGGAATTCAGGATTCCACCATTTACAGTCAGGCAATTTCCTAATGAGGGGAATGACTTTCTCTTGTAATTGGCATGTGAGTTTCATGTCAGCATATGACGTAGCGGGTCTACTAAGTCTCCATTCAAGTTCGTTGAGAAGTCTGTGAATTTTTGCAAGTTTGGTGCATTTGGTGGTTGACGCACATCCACTAATGTGTTGGCCCGGGCATGCAACATGCGTTTTGAACACAGGCTTTTGCCCTCTACCCTTAAGGCCTTTGGTATAGGTAGCCCTAGAGTGCACCAAAACATCAACCGCAAAATCATTAATGGCTTGCCAAGACTTGTCATCTGAAGATGATTCGACCTTGTAACGATATTTTTCATTCCACAACTTTTGAGCACAAATATCCATGGAATCTAGGTCAATTTTGGAGTCTTTCATTGGGAGTTGGCTAAGATTAAAAGCGGCAGGCTTATCAAGCACAAAACCCTGTTGTAAGACACGCTCCCAACTAAAAACTGCACGAATGGGTGCATGTTGCCTCGCATCTTCGTAGACGACTTTTACATCTAACAAGGCTGCAGAAGCAACGGAGTTAAGAAGGATACCATCGATTGAAGAATAGTTGTCCTCTGGTGTCACAAAATCGGCATTTCGAGAATAGGTGATAGGTCTACAATTGTTTCCCAAATTGTCAATGGTTGTGAGTGGATCCACCCAGCCAGCAGTGTTCTTTGCCAACTGAACACACTCATAAGCATCGGGATCCGCCTGGAAATCCCCGGCAATGATAATGGGGATGGGCCCAAATTGGGATGAAATCTGAAATGCTTTTTCCAACATTCCCTCGTTAGCTTGGATGTGATCAAACTCTTGGTTAGACGCAAAACCATAGAAGCTGAAGACGAGGGCTTTGACCCTTGGGAGGATTTGGACCCAAACTGCAGACCATCTCGTGGAATCTGACAAATAACCCCACATACCAGTATCATCATGTTGAGGCATAAAAGGCGAACAACAAACAGTTGGAGCAACAATTGCGGTACCACCATGGGGTGTATGTGACATTCCGTTTTTTCTTTTTTGATTTTCAAGCAATTTAGAATCTTCCCCAGATAGGGGGTGAACATAAAACATGTTTGAAACCACCACCTAGTCAACTTTTTGGTGAAAAGTAAGATCAGAAGCCGAAAGTTGCAACACAGATCTAACTCTCACCATGATGCATAAAATCGGGATATGTGCTGGAGTTTCACCAGGTTGCACATGATCAATGCCAGGGGGAAAGGAATTTGACAGTTTTCCATAGAAAAAAAAACAAGCTCGGGAAAGTTGAAAAATGGGGGCCTGCTGAATTAGGAAGTGATCATTTTCAGATGAAAGAAAAACATGTCAAAGTAAAACAGGTAAAACAAGTGACTTGTTGGTCCAAACCGGAAAGACAACAGGAAAGACAACAGGAAGAAACTTCTCTGAGGATGTCAATTCAATCTGGTAGGTGCTGAACCCCGAACCGATTGCTCAATTGCTTGTGATTTAGTAGCGATCTTCTGCTCATTTGCTCAGCACTGAGCAACAGCCAGAAATTGTTAGCATAATCTTCAACACTTCGGTTTTGGGCCTTTTGTGAAGCTGAAGTGAGGCAAATGGAGGAAAGTGAAAACAAAAATCCTCCTTTAAAACCTCACCCAAAACAACCACTAAGATGAAAAACAGCAACATCTACCCGGTCATCCCCACAGAGTCGACGTACATCCCTCAAAGTTCGACTTTTGGAGGACTTTTCAACTGAAGGAAATCCTGGCTTCAAAGGTTGCCCCTCTTTTTTTTTTCGTGACATGTTTCCGCAGTTTTGCTTTTTAACTTCACTTTCCGAAAAGGGCGGATTGGGGTGAAACACCTTGGGAAATTCCGGAAGTTTGGTGCCATCGCGGAGTAAGAAAAAATCATCCTGAAGTTTGGAGCTGGGAACCGCTGCAAACGTGGGATTTTTACGTCAGAACTTCAATTTGGGGAGCATGGCAACCCCAAAAAAGGTATCTAACATGATGATTTGTGGTCCTGTAAATCTCATGTGTGCCGACGCGTCACTCCTTGTATTGGGGATAAACTCATCCCACCTTTGATAAGGAATCCTTATAATGTGTATATTAACACCATTTGGCTTGATGATCATCCCCTGTTATATGCAAAAAATGGGAGTTGATCGACCCGATCGCACATATTGTTTTTCAGAAACCATTGGAGCTTTGGCTTGCAACGGAACTTCAACTTCGCCAGTCTTTTTGTCCGCCAGGAGGCCTAAGAAAAATAACTCATCTGAACCAACCCCAGTGTTGCAGATACGAACTCTTAATTTCAAGGAAAATAAAGTATACACTCCCTAAAACTAACATAGCACCTGAAAATGGGCCTTCCCAAAAGGAAACTAGTCTTTCAACCATCCATTTTCAGGTTCCATGTTCGTTTCAGGGAGGGTACTTGTGCCAAATCAAGTCACTAGATAGTCAATCTACAGCATTAGTTACTTTTTTTTCTCTCCACATTTCAAACATATTGTTTTTCTTCAAATCAAAGCGGGCCATCATTTTTTTCCAGTTTTGAAGGGTTGAAAATTTCCGAAAATCCCACCCCCTTTTGGACAAAAAAAACCAGCCACCAACTACCGCCGCAGGGCTCAACTCACAACCCGTGAACTCCGAGTTCTCTTGGTGCCACTTCCTCGGCTTTACTGCCCCGGGTCGATGTTTTGGGATGGAAGTGATCGGATGGGTTGTTTCACCTGCTCATAAATTTGGGGTTTTTGTTGGGTGAAAGAACCCACCGATTTTTAACCTTTGGATCCTAAAAAACCTGGTACATCCAAGTAAGGTGGGCTGAACTTTGGAGAAACTACTGTTGATGGTTCGTTCGAAATCCGGGATCAACTCACCAGTCGAGGTTGGTAGTTTCTCCCATTATTTACAAGATTTTATATACATCCCAGATGGTTGTTTGGGATTTCTGAACCATCAACAGTATGATGAGTTCCAAGTTTGCTGCACTTTTCTCGACTTCCATTTTGACTTTTTTGCACCTTTTTATCTGAAAACAACCAGCCCTTCCAGCTTGTTCAAGTGCAATTCCGTTGCTGAAAAACCTAAGGGAAATCAACATTTGTCTCAATGAATTCATGGCAGCTGCTCAAAAACCAAGCGCACGTCGCTCGATTTGCAACGAAACAACCTGATGCTGGGAAGAAGTAGAGTAATTAAAAACATGTGTCCACCATCATGATGAATACAAACATGGAAAACAAACAAAAAAGCACCTTCAACAAATTCGTAGTGTTTTTTTTTCACGAGTTGCAAAGAAGTGGTGAATCACCAAACCTCGCTTTCAGTGGGACCTTCAAACGAACTTCAATACCCATCATCTGACCTCACATTTTGTGGTTGTTTCCCGCAGACTTTCTTGATCGATTCTAAATCATCCCTACTACAACAAGGGGAGGATCTTATCACCTAGATGACAACGGAAAAACAACTTTTCTACAAAGGAAATACCTTCTATGAATTTCTTGAAAGGAATGGATGAATACTCTCTTTTGAAAAAAATACTGCTGTTAATGGAAGAAATCCTGCACCACCTGGGATGTATAAAACCCTAATACCGGGATATCTACTACATCAACTGGTTAGCCGGATTTCTTCAACAGTAGTATACGCTTGACCAGAAGGTTTGGAGAACAGATTCTTATAATCCCCCTATTTCCCAAACCCTTCGGTCGCGCTCATGTCTTCTTTTCCAGCAAAAGAAAATCCAAGAGTCCAGGTTTTGGGCAGTTTGTCGGACTCAGGCTTCTTGGTTTGCCTTTCCCGTACGGCCAGGGTCCCACCCACTGAATGGAAAATTTCCAGAGCTTTGCGATGAATCTGGGTAAACTAGTATAATTCAGGAACTTGAATTAAGGAGGGGGACATTCATCCAGCTAGTTGAGACTGTCATCGTGTTTCATAACTCTGATGAATTCTGTACTAGTTGGTGGTTTTTCACAAACCCATTTGAAAGATATGCTCGTCAAATTGTAATCATATCCCCACGGATCCGGGTGAAAATAACAAGTATTTGAAATCACCACATAGAGTCATACCCTCCCGGGAACTAGCATATCCCCCCCTTAAAGGCACTTTTGAAGATGATTTTCTCTTTCCCCAGGTGGGATATGTGATCGTTCCCTTTCTTCCCTGATGAATTATGTATATATATATATTCATCTGTTTTCAAATACTTCACCAACGTCCTCGGTTCCTTTTTCAACTCTTTTTAACACCGGAGACAAGCCAACCATTTTTCGGTTTTGTCCCAACGAACTCAACAATATTTCATCAACAAAAGGGATTTCAGGTGATTTCCAAGAAGGCAATATTTTTGATGAACATGGTGTTTTTCAGTGTTTCCCCGAAACTTTCGCTACCTTCTTAGAAGAAAAAATCTCAGTGGTGATCGCTAGAGGTCCTTCGGAATTTTGACTCAGATTCATATGCTGCTGGTTGATGCTGAAGAGCCTTTTTTAGCAGCATATATAAAGCGATGATTGCCTGTTCCTTTTCATAGACGATTTCCTATAGATACCTGGAACCCCAAACAACCATGTTTAAAGTGGATGTTTGGTGAAACAGCCATTTTCCATGTAAAGATTTGGTTCATCATCCAATTGATAGCCAAGCATTAAAACATGGGTTGTTTAGGGTACCAGGTAGATCTCAATCTGAGATTACAAATCAAACAATCCTCAAACTTTAATTTGGTACTTAAGATGCGGATTCGGACAACCAAATGGTGGTGAGTTTAATGGTGTTTTTTTTTTACCATGGGATCAAATTCCTAAAATATCACTATTTTCATAAAGAAATCCAAGTCAATATGGTGGATTCAACATGTGACTTTCTCAAAGCATAAATACAGAAAAGGTATTTTGCAGCAAGAAGCACACTGATAGTTTGGAATTGGAGAAATACATCCAAAATTTTACCGCTAAACCCTTGGCTTACACAATATCTATATCAATTGCCCTGAAACAAAGCTTCTGTTGCCTTTGGACAAACCCTGACTGTCGACAAATGGAAGATGCGTGAAACAAAAATTGTCAAAACCATGGTACTGTCAGGGCGTTCTCGCTAAGAAAAATGACATTTTTTTCTCGCAGGTATTGGATACCGAAAAAATATATTGGCAAGTTAGTGATCCCAGAACCTCCGGACCAACAGTTTGTATCACCAATCGAAGCTGTTTTTTTTGTGAATTTCAGTTCGCAATGGATGTCTGCTTTCGCATCTTTGCGAAGATTTTGGTACAGTGGACAAACGCCCCGAGTTTGAGCTGATTGGAATTTGAGCATTCTGGAACCATCAAACATCCCCTGGTCGGCACCGGTGCAATGCTCGCAGCGCCTTGGCAGTCTCTTTCTTCTCGACATTTTGTAAGACAATTTCGCGTATCGCTGCACGATCTTCCAAAACACCTGGCAGGCGAAAAACATCGTGGGGTTCTTAGGATGCGTTTTTTTTTGGGTAGGATTCGAGGTTTTTGGGAAGAATTCCTGAAGATTTGAATCTTCCCTGGACTTTTGGCGAAGAATTCGGAGATGATGAAACTGGGCAAAAAAACAAATTCAAATTCGGCAGTGTTTCTTCGGGTAGGCAGTTCGGTCGAACTGAAAACTTGCCCAAAGATTTGACATGAAGGGATGTTGAACTGACAATACTCTTTCTCCCAAAAATCATGGTTCAGTGGAAAATAGCTACATTTGAAAGGTAACTATTATTGGAGGGAGCCATTTTTGACTTCCATGATTATGGGAGGAAGTGTAGGTTTCTTGGATGAAATCCGAAGCGGCTTCTTCGGCCTTTTCTCGCCGCGCGTTCAGAAAGGTCGCGAGTTTTTTGCGAGTTTTTTGGGAGCTGGCCGCTAGGGCAAAAGAGCATATCAATTTAATGATTTTATATCTTTCCGTGTTTTGTCCATATATGTGTATATATATATATATATAGATGGAACCAGGATGGATAGCTACCTAAAATACTGGCTTGCCTAGGAGCTTGGATTATAATGGATTATGTAATTATATAGATATAAATCAACACGCACCATATTTCACCGGGATTTCCCTGAAGTAAAGGATATTCCAAACCACATTTTTGGGACAAACATATCAAATAATCAGATCTGTCCAGTCCTTTAACGTCGAAAGCTGCGTTGCGGCCAGGTTTTTGTACGCACAACTTGGCAGGCGAAGATCGATCAAAAAACTCGACGATTTCGAAAAACCACCGTTTGGATGTATAAAAACCCGCCAAATTAATGGGGAGTTTCAACTACCTACCTTTCCCTCAACTGGTGAGTTTGATCCCGGATTTCGAACTAACCATCAACGACGTATCTCTTCTCCTGCCAGCTTCACATCACACTCTTCGAGCGAATTTAGAACATGTCTTTGTCCGGAGGTCGACACCGTCGACTCCGTCGAAAATGTCTGAGGACGGGGTGATCCGGCGGCTTGGTTTCTGACAAAAAGGCAACTTTTTGGTAAGGACTCTTTGATTGGAATAGGAGTGAAGAAATAAGCAACAAAAAACAAATCAACAGATTAATGAATAAAAAGGTACAGTAAATAGCAAATCAAAGAAGTAATACGCAAGGAAGTACCAAACAAAAAGTCCCAAAAACAACTCTCCATGTTCTACAACTACCCTGGGATTTTGAGGATTCTGGGGTTCTGCATAACTCCTCATGGTAGAAAGATATTTGCAACGAAACGAAACAAAAACCTCCACTTAAGGTGCTACTTATCATTCATCACCTGCCGGATCATCCCAATCTTAAGCAGTGTTCAAAACCCTTGGGTGACATCATGAAAATCCTCGTTGGATTTCAAAGGTTTCAGGAATGCAAAAATATTGGCTGATTCAAAAAAAATCCACCATCTTTGACTGGGTAAAAATTTCATCCCCCTGGTACCCTAAACAACAATTTTTTAATGGATGTTTGGTGAAACAACCATTTTTTTATGTAATGATTTGGAATCATCCAATTGAAACAATCACCAAAAAAACTGGTTGTTTGGAGTTCCAGACCCCCCAAAAATACAGCCAATAACTTGGGGTTTTCATCACTGCCGATTTGGATCTTTTTTCAGAGGAACGGAATCTGATCTCCTCCACAAATTGCTGGGAGAAATCGTGCATGAACTCTCCGCGATGTGGGCAGGTTGATCTGAGACCGAAACAAAAACACCCAGGACGGGTAAGTTAATAATGAAAAACTTGGCGTTTGTTAACAAAAACACCGAAGCAAGTGACCGATTATGTCAAGGTTTTCGGACATTTTTGGGAACAACAAAAAACGATGGCAACAAAAAACGATGAAAAACCCCAAGCAATTTCAATTGAAGGGCGGTAAAACACCCCCAGCCACGGGTTTGAATCTTTCGTTCGCGACTCTGAGATCCTGTTGATGGCTGAAATCCGGCGAGAGTTTACCACCCGGATGGTCCTGAAACCCGTCGTAAATAATGGGGATAAACTACCAACCTCAACTGGGTAGCAGGATTTCAGCCATCAACAGCCTCTAAAAATGGCTGGGGTGTTTTTTCTTAGGTCCTTGGTGGTCGGTCGTTTTTGAGGCAGTTTTCGGTGTGTCAAAGTTCTTCGATCCCATTTAGGCTTTGAAATTCAGACTTTCTCGAACTTCTGGAAAGAAAATCAAGAGTTTCATGAGCAAGATGGGCCCTTGCTAGTTGTAAATGGAGTTGTATTTGCCCCAACAAATGGCCTGAAATTAATTGGGTTTCACTTGGGATTTTAAACCCCCTTTTTTGTGGAGTTATGGGCCCCTACTGATAGCTGGTAGGGTCATGATGAATGACCAACCCAAACTTCATGCACCAAAAATTCGGGAGAAATCCCTCAAATTTAACACATCAAGGCGTCAAGTCAGATCCCCCTGAAAAAAAGGTGGCATGAAACATGATCCCGAAACGAGTGTCAACAAGGTGGATTCTATCAGTAACAATCTAACAAAACCGGCCAGAACTCTCTCGAGCAACTGGTAGCTGGGGTGTAAAGCATATAGAGTCGCAATTGATGTAGCCTCTAGATGGCTCAAAAATTCCCACAGATTTTGGATGTATTTCCTTTTCAAAATCCTCAGGGGATTTCCATGGGATGGGAGGTTGCTGCTGGGGCAAGCAGAAACAAGATCTGAAGGATTTCAATGTCAATGGTGCTACTTCCGTGTTAGACACCCAATGGGCCCCTCCTGCCATCATGGGGCTGGTCATCAAACTCGCCGTTTAGTTTTAGGACTGTCATGATTGACTAGTTGGTGGTTTCAACCCCTCTGAAAAATATTAGTCAAAATGGATTCCATTTCCCCAAGGTTTGGGGTGAAAGCAAAAAATATTTGAGTTGCCACCACCTAGTTTAGAATGACCACCGTTTGAGGATCACTACTAAAAAAGGTACAATTCTTTTATATCTTTCTGCCACATCCGGAGGATGCACTTTGAAGGAAAAAATTAATGCTTGACATTTCTCTCTTTGAGAGAAAATGGAAGATACACGTGGGGAAACTCGTCCAAAACCATCTTGGTCCATTCCTTTCGTTGGATCAAATTCTGCGAAAACCATTGGCATGAAAACATCGATTTATTTGCTAAGCATTCATGCAAAAACTGGTCGTCTGGGAGGAAACCTGGGGGAAAACCCCAATCCAAAAACCTCTACCAAAACTGAGGCTCTGAAAAACCCAACTGAGGTTTCTTGGATTTGCCTGTTCGATGCTTGGAAAAAGTCAAACCCATGTTCTCTCAAATGGTGGTGACAATGGTGAATTTACCGTGGTTTCGAATCCGTAAAAAACATCCCAAAAAACAAACCCAGGTAGCTGGTGGTTTTCTTTGCAACTTGAAAAACATGGCCAAATCGTGTCCCGAATCTTCCCGTTAGAAAATTCAAAAAACAACTGGATGAAACCAGCACCTACTTGGAGGATCATCCCAGATAGTAAGTAAATTGGATCACCCCCATTTACACGCCATGAATGGCCATTTAGAAGGGGTCCCACAACCCCAGGTCTAGGGAACGCAACCAATCACCATGGTTATTAACTACTTACCAGTCGTGGGATGATCCTCCAAGTTCTAGCTATCCCAACTTGAAGGCTTTCGTGCAAGATGGGTCATTTATCTATTGTATAAAATATACACCATAAGCAGAAAGGCTTCCAAAATAATTCACCACCACAAAAACAGCTAAATCCCCCAAACTATAGACCATGTCCCCTAAAAGGGGCTATATATTTCAAAACAGAAAGTAGCACTGTTTTTCATGGGAGATGTCAATTTCAGAGTGGCATCCTTTAGTTTTTGGATTCACCCAAACCAGAGCTCGTACCAGAATCAGAATCATCCATTGATCCTAGAAAACCCATGGATTATCCAACCAGAATTTCCGTACTGCGCACATAGCCAGCGGTTGCAAGGTCATCATCTCCTTCATATCTTTCAAAGTCATCATGGCCAGTCAACCTAACCCCCTGAAGAGTGGCACTAACGTTCTACGGTAGGGATAGCTAGCGCATCTTTTTGATGCTCTGCAATCGGTCAAAGTAACCAATACTCCCTTGAGCCTAGATACACCAGACACAGGTAGATTTTTTTGACTCTTCACTACACTGTACGGCCCACAGATCAAAAACACCCTCCCCCCCCCAGAAATAAGGGTTTGACACACGGCCTTGGGAAACAATCTGGTTGGTGGTTTCAACCCATTTGAAAAACATTAGTCAAAATCGGAATCTTCCCCAGGTAGGGTTGAAAATGAAAAATATTTGAGTTGCCACCACCTAGTTATGTCAGCCGTCCCTCTTCGTGTGATGTTTCAAACCCCAAAAGTTTCACCAACAACAACAACCTTGCAACCTCAGCCCGCCAGATGGTCGGCCTCCGGAACCTTTCTCCAACGGTGGGCCATTTTTTTTGGGGGGGCCAATTGTTTGGTGGCCAAGAAAGGGAACTGGAAGACTGGAAGTGGAAAAAAAATCCTATTCTTCCAAAATCAGTTGATCATTTTTCTTTTCTGAGGAAAAAAACATCCGTAAGTGAACTCCCATAGTCATTGAAGTAGAAAAACATGGGGTGTTTCAGTGGAACTTGGTTTCAACACAAGAAAGAATATTCCCCCAAAACTGGCTTCAAAAATCCTGAGTGACACCACCTCAGCTATGGATTCCGCAACTTTGATACAGTTCCATAAGGGTCACCCTCCGTGAAGGGTTCTTTGCAGTGATGGAAGGGGGTTTTCTTGATCCATTCCCCAGAAAAACATGTGGACATAAAAATCACAGCAAAGCAAGATCTGCATCTGGGTGTTTCCAAAAATAGGGGTGTTTCCCCCAAAATGGATGGTTTAAATAATGGAAAACCTCTTTGAAAATGGATGATTTGGGGGGAAACCCCCCTATTTTTCAAACATCCATTTAAAGTTTTTGTTGGTGATTTTCCAGCAATGGACACCAAGCAAAATCTGCATCTTCATTTTCGTGTTTTGTTTTTTTTTGGTTGCAAGCCTTACTTATCTTAATGCTTTCTGTTTTTGGGGGCCAAGCATCGGCCAGGAACGGACCGAGTTTCCATCGAATCGTTAGGGGTATTGAGGCGCCCCGCAGGGTGGGAGGTCCGACATTCACCAATTCAAAGGGGAGGCGTAGCTGTGGTTGGTCGTTGGCTGGAAAGTTTGCACAAAAAAAAAGAGGTGGTACCCCTCCGGTAAAAAATCACGAGGCAAATTGGAAAGTTCCCGTTTTTTTAGAGAAGGAAATGCATCGAAATATCATGGTCCATGATTCCAGTTGGTATGTTCTTTTTACTGCAGTTAGTAACAGAGGTGGATTTTACTGCTTGCTGCCTGACTTAGACTTTGTGGATTTGAGATGATTTCGAGTTTCCCATGGTAGAAAAGGATGGCAAACAAAAAACCCAAGGAAGCAAATGAGCCACGAAAAAAATCTGGCATTACTTTCCATTATACTGGATGTTTAATATTGTAATCCCTTAAAAAACCTAAACAATAAAATCGGTCACATGCTTTTTGAAAGTTTTGACAAAGCTGGACGAGCCTGAAATAGATTGAAAAATGCCGGCCAGCAAATTCAGAAACTAACATAGCACCCGAAAATGGACCGTTGGAAGACTACTTTTTTTTTTTGATACTATCTTTTCAGGCGCTATGTTAGTTTCAGGGAGGGTAGATCTTTACCAAAATTCTTCACTCAAAAGTATTCTATCACATAACTCAGGCCATGTCATGTTATCTTTCCCTGTTGGATACCCTCCCTTGCCTCCCTCAAACCAAAAGCTACCCACTTTTGCCTTTTGGGACCCGGCGTATTTTCGGGGGTGAACTTGCAGTTAGTTTCTTAGGGAGTGTAGTTTCAAATAATTGGAACAAATCATTGGGCAAAACATATATCCCAACTTGATGAGCATAATTGTCAGGGGCCTTTCTTGCAGTTAATTCTACGGAGGGGTTAACACATCACGTGGTCTTTTGTCTTCTCTAAGAGAACCCCAACATACCCCAACATCGCATAACCCCAGGTATCCCGTTTCACCGCCAAATGATTGACAGACTTTCTTCATGAACTGTTGGTTTTTCGGGTCTTGAGCCACGAAAAAACAACGGCGGTGACTTTCCACTGAAATCCTGGCCTTTTTGATAGGGATCCTTATAAAAGTTCACGAACTAATCCCCACCTAACTGGCTAGTATTTCATCCCCTATATAAACCAACCAGTTTTTTTTTGCTCACTTGGCTGTTTGAAGTATCCTCCACCATTGGTGATGTTTTGTTGGTTGCCCATCCACAATTTCCGGGCACGATGCATCGTCGCGCAGAGTTGCCGTCGCCGGGGCTCAGTTGGGCACCACCGAGGTGACCTCTTTACTGGACTTGCCAAAGTTGATCCAGCCTAAGGCGAACCAGTCAAGTCACGTCAGGGCGTCACGGGGGACAAGTTGATCCACCTTGGATACTTTTCATTTGCTGCGACTGTTTGGTGGTTGGCGAAAAAGTTCCAGCTTAAATATTCTCAACAAAATGGGTGGTTTAAAAATGGGCGATTTTCATCCCATGGGATCGAATCCGCCAAAAAATCACCCCAAAAACAAGCCCAAAGGATAATGTTGATGGTTCAGAAATCCTGCTAACCAGTTGAGGGAACGGTAGTTTATCCGAATATTTTTCTTGGATTCTTTACATCCCAGGTGGGTGGTGGTTGTTTGGGATTTCAGCCATCCACAAACCAAAGGATATGCCCTGGAAGTCAACCACCATTCTAAAAAATGTGGTTCCTTTTGGAAGATGATAAACCCCTAGTAAAATAATGGTGGTTCGGAAACCAACCTATAAAAAATGGTGGTTGGACTTCCTGGGTATGGATTTGTTTATCATGACTCACTTCGCCAACTTGGATATTTGTCGCTTGGGTGATTTTGGGATCCAAGCCGATTTTATCATTGCTGGACCATGAAAAAATCACCAGAACTAGTTGGTGGTTGAACCAACCCATTTGAAAAATATTAGTCAAATTGGATGATTTCCCGAAATAGGGGTGAAAATAAAAAATCATTGAAACCACCAACCAGAGAATAAAATGCATTTTTGGAGGGAAAATTTCCCTTACTTTTTTACCACCACAAGTTTGCAGGGGTTTTTCCTCATTTGGCGGGAGTTTGGTTGCGAAAAAGCCCAGAAACATCTTCATACCCTTGGCTTTGCTTAAGGTGGCTGGAAAAAAAAACATACTCCCCAAATGGTGGTAAAACCATTTAATTTACCATGGTAGGATCCGTATCAAATCACCCAAAAAAACAAACATCTTCGTACCCAAAATGGTGATTTTTCCGGGCAAAACCTTGGATACGTTGGTTGTTTTCAGCCACGTAACGTTGCCAAAAGTAAACCATTGGACGAAGAGGATTGATGCGTATCTCACTGGCATCTCGACCAAGTTGACTAGCGTCCTGGCGCGTTCAATGTGCGACTTTGCCGAAGATGGGCGAAGGAGAATACGTTTCCAAAAGCACAAACACATAGATACCAAACATGGGGCATATTCCAGGTCATATTTTTAACAGGTCGAAAAAAAAACCGTAATTGTAACATGCATTTCCTTTCAAAAAGTAGCATCATTTTAGGTATCTACCTGGAACCCAAATGACCTCTATTTTTGAAGGTCAACCCCCCAAAACAAGGTCTTTTCCAATCAAAACAAGGGTCATTTGGGTCCCAGGTATCTCAAATTTGCAGGGGATCAATTTTACAAGGACTCCGAAAAGAGTGACCTCCAAAAATCCACATGCTTCCCAAATTTTTATCAAAAGTTCCAATACCGTACCTGGAACCCCTAGGTACCCAACCATTTATACAATGGTTCGCTATCAATGGGATGATTCCAAATCTTTATATAGAAAAATGGTTGGAAATCACCAAACATCCATCCATTTATAAATGGTTGGCCTTGGGGTTCCAGGTATCCAATAAGTTTGGTTGTATGGGAAAGTATCTTCGGAAAGCTTATGGAAATCCTTGGAGTTCTAGATGGACCAACAGCACTTTAGATTTGGGAAAAAACCCTGGATCTTCCTTTTGTATGTAAAATGTCGAAATCCACCCAAACAACCTATCAACTTTGGCAGAAATTCTACATATCTGGAAGATCCAGGTATTACTTAAAAAAACATGGTTATAGCCAACCAACCAATCAACCCTCTCGTGAATTTCCAACAAAATTCGCTGACAGTAAAAACCACCAAAACAATGGCAGATGATGACATTTCAACCTTCGAAAAAAACATCCCAATTTTAGTCGCGGAAAAAAGACAAGAACTCGGTCTTCTATTAAAGACAGTCTACCGCTGCCGGAAAGAATAGGAATAGGTATACATGGTATATATGGTATTGGACCGTCGTTGTGGGTGCAAGGATGGAAGCGCAGCTATGACTGCTGGTTACAGCCGAAATACACCAACAAAAATCCTGAGAAACTAAGATAGCCGCCTGGAAATCCAGGCATAATTGTGTTGCTGCATTTCCTACTAGAAAAGAGGTGATGTTCCATTGATATCTTGCTTTCGACAAATAAACTCGGATTTGTTGCGATTGTTTTTTGGAGTGATGAAACATTACAGAGGTAGGGACCAATTTTTCTTTCTAAAAATCTTGGGCTTTCCTTTCTTACACTTCCTTTTCAACGCACCAAACATTCGCACCTGCCGGGGGAAGCTTAACCCAATCTTCCCACCATCAATTTCAGGTGCGAGCTTGGTAAGTTTCAGGGAGGGTAGATCTGCTTGTCTATCGTGATTGGAAACAGTTGGCTTGCACACATATTTCTCTCACCAAAATGTTCCAAATTTTCATTTTGATTCTACCATTTTTCCTATTATTTGTTCATCATCCTTTGAAAAAAAAAGCACCCTAAAGTAAGAACTCCAAGTCTTTACCCTGATCTAAGGCATCATGTTGAGGACGAAAACATGGAGGGAATTCACCCATGCCGAATCGGTGGTAATGTTCTCAGCAATGGTGTCCAGTTGGTTTTCATCATGGAAATCTAACAGGCCCACCTTTTCAGTGTTTTTTGAGGAAATGCCGCCGGTTTTTTTTGTATGCCAAAAATTAGGGGATGATGGTGATTACCCTCCTTACAGTTCGCACCCGAAAATGGCTGGTTGGAAGATGAAACTTCATTGTGGGATGGTCTATTTTCAGGTGGAAACTGTTTAGTTTCAGGGAGGGTAATAATCCAAAAAAATGACCGGCCTTTTCTTGGGGGCGGGGGGTGGCATTGCGGGGGTACGGTACCCTTTCATTCCCATAGAAAAACACGGTTTTCTCCTCCACGTGATACTGCCAGAGCTCGTTCACGTCTTGTTCCTCGATTTCAAACCGATGTCTCCGTTAGCCCCGCAAAACTAGCCCGACCAAACGATGTCACCCAAAATGATGGGCCTTGGAAAAGGTGATGCCTAGGCTTGCAATATGGCCATGTTTGGGTATTTTTCTGAGGTGTAATACTGTACTCAATCCATCTTGAAAAAACAAAACACCGATGAAATCACGTCATATTTCCACCAGCTGTCAAGTGCCTTCGTTTTTACTTGGAGGATCATGTTAGTAAGTGGTTCGGATCACCCCCATGTATTTCCGCCATGAATTGGCCATTTATGGAAACGGTCCCACGATCACCGATCCTTCGGGGGTTCACGCAAGGGCCCAAAGTTTGATGCAAAAGACGAGTCCGTGTTTCGTGGAGGATTTCGCAGCCCCCAACGTGTGGGGTCAAGGTAAAGTCGCGGGTTTGTTGGGGAATGGTCGGGCCGCACATTCAATGACCCGAATCCTTATATTGGGTATACAAACCCTTGGGTCAATGACCATTCCCTATGAAGCGAAACTCGGACTGTCAAGGGGCTCCCAATTCTGAATCACCCATTTTTTCAATATGGAAACAATGGGAGTTGATCGACCCGATCGCACACATGTTGTAAAATGGATTCATCATTTTATCCCAGTTCTACCTGGGGGGGAAAAGGTGAAAAAAAACAGCAGGATGACGTGGAATTTTTTGAGTTCAGGAAAAATCCGACACTTACATACTTGGATGTCCCAAGAAGTTAGGATCAATGGCTAGTAAATGGGTTAAGTTATAACCTATTTATCAATGGGGTATATTGGGGTTATAACCCACTGACAAACCACTGATCCTAACTTCCTTCAAAATGCAAGCATGTGTTCCCAAAGAACTTTTGAACCTACCAAATTGGTGATGAACACTTTTCATGGGTCATCCCATGGCTCATCATCCGGATCAACAAAATCTACACCCCAACAAAAACCAAAGATCCAACAAATGGTATCGTTTGGACCTGGACCTACCCTGCCCCAGTAACAGTGGCAAATAAAGATTTAAAGGGATTCCCAAGCCTAAAAATGTAATGATCCTGGTGGTGACTGTTAGTGGCTGGGGGGTATACCCGATGTATAGTCTATATTGTGATGCCAGTCACCCCTCTCAGGATGCCAGTCATCACCAAGATGCCAGCATTTTTTGAGGCCACTTTGGAGGATCATCCCATGACTTGCAAGTGGTTGACAAACATGGTCCATCGGTTGCGTCCCCTAAACATTCGGGCTGGTCTAGTTGTAAATGGCAGAAGTAACTAACCCCCCTTAACTAACTGGTTGGTGGTTGAACCAACCCCATTTGAACAATATGTGTTCCTCCAATTGCATCATTTCCCCAAATAACCGGGGGTGAACATTCCAAAAAATATTTGAGAAACGCCACCACCTAGCTAACCACGTATCCGATAATGGGGGATCCCTATCCTCCAAGGACACCTTGGAAGATTTTCTTGGACCAAGAGTCGTTGTTTAATGCTTCCAAGATATGCCTCGGGCACAATGACAAGAAGGCGAGGCGAAGCTGGTGACTGCTGACATGGTGTCCATTGCTGGAAAATCACGAAAAACCTTCAAATAGGAAAAAACACCACAACATCTTTTCATTCATGGTCCATTTTTCCATTGCTACAAGATATTTACCCCAGGTTACCCATTTATTTCAGACCCATTTATAGGGGCCTCATAACCCCCCTTTATAATTGGTAGAGCCTATCATATGAGTGTTCGGGCGGATAGATTTGCCGATTCTTTTCCCTGCAAACTTGGTGATTTGAATGAATTTCTCGGGTCAAAATCATCGAAATCACCCGAACCAAACCACAGGTTGATCCAAAGTTCAGGGTTTTTTCTCCCCAAGTTGAAGGCGGGTTTATGCCATCTGAACCATCCACCTCCATGACCTTGGGTTCCTTCGCCGTTCATTTTCCAGGGTGTTTTGAACCGAGAGAATGCCGAACGAAAAACACTGTCACGATTTGAACCACCAAGAGTTGGTGGCCTTCAATTTTGCTTCATTTTTGAAAGAGCCCAAGGCTACGAATTTTTGTATATATATATATAAATACGAGAAAAACATGTATATATATATATATATCAGGGTACACTTTAGGCATTGAAAAAAAGGGTATTTTAGGATGAACCACCCCTTGTAGATGACCTTCCCAGTTTTCGTTGATAGAAATTGGCCAGTAAAACTGGCAAAAACGCCAACAAAGCATGTGGAGTTTTGCCACTCTGGAGGTTTCGAAGTCATTTTGTATGAACATGAAGGATGACCCTAACTAAGAATCCCGGTTGAATTCGGAGAGGTACTGTTGATGGTTCAGAAATCCCAAACAACCACCTGGGATGCATAAAACCCTGCAAATAATGGGATAAACTACCAATCTCAACTGGTGAGTTGATCCCGGATTCCTGTTCCATCAACAGTAGAAATTTCCATGCTTCAACCCCCAAAAAAAATCTCCAAGTCTTTTTCCAGCTTAGTAAAAAAATCATCCAAAAAATCGTCCAACCTCCAAGTGACTGAGCTAAATAGATCGCCTGTTCCTTGACATCATGCATCTCTGCAATAGTGGAACAAAAAGCTTCCACATCCATGGCCACTACTCCTTGGATTGGTTGGTGCATCCATGGGTTCCATGGGTTCCGGTGGGTTGGTGTGGATCCAAATTGCTAAACAACTTTTGGAGCCGAACCAATTGGGAGGGGTGAATGAATGAACTTTTTTTTTTTGCAGGGGTGTATTTATATGTGGTGGTGCCTTTTTTTTTTCGACTTTTTTGAGGTGAGTTTCTAGTTGGTGGTTGAACCAACCCAGTTGAAAAATATGATAGTCAAATTGGATCATTTCCCCAGGTAGGGGCGAAAATAAAAAATCTTTTGAAACCACCAGCTAGGTTTTTTTTCCCGAGAAAACCTCAAAAGTCTGTTCAAGGTATCATGATACCAACCAAAACAAAAAACCTATGGGTATTCCATTTGTAAATGGTTGTCACTTGGATGAGTCCATACTTGGATGAGTCCATCCAAATCTTGAGGAAAATAGTTGGAAATCCACCAAAGTAAAAATCCATGGACCATTTTTTCAACTGCCTGGAAAACATTGGAAAGTACCCATGTTTTTGAGGCAACAAAGTGGCTTGCCGTTTTAGGGCTTTCAACTCGAGCAAGTTGATGACCGGTTTGGGGTCATCAACTGCTTGGAATCCATGGATTTCCAGGAGGATTTGATACCTGGATCACCGATTTTTACCCTTTTTGGAGGTCACCAACTTCCAACCAACCTTTGGACTGATTTTGTTTTCGGGTCACGTTTGAACGTTTGCACTCACTCACCATTTCCCCCAAAAAAAGAGCACGGAAAATGCAGCAGAATTGCCAGGGTTTTTTCGTTTTTTTTTGTCAGTGAATTTTGGTAACCACAAGTCAAAGCGAAAAAAAATTGGAAGAGCTAGGTAGCTTCGAACATACATTGTTTCCGGTGAGGGTTGAGGAGATGGCAAAATTCAAATGGGAAAGAATTACACCAGGGCAGTAGATGGTGCAGTTACCATGTATTGGTTTATATACGCCCTGTATTAGCCCACCCTTTGGGGACTGTGCCATGTACTTTGACCATGGGGTATGCCCTCTAGTAAACTAACATAGCAATGGCATATTCCATATTCTCACTAGAAACTGCATCTTCATTCAGGGTTCATTTTCCATTGCTACAAGATGGGTCCAAAAACCAGTTACACATAGGCTTATTTCACCCCAGTGAAACATTTATTAAAAAACCCATTTATAGGGTTTAAATATGGCCTCATTCATAACGATCGTAGGGTGCCCATCTTGCATGTTAAACTAACGGGGCGATGGTAAGGTAGCTCCTGGGGAGCTTGCTACAAAAGAAACTGAGATCTAAGTCCACCCGGTCATGACATTCCTGCGGTTAGCAGCATTCAAAACTCGTTGTCCCATCCCTTTATAATGGTTGGATTATAGGGATCCTTGTATTGGCCTATTAAACTTCCTATAAAACTGTATCAAACTGGGTAGTATGATCCCGTATATACACCAAATAACACGGGTTTTTGGTCACTGCTGGGGTTGACCCCTACGGTATTTCCTAGCCAGCATCGATGGCTGGAAAATCCCAAACATATTTTGGGAGTATGGAAATATATCAGCTAATAGTTACTTGGTTGTTTGGGGCCCGGTTGTTTCGATTCGTGGGATCCCCTCATGAAAGGGATTGTTACTTGGGGTTACCCCTAGAGCCCCAAACCACCTGGCCCCAAACCACCCATCTACCATTAGTTGAATATATACATCTATCCAAATTGAAACTTCCATAAGAACTTCACCAAATCCCCAAAGAATTTGAACGAGACCCGCTACTAACTGCGTACAGTTTTTTTTGCTTAACTGCGTAAACCATATCTTAACATCATACAATCGAAATAGTAGTAATTGTTGAAAATACGTGCTTGCATTGGCAACGGGCTCAGCTCTTTTTCAGGACCACTGCCGTCTGTCAGCAATCCCGCCACCAATATTTCAGTGCCAACATGGTCCTGCACACACATGCGGCAGTATGAAGAGCGAATTCAAAGATATGGCAGCCGCATTCCTACCAAATTTTTCAACACTTCAATTATCTCTATATCTCAAAATTCAAACCTGTATATACTCAGAACTTCAAATATGTATATATTGAGAACTTCAAATATGTATCTTCAGAACTACACACATCTATTTCAAAAATTTAATTTATTTTTCAATTGTTTTTTGGTTTCAGCTAGGAGCAAATGATTCCGCTGCAGCCGGTCAGCCAAGCAGTGTAGAAAGCCCTGGCCAGGGGCAAAGGGAGACCCTGCAATACATTATGTAGGTGTGTGTAATGTGTTGTATGTAATATGTAGTATGAAGGAGGAAAATGAAATATGTACTTTGCAATATGTAAGACCCTAGGACGCAATAAGTGCCTGCCCCCAAAACCCTGAATCTAAGTAGTACTAGCAGTAGTGGTGGTGGTAGTAGAAGTAGAAGTAGAAGTAGAAGTAGAAGTAGAAGTAGAAGTAGAAGTAGAAGTAGAAGAAGTAGT
>DF239136.1:3022-44450 GCA_000507305.1 Breviolum minutum Mf 1.05b.01
GTAGTAGTAGTAGTAGTAGTAGTAGTAGTAGTAGTAGGCTGTTGTTGTTGTTGTTGTTGTTGTTGTTGTTTCTGCTGTTGCTGCACAACAGAGACATGGATGTCAATTTCATCCGGTTGGTTCTGGACATCGACATTCCTTTTGACCGATCGCCACCCGATCCAGGGGGCCTATGGCTGAACCTGAATGGTTGGGTTCACTCTTCTTTGGCCTCATCATTTTGAGCTTTATTCCCGGACCATGGCAGGCACCTGTTTTCAATGGTGGCAGTGCTTGGGGTGGAAAGCAACTGGATGTTTGGACACTAGAACTTCTTCAGCTTTGGGCATTCCAACTACTCACCACTCACTTGAAAGCAAGTTTTGCAAATTCATTGGTTTTTCAATTGTCTCAAGGCAAAGTGGTTCGTTCCAACTGGGAGTTATGTATATATATATATATTTTTTTTTTCTCCCCCAGTGTTCCTTAAAGAGGCTGCAACTTCTTAGGTAAAGATTTTGTTGGACCACCTTAAAGGGAAGGGTAAAGTTCGGGATGATTTTTGTGGCATTTTTTTTGAGAGTGGAATTCTGCCTCAGACAAAATGTACACAAAAACTGTACACTTGCAATTGCTAGATATGTGTCAGGAGTTTTTTTTGTCAGGTTTTTCGATGTTTCCTTACGCTTACCATCTGTTTTTTCCCAACAAATCATCCACCATCATATCAACATTGGTATTGGCCCGGAACGATTTCGATTTCCATTGCTTTCAATTTTGAGTGAACTGATGTGATTCGTGGGAATGATCTCATTCGCCCGGGCCCCGTGTTTTTTGCATAATAACCTCGTGTGCGGCACCAGGTGATTTTGAGTCCCATTATCGGATTGATCAACTTGTTCTACATGTTCAAGGTCCTATTGAACCAGCTGTGATGAAAGGGTTTGGAGTGAAAATTTTGATCGTTTACATTGGTAGCTGGGATGAAGGAGGGATGAAGGAGGCAGGTTTTTTTTGCATTACGAGCATACTTGCTGAGGGCTTTATGAAAAGAAGATTTCGTTACTGTAAGTCCTAGAGAAAGATTCCAACTGAGGACCAGTTCCCATTTCACCAAAGATGAATGAACCAACGACGATTTGAAGGGTCATGATTTGAAGAAAAGAATCAGATATTCACATTGACATTACAAAGATGCCTGTCTAGGGCTGTGTCCCAAATGTGGGTGTCAAGACACAAATCTCCACGTCACTATCACTTTCTTCGGGTGTCTAAACCACCAGGCGGGGAACATGCACAACTTTACCTCTTGATAAATTTCTTCAGTCCTTGGCAGTGATGCCTTTAAAACCTGATGAGATGCCTGACCAAAACAGATCGATTTCAAAATCAACCGTATAGAAATGTCAGCAAATGTAGCCTTTTTGAATCACATGGTGTCTTTCTGTTTTGCGGGGTGGGCATCCACCGCCCCTATTAAGGTCTCAACCTTTCCAAATGATGTTTGTAGATATCAATGACCAAATGTCAGCCACATCTGCAGTTTGGCATCTTCTTTTTGGCCATTGCTGCCATCTTTGGCTACTTGGCTGAGATTGCGAAGAAAAAATTGGGGAGAACCATTCAACAAACTAACATAGACATGGAAGATCTACTATGTAGAGTGTATCCATTTGTCAATGGGTGATACATCTGCAAATGATGGGATTTTGTTATTGCTATGGCATGCGGGATGCTATGAAAGTTTGCTGAATTTTTGTTTTCTGCAGGTTTTGAGATGAAATTTCACTCACCATCCTATTTTACTGGAGGTGTGCTGGCAAGGGTGATCCATCAATGGTTTTTTGTTGCAAAGTTGACCTTTTTTTTTTTTGAAAAATAATACAAGCCCAAAATAAAGGGCCGTCTTTATATATTTATATACTCAGATATTCTGTATACGTATTATGCATCATGTTTATGACATAAATTATACATTACGATGTTACAGATTCCTGCAAAGGGATGACCCTCTGACGGCCCCGGGGGAAACATGGAGCTGGAAGCAATTTTTCATTGTCCTGAAGCCACAGCACTTGGGTTGTTTCTATATTACCTCAAATCTACAAGAATTACACTGCTGGAAACTAAGATATCCGCTACCAACAGCATTTTTGAGTCGATGATGGTCCGAACTTCCCCCTTGGGCCAACGGACTGATTCCCATGGACGGTAGCTCATAAATATTACCGTTTTCTATCCCCAATCAAAATTTCAAAGAAATTACCTTATAGAATTATCGATGTCATGTTTGCCGGCTTGATTTATTTCAAGCCCTCAAAACATCTACATTTCTCCCCAGGAAGCTCCTTCAGATTTGGATGATTTGATCCGAGGCCTTCAGTGGTATTTTGAGGCAACCACCACCGAGGGTCAATGCCCGCGTTTGGGGCCTCAGAAGATTTTTGTTGTTTCGTTGTGTGGGAAACCCCGGGGTTTCCGAGGGGCAGGAACAAGTGCGGCCTGGGGATTTTTTGCCTTCAGTTGGTTGCTGCTCATAACACCCATATCATGCCTAATGCAGCGGTAACATTGTGAGAAGTTTCATGTTGCCACCCGAGCCATGACTTTTCTTGATTGAGCTGAAAGTCAAGAATTATGACAACTGACAACCGTGCTTAAACAATCAACATTTTTCATTGCAAAGTGTTATAAAAAATTCTACAATATATACAGATATAGATTATATATATACTCATATATGCATTAGCTGAAAAAAAACAATTGCAAACAATTGAACACGTGTAGAATCCCACGATTTTCCGGATTGTCGATCAGAATGTGGGGCACTCCAACGTGGTAGCAAGAACGAGCCCTTCAACTGTGGCATGTGTGGAACAGTGGGGAAAACCTGGGGAAATCCAACGGGGAAAACCAATGGGAAAGACACCGGGAAAAATCGGTGAGCAGTTGTCGGTTGAAGATGGCCTTTTTTGAGGTGGTTTGAACATGTTTTAACGGTGTTGTTTTAAAGTTGTTGTTGTTGTTGTTGATGAAAGTTTTAGTCGGGATGCACTCAAGACCACCTAATTCAGCATTGAGATTTCTTCGGGAGTTATATTAGGATGTTCGAGCTGACTGAAACAAACTGGCACCGATAGGATTTTGATATTTGAGTGCTACAGCAGTTGAACCTCCTTTTCCAGGGGCTGATTTTCAGGTGGATGGAAACATGGAAGGGTTTTGTGGAAGAAAATGCGAGGGCCTTTTCCGAAATCGATGAGGTCAGTAGCTTAAGAGAGAGATCTGACCCACAGACGGGAAGAGATTCTGAATGTGCAAAGATTCCATTTCTTCATGCATTTCCAGGTTGCGCAAATAAGGGAGTACATGATGTTTATATGTTTCATCTTCTATTTGTGAACACTTTGCCCCAATTTTCCTGGCACAAACTTGAGATCTCTGATGTGTTTTTTTTCACAATGATGTTTTTTTTCTTCCCAACACAGCATGCCACATGTTACAAGTTTTGTTGGTTGTTAGCTATTTACACAAAAAATATCTTCAATAGTCAGGCAGTAGGGGACCAACAGCCAAACACTAAGGAACTCGAAGTCAAAGATGATCAATTTGTGAGGTGCGACCCCCATCAGTTGCAGCCATCAGCCAAGTTCAGAATCACATGGAATTTTCTTGGAGTTTCTCAACAGCGGAGTTGTTTTTTTTCTTCAATCAATGCATTGGAAAAAAACACGAATGTATAAACAAAAAGGGTAGCTGGCAGGTGTTAATATGAGGGGAGGAAAAATGGTGTCAGCAAAAAAGAGATACAAGTACTTCAAATGGAGGTACCGCGTTGTGCCTTTAAATTCAGGCAAAATGTTTTGTGGGATTCCTTAGTCCATCACAGCTCCTTCGAAAAAACACCATTCAACTGAAACATCCGGCTGTGTTTCGAACTTGGAATTCATGATATGGTACCAGGCAGAAGTTTTATTTCAGTTTTTTTTTCTGCAGTCAGATACTTTGTTGCTTGGTGGTTAATATTTGTGCGTAATCCTTACAACAGATCCTATGGGATCAGCCACAGGATCAGTGATAACTCCTTTTGATCACGGACATTTCGAATCCCACTACCAACGGACCAAAATGGCTGTGTCTCAACATTATGGATGAGCCAAACAACCCGTTGATACCATTGGTGGAGTTCGAAAGTGGTACCCACATTTTGTATCCAATATGCTGGAAGCCTTGATTAATGAAGTTATTTGGATGTAAGAAAACCAGGTTGGTGGTTTCAGATGGTTACCCTCCCGAAGTTTAATATTGCACCCGAAAAGATGCCTTCCCAATAGGAAAGGATCGTCTTCGAACCACCATTTCTCAGGGGCGAGCTGTTAAACTTCGGGGAGTGTAGTTATATGATGTTTTTGGTTGGGATTTTTTTCGACCATTTCAGTTTTTGACACATGTGTTTGGAGCCTTGAAACCCGTGGTGGTTCAGCCATTCTTGCATCCCTGGAAAGGTACATGAAGAGTGGTCAAGCTCCACAGAATCCTTTTGAGAAGATCAAAGATATGGCTCAAGAGGTGGACAACCTCACAAAACTGGGAGGAACATGAACATTTTGTAGCGATTCCTGGTTAGCTGTTTGTGTATTAGTTGATGTTTTTACCCTTGGACAAAAAACACCTTTGGATGCTGAAGATTTTTGCCAATTGAATGATGTTTTTTTTAAAAACATTTTTGCGAGATTTGATGTTGGAGATGCGGAAATTGAAGGTTTTGAGTAGAAGTTCTGTCATTTTCTCAGGGGTTTGGTGGTGCTTTTCGGGGTTTGCTTCCCGGTGTCTCAAAAGGCGGCTGAGAAACAAGTCTCCAAGGCAACGCCAGCCAGGTGGGGGCTGATTCGAAGGGTTTTTTGACATTTTTTTTTGGGAGGTCAAGTGTCTGGGGAAAGGTTCATTTGTATGGGATCAAGGTAGGTATAACTGTATAACATCCTGGGAATTCTAACATATTCACCCCCTTTTGAAGGGCACTTTTGAGTCGATGATTTTCCGAAGGTGGGATATGGTTGGGATCCCTGAGTCTAACAATGCATAGTCTTTTTGGTCACTGCTATTGGGGAGGGGGCCACACCCAAGGCATATATCATATAGATATTCCATGATATGCCATGAATCCTATGAGATAGTTTCAACTTGGGGGTTGAAAAAAAAGCCTGGTTCACAGTGGGTAGATACACATATTTATTTTCATGCAAGAGAACCCTATTAACATTCACTATCCACTTGTAAACCAGTGTTTAAGCAGGGCCCAATTAGTTGTTCTTATGATTTGTTAAGGTAAAATTTTAAAGAGAGGATCTCAACGCTAAATTTCAACAAAAAATCAGTAATTTGATAATTTGATAAAACAAGAGCTGTTGACATCTTTTCTCACTTGTCTCTTGAAATGTGAGAAAAAAATCAGAGGTAATATATACTGTACTGATCTGTACATACAGGACGACCAGGCCATGATGGAAATGGTTTCAAAATGGAATCACAGTTGATAGCTGAATCCCCCAAAAAAGGAGAAACAGCAGCCTTCCAAGATTGAAGCCACAACAAGAGTCCTGAAGGGGGTAGCCTTGAACCATTCTGCAAAAACACAGAATTTTTAGGTCTTTTGTGAAAATCAGCAACTTGCCAATCAGATTACAAGACACACACTGATGACCCATTTCGTTTTTCAAAAGCTGTTTGTTTCCATATTGGATCTCCCTAAGAATCAAACCCGGATGGATTTCATGAAAGTTGCGAACAAAAAAAACTCCACCGCTTGCAGTCCCAAAAGCAAGAAGAAACCCAGTGAAGTGGTCGATGTGGAGGCGGTCGATGGGTTTGACATCCTGCCACTATCTTGATAGGAGTTGATATATATTAATACAATGATCATATCATCCATGTACATATCATGTAAGAGCGCAAGAGCTAGGTGCAAGCCTTTGGTGGGAAAAAACGCTGCCCTTCCACCAGGTTCTTTGAAAAAAAAAGAGGCGAGACGATGAGGAGATGGTGGGAGCGGTACGAGTTCCAAGGTGCAAACCAGTATTTGGGATAAACATATACAATCATTTATATTTATATTTTTTCCGACTTGGATTGGAGGTATCGGTCACTATCACAGATTTTGTTCGTTTTGACCCGTTAAAACATGTTTAAATCAATATATATAGATATATATAATTTTGTCTTTTGTTTAAGTAAGAATCATCTTTCGTTGATGCATGCATGCCATGTATTGCTGCAAAGGGTGCTGGACATGTTTCATCTACCACCAACGCCAGGTAAACAAATCACACTTGCTGACAGGTTTGCTGTTTTAGCACCTGGGTGCATCGGAACGATGAACTACTCAGCTACCTCGTTCTCAATAGAGAGGTGGGGTATCGGTGGGAACGGGTTGGGAGTGAGCCAAGTGCTGATGTGAACATTGATATTTCATATATTTAAATATATGTTTTGGAGTTTAGACGCGTCCAGCCAAAAGATGAAGATGTTCATCAATTTTGGGATGCATATAATATAGATGTACAAATGGATTTACAGATGGACGTAGATATAGCTACAAACATGAATTTAAAATAAACTCGCGGATGTCAATATTACATTCAACATGCATTTGATTTCAACCATCATATTGTATGAATGGCGATGAAAATTCGTGCTTTCGTTGCCTACTTGGTAGAAAAATAGGATCTTTAGTGACTCAACCCCAACCAACCATTGACTGACATCATTTTTTGCAAAACTATCATGTGTTGTTTTTTGTGGTGATTTCTTTTGATGATTCAGAAAATCCAAACAACCAGTTAGCAAATTCGTTTGATTTCACGGGATTTTTGCAGGAAATGTCTACATCCCAGGTGCTTCGCCGAGGAAACTCAGACAAAGCGACCAAAGGCTTTGTTCAGAGCGACCCTTTTGAAACCACCGCGCGTTGGAAAAAAAAATCCCCACAGAACTGCCCACAGATTTGGGCTGAGATTCCAGATTCTGTTTGGAGATTTTTTTGACATGACCATATTATCCACGTGTCGTTTCAGTGTCAAAAACCACCAAACTTTCTGTTTGGCCACTGGACCTCTTTGCAAAATTGCTGTGTAGATACATGTGGAAACCTGTCGAGCAGCAAACACAGAAGATTCGGAACCTTTTTTTCCTGTTGTTTCCATGTTTGTTGCTCATACTGTTGATGGAAGAAATTATGCAATGGATGGTTCTAAAAAACACTGTAAATTGGTTGAATTAAAGCTACTTTGTTTGGTTGTTGCCGGCGGATTTCTGAAGTATCAACAGCATGCTGTTTGACACTTTGACGCGACAGTTGTCCAGGTGCAAGGTTTTTTCTTTCAGCAACAGTGTCACACCAAACTGAATTTCGCCAAGATGCATTTTTTGGGGTAACAGAATCCCCAAGAAACATGCAGAAAAGCCTGGAAAAACAAGGTAGAATTCAAGGAGACATTCCAAAACGTGAAATCAACATAATGAGCTCTAAATCGGTGTTTGCGGCATAGCAAACGGTCCAAGTCAGTAAAAACAGTGAGTAAAGATCATTGTTTGGTTAGGTATTTTCTTTCAAAAAAAGACCTTGACTGAAGAAATCATTGGATAGAAATCAACCTTCAACATCTTTCAACTCTTTGGGTGCTTGGAAGTTCTTCCATGGACACTTCCGTGGCTTCGATTCGCGTTCAGCGAACAGAGGACATCGAAAAAAGGGAATGGATGGAATGGACATGCTGAATCAACATATGACATGAGACCAGAAGATGCTGCACAAAGTCAACAAAATACAGAAAGGACTTAAGCGCTTTTCTAGGTGGTGGTTTCAAACATTTTTTATTTTCACCCCTACTTGGGGAGATGATCCACTTTGACTAATACTTTTCAGATGGGTTGAAACCACCAACCAGTTTTTGATTTTTGGCATTTGTTGGCTCCCAGACTCTCAGACTTTCCAAAAAGATATTTTCACCCAGCATTCCTAAAAGGACACCGTCAGGCTAGTACTCATGGAGACACGCAAGAAACCTTTAAGATAGATAGAAACGATGTTTTGGAAATGTTTATAAAGGGTAACTTCTGTCAACTTATTTAGGGTATACATGTTTCAAAGATGTATTTTTTACTTGCTTGGCACGGCAGAAAGAAACATCTCGTTTGCGATGAACGTACCCCTTAGAGGTTTTGAAATTTATCGCCCTTTCGTGCTTGTTCTTTAATGCGTTTTCCACTTTTTCTTGGGGATACAGATGGCAAACTGACTACCAAGAAGTGTTTCGGAAGACTAGCTTTATTTGTGAATCAAAAGATGCAGTGGTATTGCTTTCCGTACTGAGATGCTGGAAATTCTGGTTACCGCACTTTAGTTCTTGAGAAAAATCCCAACCAATGCATGTGTCTCAAGAAGAATGTCCCTTAAACTCTGTTGACGCACCTACTAAAAATACCTACTAACAATCAACAACTTCTAAATGGTCTTTTTTTTCATCCACAACTTCCAATGTTCTTTAAAACAATGCACACCCCACCAGATTTCCTTTTATTTCTCGTGAATTTCTCCTTTTGTCCCCGGTGACCCAATGTGTTTTCAGGATGGTCGCGGTCAAAGTACGGTGGCTCTACGTGACTTCGAAAGTGGCGAGGCCATTGATATCCACATCCTTGGAAAAAGATAGGCATCTTGAAACAACATGGAATCATCTTGAAACCTTCTGTTTTTGGATAGGCCCAATTCCATGGCCATTTTCAAGCAAGTAATCTCGGAATCTTTGACTGGTTGAAATATCAATATACGATAGTTATAAATATATACATTTGACATATGTATACATATATATATATATTATATACAGTACTGTAGATATCCATGGTGTGTGTCTCAAAATTTCGGGGACCCAAACCTTGATGAAGTGGAGAATCAACAAGTCAGTCTATGCCTAGTCCATATAGCATATATAGCTCCATGGCAATGCAAACTTTGGTTCCAAACCAAGGATGTTTCCTCTACAAAAAAGGAACCATTTTGACATCAGTGTTGGATGATTATTTCGCATATGCAACACTAACTTTTTGTAACTTTTTTTAAAAACAGATACTTTTTCCAGCCTTTCCACCCAGAATCTCAGAAGCTCACCATTACAGTCAACCCCTTACTGTAAGCCAAAGGAATAAACAAAAACTTCTGGAAACCATTTTTTTTCCTCCCGGGACACCGGGACACCAACTCACCTGAAAAAACTTACCACATTTTTTTTGTCGAAAGGTGCTGATTGAAGAGCCGTGCTTGGCAGTTTCTTTTGAAAGCTTGGAGCCAAGCTGGGCCAAATCATTACGAAGTCAACTGAAGGAGTTGGATCCAATTTGTGCATGGCAGTTGGGAGTCCCAGATGGGTGGGTGGGATAGCGGATTGGTGATCTTGGTGGGTGGTTGGTTCCTGGGTGATGATGGTGGTGTTTTTTTGGTTGGAAGTGTGTGAGTCTTGTGGGGATGGTTGGTTGGGAAAATCTGCCAAAAGAGTACAAAAAGGAACATTTTTTGTTGGAAATAATTGATTCGATTCTGGAAGAGTCGATTTCAATCCGAATTTCGATTGAAGCCAAAACCCATCAAGACCTCATGTACTTACCCTCCAGGGAACTAACATATCTCCTACCAAGGACAGTTTTGAAGATGATTTTCCTGTTCCGCAGGTGGGATATGGACTCATTCCCTGGAGGGTACAAATTGGGAGCCCTCAAGTCGACAGGTGGTGTGTGAAGTTGACCCACGAAAATAACTTTAGATTTGGTGCTTAAAAAAAACATAGCGTTTAAAGTTGGTTTTCCTCCCAAAAACACATCTAGCAATTTGAAAATCAGTTTTACGGAACCTGAAATTAACTGATGTTGGGCAAGTTTTAAGGAAGCTTCTCTTTATTTGGAGGGGGTTCCATCCATTTTGGAATGAAATTTTCAGTTTGAGATTCCATTTGAAACTTGAGGTATCATTTATGGCTGCTCAACCAACCCCTCCCTAATATACCACCCCCCTCAGAAATAAGATTCTTATACGGCCTTAATAAGGGGAACCAATGGTTTTCACAAGCCCTTCATAAGGCGAGGGGGGTTGGTTGATTAGCCATAAATCTGTGCTTGGATGACACCCCGTTATACCAAGGTACTGTTTGGCAGTGCTGGGCTTGGCAAAGAGAGACGACTGGTGAGTATCGAATGAATCTACTGTTGTTGAAAGTTAGAGTTCTAGGAATCCGGGAAACAGAGTGAGTATAGGATAAGTCAATATGGGATATACATATTCATATCATACAATATATTATATATTGACGTTAAATATATATGATATAAATATGAAAGTCTTGTCAAACGTTACATGAAAGGGGCTTCAACAGTTCCTGCGAACTTTCTCTCATACCTCACATTTCCTTTATAGCTAAAGACATGCTAAAAAATTGACTCTAGATTATGCGAACATGATATGTGTTAGTCTGTGAAAGTGCCTAGGAAAGGAACTATAAAGGCGACACCAAACACATTGAGTCCTTCCGTTCTTCCGTTCGGACACCGTAAAGAACAAGAACTTTGTATTGGAAATCTATATCCGGCAATCTTCAAAACGGAAAAGCTTTGCCAAGGTTTACTGTGAAGCCTTAGAAAGATGCTATTCCTTTTCCAAAGCTAGGTTTCCCATGTCGCTATGGGGTCAGAACTGACGGATGGAAGTGAGAATCTGAATGTGCAGCTGCCACCGCCAAATCCGAATGAAGTCTGATGGTCAGGTCACATATAAAGTCAAATATGGAGTTTGTGAAAGTTCGGCGAATGCAGAAAATTGGGATCAACGCTTATATAGAAATTATCCTTTCAAATGATGACCCTTCTCTAAAAGAGCTGGAGACATGATAAGGGTGATATGTGAGGTAGTTGATGATTTACCAGATGAACATCATAAGGCTCTTCGGATATTTTCATTATGTGATCAGATTAAATTCATAGTTGCTAATGATGCTTTGGAAAAGGTATTTCCTTTTGAACATGGCTACTTGGGGTAGATAGTGTCTATGTTGATACATGTATATATATACATATATATACACAGCAAATACAGCATATATGCAACATTTTCATGTGTAAACATGTATACTATAGACATATTCACAAATATTTAAATATACATCATGTATATAGATATTATATACACAGGATTATACACATACAGATATGCATATATGTATATTAAATTCCAGGTGTGTAGATTGCGCACACAAAAGAAGAGATGGAGAGGATCCTCTTGTTACCAAAAACCGATGATTTACTTGGTCCAAAAAATTCAAAAGTTTCACCTTCTACATCCGGGATGACCCGGTTGATGCGCTTCCAAATCCTGGAAATAATGGGATATCTATGGATTTTTACCATATCATCTGGCTTCTATTCGAGTTCTTCCATCAACAGCGCGGTGGGTTTTTTTGGGACGTCGTGTTTCATGAGGTGCGTTGTCTTCCCTTGGAGGCTGCTGTTTGTTGGGATGACTTTGAAGGCGCGAAAAAACCATTCTCAAGATGCCGATGTTTTTTGTTTTCATCGCTTTGAAAGTTTACCCTCCTGGGAACTAACATGACATATCCCATCAAAATGCACTTTTGAAGATGATTTTCCTTTTCCCAAGGTGGGACATGTTAGTTCCCTGGAGGGTATACAAAAGTGAATTTCACAATAATCAATAATTCCTCAAAAAACTTTCCATTTTTTTTGGGGGGAAATAAGGCCGAAAAAAACCCTACACCTTATGAAACCGGCCCCGTGAACAACGCCGTTTCCGCGCGCATTTTTGGTTGGAGAAACTCACCCCTCCAGACCTCCAGGCATGGGCACTTGAGGCCCGTTGGGACCCTTCGCTTTGCGAAGGGGTAAGTATAACATCTATTTCAATATTACAAACAGACAAACACTGGGTGGTGGTTTCAAACTTTTTTTTTTAAAACCCCTATTTGGGAAAAAAAAACCATTTTGACTAATATTTTTCAAAGGGGTTGAAACTAGAAACCACCAACCAGAACATGTGTAAAAACATATATTTATGGAACCTATGATTTATGATTTATGGAATTTGATTGTGAATTCATTGAAACTTTAAAGAGTGTTTTCGCTCATTTTTCTTGGAGGGGAAGGGGGAAGTTTCTCCACTCTCCAAATGGAGCTATGTTTTGAATTTAACGCAACTTTGGCTCTTCGACTCGCCAATTGTCGACGAAACAAGTCAGGATTTCCAGGATTTTTTTTGGGGGGAGGCATTTTCACCCCAATGTTTTCTTTTTTTGGGGGGAGAAATCATCCAATCTGACTTGCGCATCTTCTTGGGGTGGCTTAACCACCGAGTTCCCCCGAAGAGAAGCAACACCACCTACCGAACCAACCAACCCTGTTGGACGAATGAAATGACCTCAGGACTTAACCAGGTGTAGCTAACATGACTCATGACCAAGTAGATTTGCCTTACCAGGCCTACAACCTTTGAGCTTAGAAGAAAGCCAGAAGTTGCAGGACGGATTTTGGCAGGTGGAGATTTTTTGGTGAAGGATTTGATGGAAGATTTGATGGTTGATTTGGTCCTCCTTTTTTTTTGGGGGGGGGTAAAAAAGAAGACGTATATATGTTCCTGTATTTTGCTTCCAACATTTAATGACAAAAATGGGGGTTGAGTCACCTGATGGTGATTTTGAATGGCCTTTTTAGGCGACGCCTCCTTGATCGGTTTTTTGATTCGGAGACCTTTTCTCTTTCAGATATATTGAAAAAAATAAGGGATGATTCGACTATCTGACCATCCACTGGAAGACTTCAATCAACTGTAAGTTTGATCTCAGTTGTTGGGGTTCCTGGTGGTGAAACTGTTTTTTCAAGAAATGTTTATAACATGCTTTGCTAAATGTCCCTTTTCGGGGGTTTTAAAGACCAGGAGGGGCCCAAAAGATTTTTTTTTGCAACCTCTTTGTGGTTTGCTTAACTTAAGTCGCACATATACATAGTACATAATATACATAATTATATATTTATGCCTGTATGGTCAGCTTAAACTTAGTACTAAGTACTAACTCAACTTAACTAATTGTTCTCTTTATTTCAGGAAACCTTGGGATTTTGGACATTTGGATGGAAGGGATTCTGGATGCAGGGCTCTCCGACTCGTGGTTCAACCCACTGGGTACGCTCCATTTTTTGGGCTCAGAATCTGACGATTCTCCAGGAACAGGTCACGATTTGCCATGGCTTTTTTTTGATGGTCTGAAAATTAAGGCACCTGAAACAAAATGGCCCAACACACAGAAATGCACAGAAATCATCAAATTTTGGTTTCAGGTTTGTCGGCCAAGCGTTAGATGAGCAAGCACTCATTCAAGCCGTGGTTTTTAAGGCCAATTCCCCTTCCAAAGCATGTGCCAACAAGATTTCAAGACAGCACATGTGCAATGTGCAACTAACTTCAGGATGTCAACCTCTAGTTTGGTGACATAAATCGAATTGACTGTAATCAACTTTTTATTTCGAAGTCTTGCAACATTTTCTCACATCACCTGAAAGTCAAGACAGGTCGGCCTTCCCTTTTTCCAAGGTGTCACACTCCTTTTTCAAGTCCTGGGTGTTTTGGGGGTGCGGTTTTTGATACAGCTGCGATGGCTGATGACTCTCCAAGTCCACCCTCAGGGACTGCACTGGTGAGCTACTTGGATGCCTCACATAATCATGGAAGTTGAAAATTACGCCAATATGAAAGGAAACTATGATTGGAGAGGAAGAACCATTTTCCACTGAAGCATGGGTGGGAGGAAGAGTCTGAGAGGGGCATGAAGCCAGGGAGAGTTGGTGGAAGGCAAAACGCCTCGGAGAATGCTAGCTACAAACAGAGGGGTTGTTTTTGAACAAAGGATTTCCACACCAAAGAGCCAGAGCAAACAGAAATTGATAGTCTCAAGTCTCAGACTCTTTTTTTCTAAAAAACCAATTCTCTTCACAGATTACCGACCTCACGACCTATCTACTTTGACCGAACACCAAGGTTTTTAACGTTGTTTAATATTGAAACTAACTACAGCATTACTGTAACTTCAACATCAATTGAGCCAACTCTTGCAAAGAGAAGGTTCAAAAAATATCAAAAAACGACCAAAAAATCCAAGGTTTTCATCTATTACCTGAAATTCAGCATGTGCAGCCTGAAGAGTTGGATGCAAGTGAGGATCCTTACATTGTATCTTGGATCGATGATCGATGATGACCATGTGAAACCCGTAATCCACAGGAATTCAAGCAAATATCCCCGGGTGTTTTTTTTGAATTATACTGTTATTACTTATTACTATTTTTTCTTTCGTGAAGTGATCAGTCACGTATTAGGACCACGCGAATTTTTTGAGATATTTATATGGATTTAAGAAGATGTTGGAAGCGATGGAGTTGTGAAATTCATCATGACCTCCCATCACCACACCTGGGGCTGGTGGTTGAGGGGAAGTGTTGGCCTCTCCCCAAAAAATGCCCAAAGATTTCAGGAATAGTCATACACCAACATATCCATCAAAGAATCAAAGACGCAGATTTCACCATGTACAGTGGGCATGCGAAAAGCTCCCTTCATGGCAGATCAGCCAATTATGCCCTGCTTGACAAGGAATATAAGAGCCCACACACCACTGCAGCGGAACTTTCAAAGCCTCTTCGGCAAAAAGATGCAAAACCAGGGGGGAATGGATGCATTTTTTGAAGAGCGTGTCTTTCAGGTTGATTGTACTGTAACATATGATCATATGATTTCAGTCACCCAGATATTTTCCAGGATGATCATGGATGATCTGATGCAACCCCTGCAACCCCAGCGACCCAGAAACAAGTCACATTTAAGAAGTATGTTTGAATGACTTGGTGGAATCTTATCCACCTGTGTCTTGCATAATATCTCTCCGATGTGGCTCGTTAATTCAACCAATGCTCAACCATGGTCGTGTCGGGGAGGGTCAAACCGCGGAGCTTGGAAGCCATCATGAATCCATTTTTAGATCCATCAGAATGTGATCATGCGCTAATTCTTTTGTGTGTTATCAACACAAATTAAACGGACAGATGATTCTTATATGCCCCTGACAGACCCCAAAACCCTTGCAAAAATGAGGGTTTTATACACCCCGAAAAAAAAAGGGTTATAACCGTTGTAACCCTTTAAAAAATGAAGGGAAAAAAAACGTGGGGTTTCCCATGGTGTATTACATATATTTCGACGGCCTCTGAGTTGGCCGCACTCGAGAAAAGGTATGACGCCGCGCAAGAGTTCAAGAGCCCGGCTTCCATGAAATCGGAGCTGAAGTCGCTGGAGACCCGGTTTTTTTTGTTGGTTTTCGGTTTCGGGGGGTCCTTTTTGATTTTTTGTTTATGTTTGTGATGAGTAAATAGGTAAGAGCAAAAGAGCTGAAGGTTTGATATTTCTGGATTGGTGTTGTTTTTTTGCCGTTTCTTTATCCTTCAAAGAAGAATGTTGCTTCAAGAAACTCCTATCATATCAGTAGTCCATGAAAAAAAAACTGCCAACAAATTGATACTAAGAGATCACAACGTTGGGGTTTCTGGTGGTTTCACAGCATGGTAAGATTAGCTTCAGCTTCAGGACCATCGAATTGCAGCCCAAGAAAACGATTGAAAGATCTTGTGTAATGTTGTGTAAAGCGACTCCTTCCAAGATAGAATTCATTTTATAATATTTTATATCATTTTATCATTCTCATATTAGAAATCAAGAAGTTTTGATCACCTCCATATGTGTGGTGGGGGGCCATTGAAATGTGTATATATATATATATATTATATCTATTTGTACACCTTTTGCTGGACAGGATGAGAGTTGCAACATTTTACAGTACAGGAGACGGCCAGCATGTCCTCCTGGTTGCCACCGCAACTGCCGGCCAATGGCAAGCGGAGACAAGTCTCCAGTGCATTTCAGCCACTTGGCTATTCTATAAAACAACATACTAGGTGCTGGTTTCAAATATTTTTTATTTTCACCCCCATTTGGAGAAGATTCCCAATTTGACTATCGCATATTTTTCAGATGGGTTGGTTCAACCACCAACCAGCAATTTGTCCCGGGTCATCCGGTTGTTTTCCCAGCTACTTTTTGTTGATCGTTTTTGGATGGTTGGATGGTCGGTAGGTGGATGATGATATGGTGAGGTTGAAGGTAAAAACCTGATGGATGATCACCAGTTGAGGTTGGTAGTTTATCCCGATTATTTTCAGGGTTTTCATACATGTCAGGTGGTTGGCATTGGGATTTCTGAACCATCAACAGTAGGGGCTGAAGGTTGCTGTAGGTCTCATCATCCCCCGCATCGATATTCAACGGCCGCCGAAAAACCTGAGGACGCTCTTGGACCAGCGCCTAGGGCTGCACCAGAGCAAACCTTGCCATTTGTAGCCTTGTTGCTGCTAGTGTTGTCTTTTCCTGTGGTTCCTGTTCCTGTCGTTGTGGTTGTGGTTGTGGTTGTGGTTGTGGTTGTGGTTGTGGTTGTGGTTGTGGTTGTTGTTGTTGTTGTTGTTGTTGTTGTTGTTGTTGTTGTTGTTGTTGTTGCTGCTAGTGTTAGTGCTGCTGTTGTTGTTGTTGTCACTCTTGCTGCTGTTGTGGTAGTTATATAAATGTATATTCAGAAAAGGCAACGATACCGATACGGATACTGATACCGACAATCAAGCTACATCACGGTTAAACGGTTAAAACCCTGATCAACAAACGCATCCTTTCATCTATGACATGTGATTTTGGCAGATCTGTTCATGTTTTTCCCCGGTTTGAAGGAGTCTTGACCTTCCGTGGGAAAGGTGAGGATGCCACAGACGACCAACGCAGAAAAATGTTTGCCATGCTTGCCGAAGGGGATCACGTGCATAAATCGACACATTGTATGTAAGTTACAGCTTATATGAAGATATTTATAGGATCAATGAGCAGAGGTTGGAACCTACCCCTGCTATTTAAACAATCCGAAAATTCTCTGTTGATTTTTATGAAGAAATCCTCCTTGAGTTGTATTGTGGGGGCTCTTTGTGGGGCCAACACCCAAAGTATACGCATTCCGAGTCCTAACCCCTTGGTATGGTCCCTTCCACCCCACACCTATACACAACCAGGTCTAGTTTTTTGAAAAGCCTGCAAATAGTGGAATACTGTAAACTGCCTATCAACTGGTGCAGGTTTTCTTTCAACAGATGTTCCTTGTTCTTCAAATTCAACAAACACGGCCACACGCCAATCATGAGAGCTACCTTGGCTGCAAGCCCATGATAGGTTGGCACAGCAACATGTTCGGGAGCTGAATGAAAGTGCCAAGAAGACAAAGGTGGCGTTGTCATCATTGTCGACTTGGGGATATTACGGGATATTTGTTATTTGGCACTTTTTGCGATGTAATATAGAATCATCATCTTTTCGTCTTCATCTCTACCTTTATACTTTGGTGCTTGTGCTGTGCTTATCGAGGATGAGGATATGGATAAGGGCAAGCATTGAGAATCCTTGATAGATTTTTTGTGGAAAAGTCAATCTGCCAGGTATCTGCCAGGACCGGCACCAAAGATTCCTTGACATCGACGGCGCCAGTGGATCAAAAATCTTCCCTCCGCTCCAGGAGTTTGTTGTTTCTGGTTTATCGATGGGAATTGAGCCCCCAAAGTTGTTTTTGCTATTCTAGTCATACACTACATACGAAATTTTCCGTCTTCATGTCAGAGAAATCTACTCAAGAAGATAAGTTGTGCTTCTGTGGTAGACTCATTGCCAAACTCACAACAACTTGGCGTGATGAAAAGATGATTTTGGTGAATGATGTCTATTTTGAACGTAGACTTGCTCCCATTTTGGGTGAATGATTCCACTCTCCACACAAAAAACGGACTAAACATCGTTGATAGCTTGGAAAAAATGGCACCCTTTAGAAGTTGATTTTGAAGATTTGATCATACTTCCGGTTGATATAACGCGTTTTTTTTGTGTATTAAAGCCAACTGTTGTAGGGTTTAGCAGCGGAAAAAAACGGTTCCTGCAGGAAATCTGCTGGGTACCATGGCTGCAACTGATGGGAGCGATGAGAAGCAAGCAAGGGGATGAAGGGCTATATACCTAGACCTTCCAGTTTGGGTGCCATATGGTTCCGTTACAGGGTGTCAATTAACCGTCCCTTAGGGTTAAATTGACAAGACACCGGTATATATATATATACACACACACACACTTTGGATGTCAGATATTTATTGAATGGATATTAGCAGTTATCAAATGTTGATAGTTAGATTGTTTCGAGGATACTTGCCAAAGTCTTCAGAGACTCTGATAGCTTTACATTGAAGTATATATGTTTTTCAAAAATATGAAGGGAATATATTTATCATTTTGTGTTTATCCAGCAGAAACCAAGGGCCCACAACCGACTTCTGCTCTAAAAATGTTCTCAAATCCTCCTGGGACTGGTGGACTGGTGGACTGGTGACTGCCGGGTGGTTTGGAATCCAATAGAAAAAATTTGCCGGCTAGGGCCCTACAGTGCCCCACATCCCTCACTTTCATCGCTTGTGATTGAAAGGTTTCTATCGGCCCCAAGACACCTTGGAAAAAAACCCAGTTTTAGTTGACAAACATTTTACAAAGAATTCAGGTCGAAGCTGGAGAAAAATCAAGAATTTCAAAAGGTATCGATCCCGCAGTATGCAATTTCGTCATGTTTATGTTTTGGATGCTTCCTGACACCCCCTGATTTCATTTGATTTCCTGATGCAAAAAGCTGAGTTCGGAAATGATGGCTACAACGAGTCTCCGAAGACACAACGGTGCGACAGCAAGCACCACAACTCAGGAGCTGTTGATGCGTGCAAGGACGGCAGTGGGGACTCGGGGGATGGATGCACTCCCAAGCAGCCACAGTGCAAGTGTTTCGACTGTTTCAAAAGCAACCATCAAGAGTGTTTGTGATGTCCATTTCCATTTTTGTTTTGGATTCCTTTCCCAGATGCATGCTGGTTCAAGCATTGAATAATTACAGGCGTTAGTTAGTAACACTTCACAATGAGCCCCTTTTCTTTCAGAGCTTTTCTTATGAGTATAAGAAGAGGATGAGAGGAATGAACTCTCCACAATGAAACAACATGATTTGCCAGGATTTTTCACCAAGACAGACTGTTCATCCAATTGGCTGGATTTTTTTTGAGTAGCAGCACTTCTATCACTTCCAAATATGATGAACATGATGAACTGGCTATAGTAACTTGTGCATATTAGCCTTCTGGTCATTGTGCAGAGGATCATGCGATCATGGATTGTGTATACTCGTACCTGCCAGAGTCATTTGAGACTGTCATGATATATTCGACTCCAACTTTTTTTTCCATTTAAATTTAGGCCATCATGTCACTTGCAAAATCTTCCACCATTTTTTTTGGGCTTCCAAAAAAACCCTACAGCTTGGCACTTGGACCACCCATCGGCTCCCAAAAACTCTCAGCCCCCAAAGAGTCCAAAAGTTTGCTTCCGTTCCGTTTAGGAACCGTCAAAATATTCCTGCTGTGCAAGCAGATCAGATTGCAGTTGCCTTCACACCAGAAGGAACTGCATCATTGGGCCGAGTGGCGAGTACCCTGATCGCAGTGAAATTTTCTCAGGGAAGAAGCTCTATTTGCAGCACATGTAAATTCAGATTCGATCTTTCGCGGAAACATCTGCTTGCCATGTACAAAACTAGATTTTTCCCCAAAGAATCCCAATCAAGAAAAAAAACCATTGATGTCCAAGTTGTTTTTTTGCATTTTCGTTACAGATCAGCAAAAACGGTGGTGTCTTTCAACGATTTTCGGCTCCGTGGGAGCTGGAATACCAACCATCGACAGGTGATCTCGGTAGCAAATTTTCTGATGTGGATGCAGACGAAACAATGCTGACGGAGTTCTTTTCGGAGCGGGGGTTGAGAATCCGTGGGGGTCGGAGGTGTTTTTTTTGTGGGAAGGGGGAGATGGAAGGAACAAGTTTGAAGGCAATGAAGTCAGGTTTCAAAAGAGGGATGGAATCTGAGATAGAGATGTTTTCAGTTTGGAGAAGCATTTTTTTCAGATATCGGATCAAGGCAACAAAAGGAGATGGTAGGCCCGTTGAGTCTTGGAGACTTCAGGATCATGAACTTACAACATCTTTTGGCTTTTTTTACTTTCAGAATTTTGACTTCAAGAGCGTTGCAGGATCGGAGAGAAATAGGAGAATCTTTGGAAGAATATACAGCAGGTTGAAATTTGAAGAGATTCAGGGCCCAAATATTTGGCTAATCCTATCGCAAAATCTGAGAATGCTTGGAGGTTCATCCCAGTTGGTAAGTGTTTAATAACCATGGTTAGTAAGTCCCCTAAAGTAGGCTTGTTCCGCTTCCAAATGGCCTTTCCATGGCTTATAAAATGGGGGTTACTAATTTGACTTATACTAACTGGGATGATCCTCCAAGCGGTCTCCAATGTCCTAATGGGAAGACCAGGGAAACTGCAACAGACCAACCAGGTTTTGTGAAGCTCAAGAATCGTCAAACTTTTTATGTTCGGAAGTTTCTCCGAAAAATCATCACTCCTTTTTGGGGTCGACAAAAAGTGATGGAGCCATCACCGTTTTTTGGTAAGAAACGAACGGGTCCCGGTCCCTAATGTCTATCACCTAGCAGCCGGCATGCCGTAAACGGTTTTATCCAGGTGATATGTCAGTTCCCTTATCACCTTCCTTTTGGGGTGCCACATACACCCTAAGGGAATGGTGAATTGACAACCCTGTAACGGAACCATCTTAGGCACCCAAACTGGAAACTTCCAGGTAGACAGACTCTCCGTTGAGGAGACCGAATCGGCCTTTCGAAAAAGGTTTAAAAACCTTTCATGGTTCTCTAAAGCTCAATGGTGGCTTCAGTCGAATCAGTTCCTCGGTCCAAAGAGAAGCGATGCGCAGGTTTTTGAACACAGCTTAGGTTTTGGAGTTGTTAGTTAACCTGTTATATTTCATGAATATGACATTGTAAACGTTGCTTATCTATTTTGAACATTCTTAAAGAAATCATGATAATCACGACCTCAAAAATGAGAGAAGGGGGAACCCCGCCTGGGTTGGGTGGAAAATGTTTTTTTCACATATCAGAAAGCACAGGTAGAACATGGAGTATTTGGTGTGAAACATCCACTTTCCAATAATTTTTGCCGTGAAATTTCCAGCCGACTTTCCAGTATGGAGTATGACGACCGGCAGATTTGGATGAAGTTTGCGACAAGAAAGAAATCATGGTTGAATGCCATGACATTCCAGATCGTAGGTTGTTTGTTCGGATATCTGGACGTGACGTATCATTTCCCATCTCAACTTGTTGCATGGAGTGCTTATACAACATATATATCATTACCTGAGATTGAAAGTGAGTGATTTGGAGCCTACCAGCAACTACTGTACATCTTGGCACATGACATGCCGACAGAAAACCGATCGCAGGTTTGAGATGCTCATCTCTGCTGCACTATGTAACTCCTTCTGCATTTAGTCGTCGCAACGGATGCCTTATGCAAGCCTAAAAAACAATCACCAGTTTCGTGCACTCAAACATTGCTCTTTCTTTGAATTTTGATGATCTTTGTAGAAAACATTTCCTGGCAATTCTCTCTGACCTTTCCGAGATGGTTAGTCGTGACCCTTTCAAGGGTTAGTCGTGACCTCCAACAAAACGGTGGTTGTATCGACTCAAAAAGGGTTATATACTTGTTCTCGCATGGCAATCGCTATCGGAACTTGAGGTGTGAACATCTTCTGGATGGCATTCGAATTGCAAATTGAAGGAGCTGTCATTGGGTTTCTTGGAGGATACGGATCCGATGATGTTCAGGAGGCTAAGCCTCCAACATTGGAGGCTTTATTTGAAGCTTGAAAATGAAAGACAGGCACTTGTTGAAAGAAGAGGAAGTGTTTTTGGAGTAATTATTTCAAATGTATGCGGTGGAGCACCCTAAGATTTTTTGAAAGGATTCAATGTACTTGAATGAGTTTTCATCGTAGGCATCTTGTGGCTGTTCATGTTGTAAAGGACATCATAGTTTTTTTTTGAATTTAACGCAGCCCGACCGGAGTTTTTGGAAGGTTCAGACTGGGCACATATTCAGAGCCCTTGATCCAGCCCGTCGAGTATGCCAAGTGGGATGCTTGACAATCAATGAGTGAAAAGCTTTCAAGAAGCTATTGAGAGAGGTATTATTAATGATACGCGTATTATTCTTTTGAAAGTCCTCCTCTCCTAAGTACAGATATAATTTGAATTGTCGTATTTTGATGTATTTCAATGTATTCAATTTTCATTATGATATTCACGAATACAGGATTGGTCCTTCACTTGGTCAAAAGTTGCACTCTTTTCAACGTTTTTTTTGATCTCATGAAAGGTAATCGTCACGATTTTGATGCATTTTTTTTTGGGCATGATCTCCCTATTGCATATTTTTACACAAATTCGTCCTTGAGAAATATTAAAGACATGATTGATTAATGTATGGTTACTATATATTATTACAATCAACGGATTCACCCCAAAATTCAACCAATCTGTTTGAGATATCTTGTCGTTGAAACAGACTTATTATTCGAGTCATTGTCAGGTGCCAGACCTTTTCGTTCACCCTTTCAATACCTTTTTACAGTGTGCTCAGCCGATCCTGATGCATCCTGAAAATTCGTGGGGTTTTCAGCTGTTTGGAACTGTAGAATGATTTTTGAAGTTTATTATATATATATACATATTATATACGTATTGTATACTTACTACATTGCATTACTAACTTGCATGATTCATCTCACTTGTTCAGAATGGTATACTAAAACATGCTATCCTTTCCTAAATGACACAAATTTGCCGTTTAGCGACTCAACTAATCAATCCAACTGTCTACCTATCGGATTTCCCTCTAATATGCAAACAGAGATGGACATTTTGGCGCAATTATAGAGATGCAAAAGCCAAGACACGGATCTTTTCAAGAGATATATATATATATACCTTATAAATTCATATAGATGGGTTAGATGGTGGTAAGAGTGTGTCAACAACATTCCCTATCCCTTGACCCAACTGGAGAATGAAGTCTTTTGGGGTTGCTACCCACTTTTTCTGTCAGGAAAGTGCCATGAAGTTCATCGACACTTGGGTCAAACTGGTGGGTCACGGATCCATGAGACGAACGAAATTTTCAGCTAGATGAATGGTTGAATTTTTATGGTTAATGTAGGTAAATATACCAGTCCCTTTGAATCCTATGACTTATGGTAGGCTCCATTTTTTTCACAGGATATCGGTTGAGTAGACTATTGGACATCGGGGCAACTTGACACCACAACTTGGTTGATGAAAATTGAATGTTAGATTTACACTTCAAAAAGATATGAAACTATCAAAAACTCCTCTTGATTCTTGCAAAAGGCCATTTCGGACTGATTGGAGAACTTTTTGCTAGCAGACATTGTGGTCTATGTTCAACATTTTCTGAGCTGTCATGTTCAAAGTCGATTTGAATGTTTACATATTTGCAGAGCTTTAAGATCAGGCGGTTGGTACCTGAAACATCGAAAAAAACACATGTGCTTGCTGCAAGCAAGGTGGCTTGTGAGTTTCGCTTGGTTGCCCTGAATTTTGCCAGACATTTTGACCAAAAAATTTGGCAAAGGGATCCATGAATAGATCAACAAAAAAAAATCCCCCGGGGGGGGATAAAAAAAAAACAGATCCAACGTTCAAAAAACACAGGGGTTCTTTGGGTTGGGTAATACGGTAATTATATTGGCCTCTGAAGTTTTTTTTTTAATGGATGACTTTGCTAAAAGGGTTGGTATTACGGGAATTATTCCTTGACGTCTCTTTGAAGAAGGGGTGAATTTGTCTAAAGAAATTGGAGTTCCTCCTGCCATGAACCAGTTCTTTTGCCCGTTTTTTTTTTTTTGATTTTTTGGGGTCTCCCCGAGATTTCAAATTCCCGCAAACGCCGTTCAAGATTTAGCGTAGTGAAGCAAAGATTCAATTCAGATGGTGAAGGAGAATGGATTTTACACTATGGGTAGCACCTAATCAATTTTTTTGTGTGATTGAAATTGAAGTGTTTTTTTTTCAAATAAATGGATCATGATCAACATCAAGGATGTGTTGTTCCATTAGAGGTGAGACTTCTAGCAATGACGGCTTTGTAGTAGCGTAATTTGCCGAGTAGTCATCCCCTACATGGTGGTTCAGGATCAGGGAATGCCCCAGCAAAATTTGCTGATCATTCAGGTTAGGAATTACCGTAATTTGATTCGATCAACTGAAACCATCCCCATCGCTAGCAATTTGCTAGAACAACAAAACCAAGGATTTGCTTTTCGCACTCTTTTTTGGGCTTGAAGTGATCCTCCGAGTATTGGCGCCCTCGGTCGCAATGGAATCACATACTCAAAGGTTGGTGGCAATGGAGTGGCATAAAAATCTAAATCTATGACATGATACCACTAAACCTTTATAAGAGTGACCAATCTGAAGAGCTAAACATCTGAAAAAAAAACTCAGGGAGTTTAGTAAAGGATTTTTTCTTCCCAAAATGAGTGAATGCAATTGAGATTTAGGAATCCAATTGAGATTTATCATGATTCACCCAGAATCTTTATGTTGGATATCCACTTTTGAACAAATGAGGGGCGGCATGTCAAGCCGGGGTTTTCCACGTTTTCTTGTGAATTGCTTTGCACGTCCCCAACTTAGATTTAAACATCCTTCTTTTTGTAAATAAACAAATCTATATATATATATATATATATAATACCTAGGCCCTCTAGTAGAATGTCAATTTGAGCTCCAACATGGCCTGTTTTTTTGTTGTTTTGGGCCCCAAAATATTCACAGCCCCCTTCACAGAATCCAGGGATTCGGTTTTCTTCAAATATGTGACGTTTGTCATGGAAGTTTACAATCAACCCAAGTTCGATGCAAGTCTGGTTGCGGCAACATGTGAGCTGCGGATTGCATTCATAGGAAAATTGGATGAGTATCCGGATTATCTCACAAAAACTATCAAACATCTTATATTTTTTTGCTGAGAAAACAGAAGGCAAAATCAGCTAACAGGCCCAATACATAGGCAAAATCCCACTATTTACAGGGTAACATTCTATCTTCACACCCTAGCTGGTTGTTTCTGCATTTCTGAAACATGAACGTTGCCGGATTATCATTATATTCTCAGATACGACTGCTTTCGGCCGCCTGGAATCTGGTGTGAGTTGGATGGATTCTCCCCTCCCTGAAACTAACACATCGCCCCTGAAAATCGATTGGAAATTATTGGAAGATGATCGTTCCTTTTGGTCAGGTGTGTGCTGTTAGTTTCAGGTAGAAAAACACCCCATAAAACACCAACATGACCTGGAGCCAGATCAACTTTGAAAACATCCTTCACCCTTTCACATCCTTGGAAACATCTTCCAAGATTGTGTTGACTCCGCTATCAGTCACCAGTCCCCCCTTTTTTTTGAGTGGACCTTTTTTGGGGGTGCTAAAAAAAGAAAGGCAAACAACAAAATCAAACCTTGCAACCTTGCGCAACTGTTCATGGGTTTGTTATTGTTGTTGTTGTTGTTGTTGTTGTTGTTGTTGTTGTTGTTGTTGTTGTTGTTGTTGGTTTTTTTTCACCAGTTAAACATCGAAACCGTTGTTGTTTCCACCATTGATGACGGGTTGTCGCCCCGCTTGATATGGTGGGTATCGGTGGGGGCACCCAAACCACCGAGGTTTTGGGAGTTGCATTTTGGAAGTCATGGCTGAATTATATCGATGTGGCGGTGAGTATCATCTCAGTAGCACCTTGGAGAAGGATGGTGGTGGTCAGTGGCTGGGAAGGCGGTTTCAGCTACCTGGGGCTGGTTGTGGTTGGGAAGGCTGCGTTTTGGCAATTTTTGGAGGGGGGTTTCGGTTTCTATATATGTGCCCTTTGTGTAGTGGTTTCCTATGAGGGAAGAAATTCACAAAGGTTGGCAAATCATGAATCCTTCCAAGTACGGATTTATTTTGAATCCAGGTCCTCTCATTTGTATGTATGAGCTAGACTCTTGTGTTTGGTAGTACTGGGAATTAGCACAGGTCTAGTTTGAGTTCACTAAAAAAGCACATTCACCATAGATAGAGTGTACGTGAACCTCCAGTACCTGACATACCGGTAGCCTTTGATGACAGGGACTGATGCAACTGTAATTGATAACGATCAAAGGTCGAAAGCCCCGGAATTGTCAGAAGAGGGGAACCAAGAACGGGGAGTGCTATATTTCCTTTTTTTGTGTGGTTTAAAGTTTAAGCAGAACTAGTGTAGGGGCTTCAAATGATTGTAATCCACCAATTCTTGTGATGTTTAAGGGAGGCATATAGCAAACCCTGAATAAACATTCAATACCCACATGTTCTGCATATGTAGCAATGTAGCATATTTTCTCACATGGCTTCTTTTCTATGGTAAATGGAGATAGATATTCCAATCCTGAGGGGCGCTTGGGATACCTATTCCTTAGATAGACTAGGTAGCATGTTGGAAGATTAACTAAACAAACCCAAACGGCTTAAGATTGTCAACTTTTGGCAGTTGGTGCATGTTAGCAGGAATCTTAAGCAAACACCAAACAACTTGAGTTGTCAGAGCTTTAAAATTGATATCCTCCAAAAACCACATATTTTTTTAGGGAACATGTCACATTGAAGATACAGGCCATTTCTACGATTCTACCTCTTTGAATCAAACCGCTAAGTTGTTGCACTCACCTATTTTTTTCCGGTCAAGTAGGTGTTACAGGTCAAGAACATTGTCATGAAATACAGAAGTTCTACTCCACTTTATTGTAGCGAAAAACATTGGTGCTGCCACAACCTTTGAAATGGCTTTATCTTCCAGATCAGATTCAGCAGCTTGAGTTTGATTCTGCTTGGGTAGATTGTAAGTTTGCCGGCTGATTCCCTCCACCTTGATTTGAAGCGGTTGTGGTGAAGGGTATATAATCTTAACCCAGGATCAACAAAAATCCGGATGTTACTCAGCAATTTATTTTCGCTTTTTTTCAATAACTTTTGTGCTGGGATACCCTTTCAAGTAGTTAAAAAGACGCAGCTGTTGATGAATCCAGGGTGAATATTACTATAAGCTAACAGTGATGTATGTTACTTGCCCTTCCTGTTTTATGAATAGCACCTCCCCAACAAAAAAACACAAATAGATTCAATCAAGCATACATAATGACAATGTCTAAATCGAGAGTCTGCCTCCAATCGGTGATTCTTGTTCTTCCGGACCCCTTGGGCCGAGATTGAAATGTTCGTTTTCATGTCTCCCTGGTCACTTGGTGGGAACTGGCGGGGGCAAAAGGACTTCTAGGTGACGGAGTGGAGGCGAAGATCAAGTATGGCCCGGTTTGTCAACGAAGAGAGCATTTTTAGAATCAGAATTCCTAAGAAAGACTTCCTGACAAATAGAAATTAGGGTATGTATTTCATTGTATTTCTATATTGATATGGTTAATATGATAATTCTAACGGGAAGAAAACCGATTCATATTTTCACGCGTACAAAAATGTACTGTTTTTCTGAGGTTTTGGCATTTAAAAGACGTGACAATCGAACGGAAAAAGCCTTGTCAACATCAGCTGGGACTGGAGACTGGGACCGTCGTCCATAAGGTTGGGTGTGAACCCCGTGCTTTTCCGTTTGCTCCGGATGGGTCCCTTTGGGTTGGTGGAAAAAAGTGGGAGTTATGATGGGTCCCTGGGGATGGGACGGGTTCAGGTCCAGGTGGTGTGAATGAATGTGAATGAAGGATGATCAAGTTAATCAAGGTGATTCAATTTCCAGATATTTGGAGTTATTGAACTGACATGTCTCGAGAGACTGAGCATGTCGACTGAAAGCAGAAGGTTCTTCACAAAGAAAGTTTTCCTCAAATGGTTAATGGGTAGCTCAAAAATCTCATTTGCCTATGTTCACGGAAAGGATGTCGCCTATTTGGAGGAGATTCCCATAAGCATAGAGAGACTTCCAGACCGGAACTCAAACGGACAAATTGACCCACTCTTACTATCTTTTATCCTACCCTCAACTTTGTAAGTCTTTTTCATACTCAAAGTGTATTCCTTCCTACAGTGATTCAGAGAATCCCCTAGGATTCACCCATTGTAAAAATTGACCCATTCATGTATGGATGTTTCCAAAAATAGGGATACCCCAAAATGGATGGTTTATAATGGAAACCCCTATTTAAACACCCGTATATATAGGTATAATATACAATCGTCCCATGGTATGGGTTGAGGTTCTCCTTTCGCCCTGTTTTCTTCCTGCTTCAAAGGCAAACTCTCACGGGCCATGCGGGTGGTCTCTATGACCAGTGTGCTTGCATCCCTGCAACCTGTACGAAGAGCCGCTTTCGTTAGGGCTTATGTACGTATATATATATACACATCCTTGTGGTTGTATACAAATATAGAATTGCTATACGTATATGGAATGCATGTTTGTAGAGCCTCAAGTGGATACATGACATTACATGACATTACGTTTCCTTACCTTGCAGTAGATTACATTGCATTCACATTCCGCTACATTAGGTTGCATTGCATTACATTCACATTACTCGGGGCTGCAGACCTGTCCCCACGCATGTTCGAAAACGCCGTCCAGTTGCCCATGACTGAAGGCAGGTGCCATTAGGTGGAGTGTTTGGACCCTTTTTTTGGTCCCTTGGAGTGTATCCCATGTTTCCTAGAATAGAAAGGATGGGAACGGTTAGATGTATATATACGTGGACGGTATTTTCTTGGCATTTTTTTGTTGGGCAGACTTGTTGAAGTTCAATCTTCAACAAAAAAAACGCAAAAAAAACGAACTGTTTTTCAAAAAAAAATCAGTGTTTTTTTTTTCCCCGAATAAAATCCACAAAAAATCCACTGATCGAGGCAACTATTGTTGAAGTGTCTTGCTGCCAGTCGTGATATGCTTTTCTGGAGTTTTCTACTACTCACCTTCGTCCAATGCGTGGCTGGCATGACACCTGGCTTCTTTTTCCCGGGAATTTTGGGAATTTTTGGGTCGGAAAAAATGAAAAACCAATCGAATTGCATGCGGCTTAAGTAAGAGATTTCATCTTGGAACAATTTGAAACATGAAAAGAACATTCAAAAAGTCTATGTTTTTTTTTTTTCAATCCTCAAGGGCTTTTATATTAAATGACAATTTGTCGACGTTTCATGAGGATAAAAGAAGCGCCAATTCTGGCATTTTTAAGATTTTTATTTATCTGAGTTCCCTTGGCCATGAGGATCGTCACGACATTGTGCTGGGAGTTCATCAAGGATGAGAATCAAGATGCGAATCTTGGTGTTTTGAAGCAACGGAAAACTCAGATTCTCAGCCGTTTTTTTGTTTGAATACATCACTTGAATCAAAAAAATCCAAGGTCCAGGTAGTTTAGGGGGTTTTCCAAAGGGTTTCCTTTTTTTTTCTCACCAACATGACCTTGTTTGTTTTCTGTAACTTGGAGTTAATTCACCCATGAATCGAATTTCTTCATTAAACGCTGAAGTTATGGGATTCCGGAATTTTGAATTCATCATAACGGAATGGAATAGAGTTTTTCATTGCTACTTGTGGTATTTTGAATGGACTCGTTCCAAGCACCTCAAGATCTTGTAAAGATTTTTCATTTTGTAGAGCAACCCAACCTTGAATTGATTTCGCCATGTCTAGTTTTGCTCCATCTTTCTGCAACGGAAAGGAAACTCAGAGAAGATGTCTTTAGATATTATGGCACCTTGGCTGCTTTTACAGGTGCCTCACCATGGAAAGCCATTTACAGGTTCACTTCGTTAGGATGGAGAGGGTTGGCCAACATGCTTTGGTGAAGGGTTATTGGAATGCCAAGGTACCTTCACTCGGACCTTTCTGTCTATGTTCGAGCCATGGTTTGAAAGAAGCGATTTTACCAAAACCGCCTGGTGGTGGGTCATAGACTAGAGTCATAGGCAATAAGAAACGGTGGATGAAGAGGAAAATGATTACATTTACATCGTGGCGCATCAGGAAGTTTGATTACGTTTCTAGATGGGAATGTTATCCAAAATGGCAACAAACCCCAAATTGAGCATTGAGTATATAAATTCTATATTTATGTCTATAGTTTATCATAGTTTAATCATAGTTTTCCCTCAATTTTTGGGGGAAATCAACAAAAAATGGTCATTTTTAAGGGTACCACAACCATGGTACTAAACAGACCTTCAATGGGGTGATACAGCTGCAATCCAATGTCCCGCCGATCCAAGGAAATCATGTTTGCCAATTGGAGTCCTCCTTGCCGCGTCTTGGTGGAACACGTCAGCGAATGGTTTTCCATCTTCTTCCTCTTGTACAGGCGGGGCCGGCGAAGGCTAAGAGACCCCCGGTTGGCGAAACGAGATTTGAGAACAACCCGCGGGTTTTTCCAATTCGTATCCTAAACGAACTCGGTTGAAGTACTTTTAAATTGTTCTTTTTTGTTTGGGTCTTGGGTCTAAACTCCACATTCTCATCATCTAGTAGCCGCTACTATTCAGAAATTTGCACACGGGATGAAATCTAACAGAAATTCATCATTTTCCAGAAAAGATAGTCTAAACATGCAATTTGCGACCATTTGGGATAATTTTTATTATTTCTTCTTCTTATTATTTTTTTTCTTATTGTTTTCATGTTTCCTTACTATTTTGTTATTTTTTTCTCCATTTCTTTGTTATTTTTCCTTTTTTCCTATGTTTTGCTATTGGCTATTGCCCTTTATTTTTTTGAAGTACGATTTATTATTTTTTATTCTCGTAAATTATTATGCTTTTTATTTGTGTTCATCATTAATTCTTTTCTCACACCTCTGATTAGATGCCCTCTGATTGGACTCCCTATTCTCACATAAGATCTCAGATATGAATATATTATATATCAGCACTACCGACACTTTCCGAAGATCAAAGTAGTGCTGAAATCTGGCGCCAGCATCAGCAACCTTTCATTTTTTCTTCATGATGTTGAACTTGACATGTTGGAGTTTTTACTGCGCGGGATAGAGATTTATGCATCACCCTCCTGATTTATTCCAACACTCTACTCGGCGGGAGGTGTGTTCTTGGCTTTGCGGTTCTTAATGTTGTGAATGCAGTATTCGTGTACCTTGGGTTCGCATCGTAAAAAAGTTGGCTGCCCGATTTTGCATGTTATTCAAGTTCATTTCAATCGTTGATTTCCATCAATGGAAAATGGACACCTTTTCTCTTTTTTTTCGGCCAAAGTGTTTCACTCCAAACATCTAGAAAATCCATCTGGGTCAAATTATAGCGACCTCACCTCAAAAGGTAGCTGAGGAAAGGAAATTTCCTTATTTTTCAAGCAAATCTAGGTTCGTGAGATATTATAATTTGGCAATAAACATGTAAGTATACCAACCCCATGGATCCTATGGATCATATTTTTTTCAATTTTTCCGTTGCCAATTCGACACGATTGTTGAATATCCTGTTGTTCTACATCCTTTCTTACCGTCTCTTGGTGAAGTGATTGTCATCTTGGATGATTTATCTACTGTCTACCCATGAAAAAGGTGATGTTGTCTCATATCTTTTGATTCTATAAACAAGTTGGACAGGAGCCGTTCACTTGATGCCTACAAAAAAGAATCTCACCCACATTAGCTATTGTCTATGGAAGTTGGAATCATGTTTCACCGTCGGGAAGATGATGTTGTTGAAAGTATATACAAGATAAGCAATGCAACACGATCCAGTTGTATGGAAGATGTAAGGCCAGTGTGGGACTTCCGAGTTACAAACATTTACAAACCAATAGGTATAATAGGATGTCAAACACGTTCTGAGCACTGCCGCATTGCTCTCTAAAAGTACATATGCTGTGGCATCCAACAGTGCCCTGTTTACGAGAAAGCAATGGGAACCTTGAACACAGGAACATGAAGTTGTATTACAGAGGCATCAATCAATGGACATGGTATTTCAGTTTCCCGCCCACCTCTGTCCCAAACCACTCTGGTGCCACATTGGTTCAACTTGAGACTTTCAGGGGTTCACAGCTAGACTCTTCCCAGGTACTTTCCCAATAAATTCCTGTGAAGAGACTTGGACCAACATCTATATATCAACCATTTGAACGAACGGATTCCACACCCAGGCAACAAACTATGAAGACAGCAAGTTCGGATGAAGATATTGCCTTCAAACAACGGGAGAAGGATATCGCTCAGTTGCTTGGACATGACATATTACCTTCCCTGAAACTGACATAGCCATAGCCCCTGAAAAGATGAAAGTTCCTTTTGGGACCTGGCCTATTTTCAGGGGCGAACTGTTAGTTTCAGGCAGTGCATTCACTGATTTAACCAACGTTATTCTGTTCTTCCAGTTTTATTATTTTACATTCTGTTTGGTAGTTTCCTACTTTTCTTGATTCTCAGAGAGCTTGGGTCTTCTGTCCCTTTGTTGAGAAAATTTCCAGATGTTACCTCGAACTCGTATGGCTTCAAATGTGAAGCCACTTTTCAAAAACTTTTCTTTTTCATATGGTGCATAGTTGCGGCTTTCAAACATTTCCCCGACTTTTCCACCCCCACCAGTTTTGAAATTACGAGAATCTCGTGACTCACTTCCTCATTGGTGTTTCTCACAGCATCTAGGAAACCCACCGTCCAGGTACAATCGAAAAGTCAAGAAACTCTTTGCCACCATGGACTCCTCAGGACGGAGAGAGATATTTTTGGAGTTCAAAACCAACAAATCGCAATTGCTGGAAATCTATCAATCAAAAAACGGGAGATGTTGACTAGGAACTATATATAATCATAAGTAGGTCACAAGTAGGGCTTCAACTTTAACTCAAACCTTCTGAACTTTCCACTTGACACTAGGTTTTCTGAGAGTTCAAATGCCCTTGAGAACTCCTTGAAACATCTTCAACTTGTAAGAGGACAATTTTTTCCGGCCACTTTTTCAAAGGGCCAAGAAAATCCAACTCTGCTGGTGGGAAGTTTTGGAAGTTTTTTTTTTTTCTGATCTTGGCAGGTGATGGTGCTATCAACTTTGAAGAGTTTTCCAAATTAGTGAAGTCTCCCAAGTTGAGGTTGGACCGGTCGAAAAAACCAACAAAAAAGCCTTCCCGGGATGTCATGATGGACTTGATGGACTTTTTTTGCGCCACTTTAGTGGTCCGAAAAAATGGGATGGACTGGCAATGTATAGGTTGGAGTCGGTTTCTTCCTTTTTCACTTTTTCAGAAAGATGTAGGGTTGCGAAATTTGTAAAAACAAACAGGTAGCATTTGGGGAATTGGAATCAACACCACGATCCAAGATGTCCCCACAAAGGATGAACTTTGAAGTGTTGCTACCAATCTTGAGAGGTATCCCAAGTGTTGGTATACATATAATTACATATATATATAATATATACATGTATATACATAAAAGAAGATCAAGCTATGAAATCCTATGACAGGTTCCTGAACTTCTTTGTGCGGCTCCGGAAGAAATCCTCTTTGCATGTATTCCTTGGTGATTTTGCCTTACCTGGCTTAACTGATTCCTATTTTCCTATTAGATGTGGTTGTTAGGAGATCCTGCTCCATCTCTAATGTGACAATGACGGCGGGATATCCCAGCATGTGATAGTCGTATCATATAGATTCATATAGCCAATTCGTTTTGCTCTCGGAAGACATCTACATGTTCGATCAAAAACACTACCGTATGGGATTGGGTGCATGGCAAAAGCCCCAAAAGCTCTAAGGATTTTAAGGTGCACAGGCCGTCCTTTTCTTGTTGAAGGGGAAAGCAAGGATATCTTTAAAAAAAAACAAGTTCAAAACATCCGCGAAAACACCCCTGCAGGTTTTGGATGAGTCAATTGGAGCAACTTGGCATCAAAAAGGGACAAAGTCACCAGGTTATTTGAAGATGTGTTGTTTGAATTCCGCTTTTTCCTGGATGCGTAGCGAAGGGGTCCCGTTTATAGTTGGGGTCTGGAGTTGGACCTGTGTTCGCGTCGTGTTGGTCGTGTTGGTCGTGTCGTCGTCGTGTCGTCGTCGCTGCGTCGTTAATTTCTCTCCATTGGGCGGTACACACGCACTGCGACACAATCCTTTCCTTCAAAGTATGAAAAGTGGAGGAAGTCTCGCACGAAATGCTCGTTTTGGCGCTCCCAAGTCACAAAATGGGAGGTTGTTTTCGCGTTTTGCGTGACAGGCGCAATCTTTGGAAACGCGTCAATGCAAGCGCGTCCTTTTTTCGTGGCAGGCGCAGCATTTGGTGAGTGTCTTGGAAAGTGGCGGAAGCTTCGCAAAAGTCATACTTGTTGAGCTTTATAAAAATGGCTTTATGGAATTTGAAGGAAGTCTCGCACGAAATGCTCGTTTTGGCGCTTCAAACTTTCAAGGTGAGAGGTCATTTTCGCATTTTGCGTGGCAGGCGCAAGATTTTGGAAGCTTCTTGCTTGAAAAATTGAAGAAGCCTCGCACGAAATGCTCGTTTCGGAAGCTTGTTGCTTTAAAAGTTGAGGTTTTGGAAGCTTCTGTAGTCCTTTGTAGTATGGCGTAGTACTGGAAGGTCGTTTTGTAGTACGTAGTAGTACGTTGTAGTACTTCGTAGCGCGGAGTAGTACTGGAGGGAGGGGCTTCTTTCTGAGGTCGGAGTAGTATTTTGTAGTACTTTGTAGTACGGAGTAGTACTGGATGGTCGTTTTGTAGTACGTAGCAATACTTTGTAGTACGGAGTAGTACTGGATGGAGGTCGTTCTGANCTCGTTTTGGAAGCTTGTTGCTTTAAAGTTGAGGTTTTGGAAGCTTCTGTAGTACTTTGTAGTACGGAGTAGTACTGGATGGGCTTCTTTCTGAGGTCGGAGTAGTATTTTGTCGTACTTTGTAGCGCGGAGTAGTACTGGATGGTCGTTTTGTAGTACATAATAGTACTTTGTAGTACGGAGTAGTACTGGATGGATGTCGTTCTGACGTCGTTTTGGAGGTCGCACGGTCGGGGTGTTACTTTGTAGTACTTCGTAGTACGCAGTAGTAGAGAAGGAGTGTTGTGAAGGAGTGTTGTGTCGAAGTGCTGTGGTGAAGTGTTGTGGAGAATTGTTCTTGGGATGTGTTGGGAACCATCAGTTAATATTCTGACCAGATTTGGAAATCAAAGAAGTAGATGCAGCAACTTAGCACCTACAACATCCTACAGCGGTTTCACCCCTTTAAAGTGGGCCTTGCACTAAAATCTGAAAAAAGGTGCGTTTTTCTTCCCTCAAACGCACAAAAGCGCCGCCAACTTGAAAAAGCACTTATGTTTGAAAAGGCAAAAGTTTTGAGTATGTGACTATGTTGGAGGATACAGGTATAGCATGATTTTTTCAGAAACAGCAGTCATGAAAGCACCCTTGGCTTTGAAGTTTACAGGTTCTTTTGGAAAGTGAGTAGTGTTGAAATGTGTTAAATGTCTGTTGAAACATGTTCAAACAGTTTTGCCACTTGGCCTCTCACTGCCACGAGACAGGTTGCGCGCGAGGCGGCTGCAAATGAGATCCACTGAGTTTCTTCAGTTTCATGTGTCCTTGTCACTAGATTCACTAGACGCAGGAATATCATACTGGTAGAATGATTGGGCAACCAGCAGGGTCTAGGAGAGTAATAATGCGGGCTTCCCTGTGCCGGTGTGGAAATCGGATGGTTCAAGATTGCATTCGCGTGGATGTTCATTTAGAGCTTACCATTTCCACAACCCTCCCGTTCCCACAGTTTTCACGGCACTTCGGATTTGCCAAAATGATGTCCTGCAGGTGGGAGCTTGCGAAGTGTCGTCAGGGATGTCGCTCCCATGGGAAGTGTTGTGGTGAAGTGTTGTAGAGAAGTGTGGTGAAGGAATGTTGTGGAGAAGAGTGTTGGAAAGAAGTGTTGTAGAGAAGTTTTGTAGAAGAGTGTTGTAGAGAAGTGTTGGTCATCGCAGCACAGACAGGAAATGCCGACAAGTGCACAGTTATTTGATTATGGCCTTTCTATCTCAAAATAACGTGTGAACATCCGGGTTCGTGGTTTCCATCTTGATTTTTCTTGAAACAACATCAAAAGCTGCAGGGTAATAACATGTAATAACCCGAAAGAATATTCCCAACAAAGTAGGGCTCAACACGCATCTACCCCAGAAAACTGGAGAGACGACCAAACTCGGGCAATCTTGGTGGAACCTTCCGCAAAACCTTTTGACAGCTCAACATAGATCTGTCCCAGTCCGAGTGCAATTCTGCCCCGGGCTTTCACCATGCCTGAAGACCCCAAAAATTTTACTGCAGCTGGGAATAAAGAGGTGTGATCAGTCTCTTCATTCCCTTGGGCCAGTTGGGTTTTGCTCCGAAAAATGTCCAGGTTAGAATACCACGATCTCCTGAGCCTTTTCGAGTTTTTGGACAATGGCGACGGGAATATCACGTCAGCAGCTTAGACGCCCAGCAATTGGAAAACTTTTCCATACAAAACCATTTAAAACCGTCAAAAGGGGTGGTGAATCTGTCCGTCATGTTGATTTCGCCCAAAAAATTGTTGTGAAAAATGATTTTTTTTATGGCGGGACCAACACAAGTGTTTTGTAGATTTTGTTCCAAATGGAAATTTACACGCCGTGTTCCTTGATTTATGCGTTTTGGGGGAAATTCAAGTTTAACCATGCCAAGTCAGTCCATCGCTTCATGGAGCCTGCCTTGTCGCCTTGTCGCCGAAGACAGGCTCCATGAATTCATCGATGGCGCCGCGCGCCTACGGGGATCGGCCAAATCTCTGGATGTTTGGCGTAGCTCGCAACGGGCGAGCTGGGGGAGGGGTGCAGCAAATGTTGTGAAAAATCTACGGAAAGCGTTGAACATGGGCCATTACCCATTAACGCATATTAACGCCATGAACCTGTGTGACTAAACCCACCGGACCTTGAGGAAACATCACATGTTTGATGCGGAATTTTGGTGGTGATTTGCTGCATGCAGTGTTCGGGCGGTTTGCTGAATGAACATTGGTTGAACTGAACTTAGAACTATTCACCAGATGGAATTCTCTACCGAAATGGCCTCCCAAGTATGGCCCTTGTGCACCCAATGATTTTTGAATTTTTGATCCCCTTGACCCACAATCCTTCGTCCGGAGCATGGCCTGCCATTTTCATACAGCATTCTGCCATGCCTGTGAAGCGTGTGTACGTGTCTTTTGTAGGCACTACTTAAATGTGGGTGACATTTTGACAGAGAGCGGCCAAATATTTGCAGAGATCTTTTAAAACTGATGTTACGGATGTTTATGTCGATTTTTGTTCAATCATTTCAATCCTCTAACATCCTCTGACATCCTCTAACACCACGGAGAGGCCAGGAAGGTTCAACGGCAACCCTTAAAGGTTTCCAACACATCTTGTACATGATTACAGTAATTTTTTCCCATTGATGGCTACGTAATGATTTTTCAGCGATTCAACTATCAGTCAACCATTTCAAGTGGTATTTGGTGTTTCGGATCCTTTGGTGGTTTCTCTTTTGCTTTCTCTCGGAAACTTCAACCATCGAAAATATCTCTTTGAGTTTTTCCCCCTTCAATCTTGGCAAGTACTAGCAAAAAAAATCCCATTGATTTTCTAGGTGGCCAACTCAAATATTTGCTTTTGGAATGTTCACCCCCGATGTTTTGGGGGGAAGATTCGAATCCAATTTTGACTGATACGGTTGATACGCATATGTTTCAATCAATACACCCCCGAACTTTTAACAGTTCGCCCCTGAAAATTGATGATCGTTGGAAGATTACTTTCCTTTTGGGGCCCGGCTTATTTTCAGGGTCTATGTTAAACTTCCAAGGGAGTAGGTTGGTGTTTCTCCACCAACTCACCCAACTCACCCCACCGGGAGAGCAACCATCCCCACTTAAGCCGAGGTATGGAGACTAAGGCGGGGATCTAGTGAAAAAATGGTGAGATTTGGGCCTGGTATGTTTTTTTTTATAAGGGATTCCCTGAAATTTTCATAGGATTTTTGTAGATTGCAAGGTTTTAGGGTTGAAATTTGCAAATGATAGGATGTTTTCCTATGGGTGATTCTTCACTTATCACCTGTTAGAGATTTCAGTTGATTCTGTTCAGAATATCTACCAGCAAAAAAAAACATCTATAGGCAGTCAATGCTTCATTGGTGCTTAGGGTTAGCTATGAAGATGGATACAATACTACACTTTGGGTGTATCCGGCTCCTAGGAACGGTGGCCACTAGGATTATTCCAGTGTTAGTAGGTCACTGGCCATTGGTTAATGTAGAAACCTGCGGAAAACCAGAACTTGCAATTGCGGGAATGCATGCTAAGGATTCCCCGGTGCGGGCACAGGAATATGTACTATATACTGTATAGCATATACGTGCATAGTTGTATATAACACTGTTGTCGGCCGAAATCCTGCATCAGTTAGAAGTTGTTTCCTTTGAAACTGTGACCTAGAGTTGTTTCCAGATGTGGCGGACACATTCTTGCATTGATAGGTGAATTTGACTGAAATTCATTGAATCATGTCTAACAAGTGATTATTTGAAAAAAACTCATGAGATCAGATTCTGATGTCGAAGCTTGGTCGGTGTTGCATCAACATGACCTGCACTTTTGTGATTTTTGGAATGATCTTCTTACTGTTGCTTGTAGGAGTTGTCACAGACACATAGGAGATATGATGGAATTGTGGACCCTACACCAAATAGCGGAATTGATCAACTAAAGTCGAGGGACAGGACACCAAAGGTGACCTTTGTTAAAGTGGATGAATACAGGCAACGAAATGACGACAGTAGTAGTAATAGTAGTAGTAGTAGTAGTAGTAGTAGTAGTAGTAGTAGTAGTAGTAGTAGTAGTAGTAGTAGTAGTAGTAGTAGTAGTAGTAGTAGTAGTAGTAGTAGTAGTAGTAGTAGTAGTAGTGGTGCAAAAAACCGCAGTTGAATTTCATGACGTACTTTCCAGTGGAAATAAATGCAAATAAACAAATCATGGCAAAAGCAACAAAAAAGCCAGGGTTCATAAAATCACAAAAATCATTGCGATGCTTGACAACCCACGTTTTCCTTCCTCCTATAGTTTTTTTTCTCCAAATGTATATACTTCCTCGAGGTTGAGGTGCTGTTCGAGGAGGTCTTGACCTATTTAGATGAGCTGAGAGCAAAAGACGCAGCGCCTGGGTTGAAAAGAAGGTCATTTCCAATCGAATCACACACAAGTCATGTGGCTTCCAGGTGGTTGCTACTGTTGATGGTTCAGAAATCCCAAGGCCAACCACCTGACATGTATGAAAACCCTGAAAATAATGGGGATGAACTACCAACCTCAACTGGTGCAGGATTTCTTCCATGAACAGTATTACTTTTTTATCAGTTTTTCGATTGGTAAGAGTTGATCATTGAAAAGATCAAGTGTTGTTTTTACAGTGACTATGACTAAGACTTTATGCATTGCCCATGGCAGATGTACGGCAAGCCAATTGCAAAATGGAAGTTTCAACCGCACGACAAAATACTCTGCCTACACAAGTTGAGGCGTTTGGTCAATAATTACTCATGTTGATCACATTGACATGACATACGAAGAAACATGCATATTTCTGCAGATTCGTTGCGTGATTAAATTAGATTGTTTTGGCTAATTAGTAGTTGTGATATTGGTATCCTATAGCATCATTCAACATCATCCAACATAATCCAGCACTTTTCGGCAACATTCATCATCATTCAACAACATTCAATATTATTGAGAAGTACAAAGACAAGATGCTTCAAACCCATGCAGTATTACTCTACATTCATCAACATCATTTGACCTCATTGGTCATTATTTGACGATCATTTAAGAGCTTTCTACATCATTTGCACTGTGTTTTTCTTTTTAACATGAATCGACAATATTTCATGTGTCATCATTTAACATCATTCAAACTCTTCTTGTAGCATTCAGTATCTTTATTTATAGTTGCCAACATCATCAGGTGTTGCCCTTTACATGCCTTCATTCTTTTATTTTTGACATCGAACCACCAATGAATAGACTAGCTGCATCAATCTTTCCGATCTGAAGGTGGTCTCAACGCAGAAAATACCTTTGTCCCAGAGTCATTCTGCAGGCATCAGGCATTATTTGACCCATCCTGTTTGTTTTTCGGTGCCTTATAGATGCAAAAGCCTCAACATCTCTTGGACAACACTTGCACATGCATATGCAGTGTATAAGTATTTGACCTACGATGACATTGCTCATCAGAATGAATGTGATAGGACACATGCATGTAAGCAAGACAATGGTATACAATGGCAATCATGATGATGGTAGTGAAATCACATGGGAACATGATCATAGATATTCATAGATTGCCTACATGTGAATCTATGTTCACATTGTACCACTGGTCGAAGCCAATTTAACAGTACTTAAGATGATACGATAAAACCAAACACAAAACATGATGAAAAATCATGAGCAGAATAAACATTCATGATAAATCATCAAGATCAAGATTTTGGGGGGACTCAACGGAGGGGTGGTACCCAACTAAGGCCGAAGCTGCTGCGAAGGATCCCAGCAGCCCAACTACATCACCCAAGCATTCCAGTGCCTCGGTGCGTGAGCCAGGATCGATGCGCCGAAAACTCCCAAGATTTGGGTGTTTTTGGTACAATGGGAAATGATTTTCAGTCAGACTAACGGGAGTGGCGATCATGGACAAATTTTTGTCTGGATTTTTTTTTGCAAAACTGCAAGTCTGTAATTGCTGTAATGCATTGCATGCATGGCTATTTACCACATATGCCTAAATCTCCGTTGGGAGGTACTCACGAAAACTGCCTAGCAAAAGTACGGGAGTTTTTGGTTGAAAATGATGAAAAGAAGCTGTTTTTGTTTTCTGAGATGTTGAATGAAGGAACATGAAGGAACTTATAGCCAAAGCCTGTAGGCCTTGGCCTTGTTGGTGAAACGGTAGAACTTGGGGATTGGTCTTTGTAAGAAACTGGCTTAGGAATTGCAGAGATGGGGTGTTTTTTTGATATCTGTACCGTACCATATTGTTCCCCACCTGTCAGGTGAGGGTTGTTAGATTTTATGTGAGCTGTCGTCTCCTCCTTCTCCTCCTCCTTCTCCTCCTCGTCGTCCGCCTCGTCCTCCTCTTGCGATCATGTGAGTTCAGCGTGGCGCGCCGGACCTCAACCGCGATCATGTGAGGCCAGTGTTGCGCGCCGGACCTCAACCGCGATCATGTGAG